>JAMAKO010000061.1:0-157610 GCA_023628555.1 Chaetomiaceae sp. R4402 | reverse complement strand
CGTGTCCAAATTTCCATACAGCCCTTACCAGTGCGCCGCTCGCTTATATGCGCCGCTCGCATATGAAATACGTTATCTTGAATTAGAAATCATTATGCTCAATAATACCTTCTTTCAGCTTACTACTTTCCTTGCCATTACGGGCTCAGCAGTAGCAAGGTATGTACTTTCAACAATTTGTTCTTTAAGATATTTAGTTACCGTTGGTTACCTTCTTCTAAAATACCTCATTTAAATAGAACTGCTATTGGCTGTTGGAGTGATAATCATAATCGAGCACTACAAGAGAAGAATACTTTGAGCAACAGCATGACCATCGAGTCATGCGAATCATTCTGCTCTGGATATGCCATGTTCGGTACGGAATTCGGTACGTAAAAAGACTTATGTTTAGTTATTTCGTTGATAGAATATTTCACGTTACTTACCTAATATTAACTATAGAGAATAAGTTGCTAATCAAGATGATTAATATTAGGAAACCAGTGTTACTGCGGAAATAATTTGTGGTCAGGTGCGCAATATCAGGATTTTTCGAGGATGTGTAACGAATCTTGCGCTGGAGATCAGGCCGAAGTCTGTGGTGGACCGTGGGCTCTGAGTCTTTACGCCATGTAATGTAGGGCAAGGTTGCTTTCACAGAACACACTCAGCACTGGGATTCATGGTCGTGGCAAAGGACCATCGCATCACATACAGTAGAGGGAGAGGAGGCCCCTCCTGATCCTTCTTCTGCTCTCTAGGGTAGAATCTAACAGCCTCCTTGCAGCAAGGAGAGACGTGAAACTGTTAAGGCAAGATTGATGTAGAGCCAAAATACGTTCTTTTGCCAGTGTATCATCGTTCTAAGAGTAGTGTCAAAATATATCGAGAACAAGCCGCATTAGTCTGGATCATTTTCGCAGAAGCCCTTGTGTTGTCGACCTTACCGACCAATATTCCGTTGCTGCTGCGAAGATCAACGACGCTCGTCAACGTTACGACCAATCCCCGTGGAATTGCTACTATTATATCGAGTCCCTTGAAGCACAGTTTCTCCCACAAGGCGAACCGACTCGCGCCCGTACCTTTTACGCTAGACTATCGGCACCCACCATTAGAGACATGGTTGTATTCATAGGGAGTCAAGGGGTACGCTAGAGGGAGGAAGAATGACGAGAGAGTAGAGAAAAAGACGGTTCTACGGTTGAGGCCCGAGGAAGAGGAGGGAGGTCACAATGGCATGTGCGAGCCAATACCGAGCCTCGGGGGCCGGACTCGGTTGGTTCGCATGTCTGGGGTGCGATCCGACAACATGAAGCCTGAGTGGTACACCATCAGCCGCGCGAGACGCGATGGCGACCATCTTCAAAGCGTGCTTGATCTGGCACTACGCAGGAAGTGGAAGAAGTACACCATGCCTGCCGTAAGAGCATACCAGCTCCTGCCTATCAGGTCTATAATGCTATTCTTGATAACTCACTTCTCGTTTCTAGTACAGTACCCGAGAGATTGACGACTTCGAGGAGGGCACTAACAGAGCTCTGCTGTCGTGAGTCATCTGATCGAGTGGAAATATATCTCTACCCTAACCGATTGGTGTTTATAAACCTTGCGGAGAAACTCATTTCTACACCCTCGACGCGATAGGGGTGATCACCTACAGCGAGTCGTTGAAATGCCTCAAGTAAAACAGGGACACCAAGGGCGTACTCGCCGTCAGCAGTGGGTCGATACCCATATTGATGGCCATGGACACGTATGTTCTTGCGTGGCGGCTGCTCACGGTGTGGCCGTTCTATCTACTCCTCCCGCACGACGGCGACCCACGGTCTACAAGGCGAAGCCCTCAAACAAGAGATCTGTATTCAATTGTACTTTCATTCCCTCCCCACCCACCACATTCCCATCTCCTCATTGGTCACCCTTCAACCCAACCCCTTCCAAGCCTCGTGCTAACCCATGATAGCTACGTCGGCTCCGACATCGCCGCTTATACCATGCCGTGTAGGGCTTCTGGAAGCTCTCTGTTGCTCCCGAGACAACGGGCATGCTCCCGAGCTGTTTCCGATACCCCGAACAGGAAATAGAATGACGTTGTTGAGCAGGAAATGGTGCGAGAAGTGTTAGGTCCTCTCCTACGCCGGCAACACCCTGGGCCCCTGCCAGGCCGGCGGCCAGCACAACCACTCCTCCAACGGCAACTACCATCTCGCCTCCTCGGGCAGCGGGCAGAAGCCGTGGCGCTGGTGCCGCAAGTGCCAGGGTCTTGCCCAGCCGTCTGCCCCCTGCGAGGCTGACGGCAACCACCACTTCACCGGCAACGGCGAATACGCCATCTGCATGGACGGCGATCTGCGCGCGCAGGCTTCCATCGCGCAGGACGGCCGGCGCTGGTGCGAAGACTACCAGTTGCTGTGCTACGACTGCAGGACGGCGTGCCCGGCCGGCGGCGAACACGTCAGCGCCGGCAGCGGCAACTACGCGCTGGCAATGGGCTTCCCGGCCCCGGCGAACGCCCAGACGAGCTGGAAGTGGTGCAACAAGTGCTACGGTCTGGCCTACGCCGCGGGCGCCTCGGACGGCATCTGCCCGCGCGGTGGTACGCACGACTTTGCGGGTAGCGGCGACTACGTGGTGGTGGCGGGAGTGGCGCCGGCGGGCGGACAACGGGACAAGTGGGCGTGGTGTCGCCAATGCCAGCAACTGTGGTACAAGGGCAACGGCGCAGGCAGGTGCGCGCGTTTGCCGGTGGGCGGACACTCCAGCGAAGGGCCGGGGGCGTATGTACTGTCTGTCTCTTGAGGAATTAGGCGGTCGGTAGGTAGTGACGGTTCTGTGGTGGCAGCCAGAGTTGGGCCCTGGCTTGTTCTGAGCTTCAGTTGTTCATGTCTGGCAGACGATCTGAGAGCAGGACTCACGGCTTTGGTGGCACGAAAAGTTTGATCATTCTGAAAACTGCAACTGGTACTGAATTGAACGACGAATGCGCTGTGCTTTGGATGAAACACTTGAAAAAGCTCAACCTTGTCTGTGCGTGCAGGTGACGACGCTGCATACGCTCATACCCAACGCAGACTGTGCATGCCCATCGGAACATAGGCAAAACGCGTGCCACTCGCGGTCAACCCGTCGCACCTCGGTGCTGACGAGCGACTCGCCCGTCGACCGCCCGTACATGCCATCACCGATGCGCGCCCCGTGCCTGCTCTGTGCGTGTAACGCCTCGCTGACCGGCCGCCCGCCTGCGTCCTGGCCCTCCTCGTCCTTGCCCTAGGCTGTGTCCGTGTCGTTCAGCATCTCGGTCACCGGCTTGTTGCGGATGTACCGCCGGTAATCGCCTTGACGCTGTACCGCTACAATATAAGTCGAGTACCCCCCATTCCGGAGCATGTAATTCAACGCAGTCAGATATTGCTATTGGCACCATGCCCCATCTGCCGTTCCCTGAGTTTCTTCTTTCAGCGATAACCAGATATCTAAGCAACACCTTCCCCAAAGCCAGAACCTACTCGCTTATTAGGTTTGTAGGGAGCCACGGTGGACTGGGGCAGTAACTTCAAAGACACAGCTCGTCAGGTACGCGCTATGTCTTCCATCTGGCAGATCCAAACACTTGATAGCGCACCAAGCCACTACGCCATCGATCCTATTACCGGTTACCCATCATCTTTCGTTCGTCTTCTGTGGTCCAGCATCACCGTATACGTGCATTGCGATTTTCTCGAGCCACGAGCCAGTTGTTCAACAGCACATACTTCACACCACACGCAACCGAACTTGAAGAGGGCTGCCTCCGCTTGACACCAACAATGTGTCAACCAGAAAGGCTATGCTACTGCCAGTACAGACGAGACTCAGCCATTTGTCTCGGCTTGCCCTGTGGAGGGACTCTGGGCAACTACCCGCCGCCCGGTGCTATCTACTGCAATAGATGTGTCAGTCGCACCCGCAGGATGGTTGGGTGCCGGACCGCAGAAGCTGACATCTCGCCCGGGGTCGCTGTAAATTGCTAGGAGCGCATATGCGAACGCGCCAATCGATCCATCGCAGCAGTCAAGTCGTCGGTGGCACGCCACCCGGCGATGCCAACCAACCCACTGATGCCGCCTAACCCGCCCGGACCGATGCCACCGGACTCATTGCTGCCAACCAACCCGTCGATGCCAACCAACTCATCGATACCCCCCAACCCGCCGATATCGACCAGCAACCGCGCTCGCGCATGCAAGTGCAAAGAAGACGAGAACAACTGCATGTTGACTTTTATCTGCGCAAGCGAGTCATTGGTGGCGGGGAAGGAGTACTGCGATGCCTGCGTGAGTCGGCTCGAACATGACACGACTGCTCCCGAGTGAGATCGGCGAGGGGTGTTTGAGTTTTGGTTGTTGATCTCGTTCCACACCCTAGGACGGCCGTTGCGGAAGCACGAATTCTTCCCAGGCAGCGCCGCCAGCCGAGCCGGAGGCAGGGCCGTCATCGCAGCCGGTTGACCGTCAGCTCCCGACCGTCGGCGGACATGGCAGCAGTGGCGGCCAGGGGAAGTGCCGTTGCGCCGCCACGGGCACCGTCCTGTGCAGGGCCAGCAGATGTGAGGAAAACGCGGTTGGTCCAATGCACTGCGGTGCCTGCGAGGTGAGCATCATTCCTACCCAGGTACCTTACCTAAGATACCTATGCACTAGAAACGCCGCTGATCTGCATGCACATCCCCTACTAAGACGGCTGGATGCATCGACACAAGCTTGGGAATTCCCCTCCAGTTTTTGGGGCTTGCCCGGGGGCCTGGAGACACCGACTTGGTGCCGGTGGACCACACCTACTGTGCGTGTTTGGGGTGCGGCGCCTGCAGGAAGCCTAGCGAGTGCGAGACGCACCCGACGCCGGGATATCTTTTCTGCCACTCTTGTCGCGAGGTGAGTCGGCTGTATGGGGAATTGAACGAGGGTTTCGTGTATTGCAATATCGTGTGCTGACACCGAGACTGGCAGGTATACCGATGCCCCATTCACTAAAGCTGTGAAGGTTGGCGATAGATGTGGCGGGGGATGTCGGAGAATGCGCGGGGAACTGTACTTCCCAAAAGGAATATACAGCTGGCGGGGGTGAATCATTCGGAGCGGCATGTCTGGCTACCAAATCCTCCAGATGTTATTGCGCCTCTTCCAGTTCCCGTCGATTTGAGTGCATAGTTAGGTACCTTGCTCCTTGCTCGTTCAGGCCGTGGGCATGTGCACTGTTGGCGGGGCGAGTGCGGTTTTGTTTGATGTCCTTTTTACGGTTCTGTGTTTCTTTTCTTGCTGTTTTCTCAATTTTTTTTATGATTGGGTTCGCTTTCGCATACTTTTGTCAAACAGCCAAGCGCTGCCCAAGCTGGTGATGGGGGTGGATGTGCTTCAGCCTTGCAGCGATGTTGACGTAAGGTAGCGTGTGGGACCCCTGCAAGGCTGTCCGGTGTTGTAGCAACGGACGCTGGGGCTCAGTGGGGGAAGAGTGATGCACGGACCCACTCGCATATGGCTTTTTTGGTCTCATGGTCTGGACTTGCAGTGGGCCGTGCATTTGTTGCAGCTACCAGCAACATATGAGCGCGACATCAACAGCAAGTGCAACGCAGAAAGCAAAAAGCACAAGGCAATACACAGCGCTCGGGCAGATGCTCCTGTGGATATGCACCAAGTGATTGAACTTTGTTTTCTCCTTTTAAAATCTGCGAGGGCTCCTTCAAACATGCCATGCATTTCCGCCAGACACTGTCTCGATTTGCGACCCACGTACAAGTACTCGTACCATGAGCACTGCACCCCTGCCACAGCGACACCAGGGTACGAATTAGTATCCAGTCAATTGGCGTACTTGTAAACAGTGACTGCACAATCCACAACCCGACACAGCGACGGGTCAACACCGCGAAATGGACAGCCTCGACGAGGGCCACCAGCCCGCTTCACGCCCGTCTACGGCGCGCAAAGTCGACGACCACGACCATGACCTTGACCACGACCACGACGCCCACAACGATAACGCTGCATCTCCAACCAAGCAGACTGCCCACGACCAGCGCCCTGCCACCGACCTCGCCGCCCTCAAAGCCGAGAACATCCCCCCACTGCGCCCGCCTGCCGCCCTCGCTGCGCCCGAAAGCAGCTACCTTGAGAGCCCGAGCACGAACATGAGACACTCTGACTCGCAGGCCGAGATCATTGTCCGCCAGCACCTGCAAGACATCGAGTCGAGCTTCTCTGCCCCGCTATCGCCCCTCCCAACAACCAACAATGGCCTCGACGACACCTTTCTCTTCGACTCTCCCTCCAAGAGGCCTGCTCCGTCACATACCGCGCCGACCGCAGAGGACACATCCGCCGCCGAACAGTCGCAAGTGCTACCAACGTTGAGTCGTTCCGCCTCAACCGCGCCGCTGGACGACCAAGAGTCGAGACTGCAGCTGGGCGATCTAGACCAAGACCACTCCGCAGAGCACGTTGGCAACGGCACGGCCTCTTTGGAGGCTTTCTCCTCGTCGCCAACCGCCGCGGCAACAGCAAGATCCATATCCCGCGCTGTTTCACACGCCGCGTCCGTCCGGAGCGCAGCCGCTCGCGAGCGCCCTGATTCCGCCGGTAACGAGCATCCCCCAGATCATGCCGCCGACGACTCATTACCACCACCCGAACTCGATTCATCCTTATCGACCGTTGGTCGAGACCAGAGTGAAGAAAGAACCGCCCTTGACGCGGGGCACACCCCGGGACAAGCGTTGAAGGCCGCCAAGCGGCCAAAATACCTACGCAGTCGCATGGGCAGCCAGCGGTCGTCGGTGTCGTCTCTGCTCACGGATCCGGAGAGCGACGTGACCGTGGGGATGGGCGCCGACTATGCGCTGCAGTCGGGCGGCGCGGTGCCGACGCTGGGCGTGTCGCGGAGCCTGAACAACCCGCTGTCCCGCTCGATAAGCATGGGGAGCATGGCCAGCGGGATCGAAGATCTGCACGACTCGTCAGGGCCGGCCTTCGGTCAGCTCGAGACGCTGGACGAGGTTGATGGGAGCAGCATATCGCCGCAACCGCAGACCCGCCGCGAACAGGACCGGCCTGTGCTTCAAACCCCACGACCCACCAAGACTGCGGCGCTTGCTGC
This sequence comes from Chaetomiaceae sp. R4402, assembly GCA_023628555.1. Taxonomy (NCBI): domain Eukaryota; kingdom Fungi; phylum Ascomycota; class Sordariomycetes; order Sordariales; family Chaetomiaceae; species Chaetomiaceae sp. R4402. The sequence goes on along the minus strand of JAMAKO010000061.1, from coordinate 150,494 downwards.
TCCGACGGACACGGTGATTGCCCGCCATGTCAGGGATGTGCAGGTACCAGAGTCGCTGGCCAAGGAGTACAAGAACAGGGGCGGTCTAGTAACCCCGGCGCGGCCAGGTACCTCGGACGCAGGCGGCTTTGGAGCCTCGACAGCAAGCCGGCACGGCCGGAGCCTGACGCTCAAGGAGCAGAGCAGCACCATCGAGCGCCTCAGCAAGGAAAACTTCGACCTCAAGCTCAAGGTCATGTTCTTGAGCGACCGCCTCGACAAGCTCTCTGAAGAAGGTATTAAGGAGATGATCTCGGAGAACGTCGAGCTCAAGACTGGCCTGGCCGTGTTGCAGCGTGACAACAAGGTCTTGCGCCGGCGCGTCAAGGAGCTCGAGAAGCAGCTCAAGGACGAGGCGGAGCGCCCGGGCACCGCGAGGAGCGGCCAGTCTGACGACGAGCACAGCGCTGCCTACGACCAGGATGCGCAGGAAAGAGAGGAGGAGCTGATCTACCTCCGGGAGCAGCTGGAGGAGTACGTCACCGAGATCGAGCGGCTGCGGAAAGAAAACCTGAACAAGGAGGCCGAGAAGCGTCGCATGGCCGAGGTGGTGCGGACGCTCGGAGAGAAGACGGGCGAGCGGCTAGGCGAGGACTTTGAGCGGCAGGAAGAGGCCGACGTCTGGAAGGATTTGCTCGAGCAGGAGAGCGCCAGAAGGGAGCAGAGCGACGAGGACAACCGCCGCCTGCGCGAGGAGCTCTTCCGCTTGAAGCAGGAGCTGGCAGCACAAAACTCTGTCGGCCCGATGCACCACACGACCAACATCTACAACATCACCAAGAAATCACGCGAGCGGGCCATGTCACCCAGCGGCCGGATGGGAACATCGGTCTCAGGCGATCCCGACGCGAACGCCACCATGAGCGTCAGCAGCACGCTGGTGGACGAGCTGCGGCGGGAGAGCGAGCAGCTGCGCCACGAGAACGCGGAGCTGCGGCGCGAGGTTGGCGCCCAGACCTCGATGCTGACGTCGCGGAACAGGGAAAAGGAGCGGCTGTACCAGGAGATCGAGGACCTCAAGATGGCGCAGCGCCGCGGCGCGCCCGCGCCGTCCACCATCGACAGCCTCCTGGAGCGGTCGGCATCCCGCGCGGGCGTCCACGAGCGGTCGCAGTCACGGGCGAGCGGCGGCACCCGCGGCACGAACACGGCGGTTGATGAGGCTGAGCTTGAGGAGCTTGAGAACAGGATGGCTGAATTGCGCGATCGGAACAACGACTTGAAGCTGCAGAACCAGGACCTGCAGCGGGAGCTGAATGCTTGTATGGATGATTTCGAGGCGGCGGTGGAGGGCAAGAAGCAGGCCGAGGAGCTGGTCGCCGCGCTGCAGGAGGATCTCGAGACGGCCATGACCGACCTCATGGCGTTGCAAGCCGAGCGGGACGAGGCGCTGCAGGAGCACGCCAACCTCGAGAGCGAATTTGAAGCCCTACGGAAAGAAGCGCAGGAGGAGATCGACGCGCTCGAGGGCGAAGCGGACCAGCGCACGGTCGAGATCGAGCGGCTGCAGCTCGACCTCAACGACCGCACCGAGAACTTCGACGCGCTGCAGGCCGAGATGCGCAAGATGAGCGAGGCGCTGGTCCGCCTCGAGGACGAGCAGGAGGCCAAGCTGCACCGCATCCAGCAGCTCGAGCAGGAGCTGGGCGACGCTAACAAGGAGCTCGAGGACCTCGAGACCAAGCTGCTCGAGGCCAACGACAAGGCCAATCGCCTGTCGGTGCAGCAGGAGTCGAGCCAGGGCGAGATTGCGTTCTTGCGAGAGGAACAGGAGACTGACAAGATCCGGATTGGCGATCTGGAGGCTGCGCTCGCTAATGCCGAGCAGACGCTGCGGGATGAGAAGGAACGGGCTAAGGAGCTGGAGCAGCGCCTCGCGGCGGAGAGGAGACAGCGCGAGATTGTGGCGAACCGCGAGAAGGAGGAGGTGCAGCAGTTCGTGAACGAGCTGAATCGGGAAGCGTCGGCTGCTAAGGACGAGGCGAGGAGGCTGCGCAAGAGCTTGACGAGCCGCGAGGTGGAGGCCACTGAGTGGAAGGAGAGGTTGATTGAGCTGGAGAACAACCTGCGGGAGGCGTTGGGCGACCTGAACGGTACTAGGTCGAGTTTGCTCAAGGTGAGTTTTGCTGGCACTGCTGATTTGGGTCGTATGCTGACTTCTTCTCAGTCTATCGCCAAATTACAACGCGACCTGGAGAACACGGTCCGCGACCTCGACACGACCAAGTCGTCTCTCGCGGAGAAGGACCGCATCATCAAGCAGCGCGACGCCCTGCTCGAGTCGCACGCGCTCGAGTCCCGCAAGCTGGCAGAGATGCTGGACAAGGAGCGGCAGTCACACCGCAACGTCAAGCACCAGTTCGAAACGTTCCAGAAAACGCACCAGCACGTCACCCGCACGGTCAGCTCGCAGGACCAGCGCATTATAGAGCTGGAGCAGACCAAGTCGCAGGACAAGAAGCGCCTCTCGCAGCTCGAGAACACCTTCAAGGAGCAGCTCATCGAGCGCAACAACCTGCTGCTCGTCCTGTGGACGCGTTTGTCCGGGCTGTGCGGCACCGACTGGGCGCACGATCACAGTTTGATCAACGGGCGGGCGCTGCCCAGCCTAGAAGCCGTGGCGACCATGCTGCCCGGGTTCAGCAAGAACCTGCTCGCCGCCGTCAAGACCATCGAGACGATGGTTGGCAGCTTCCAGAGCAAGGTCAAGAGCGTCGAGAAGGACCTCTGGCGCGAGTACCAGACGCTCGAGAACCACCTGGAGCAGCGCACCAAGAAGCTCGACCGGCTCGAGGCCATCGTGCGCAACGGCATCGCCACGGGCCAGCTCAGCCCGCACTCGCGCACCCTCACCGAGGCGCAGGCCCGCGTCGCCCGCCTCGAGGACGCCTACCGCCAGCTGAAGATCGAGAACCACACGCTGCGCGCCGCCGCCGAGGCCCGTCGCGCCGCCTACGCCGCCTCGTCCGACCATCTCAACCACCTCGGCCCCGACTCGCCAGGCGGCAGCCCCTCGCCGCTTGTGCCAACGGGACCCAAGGCGAAAGACCGCAGCAGCAAACTCCCGAAATCGGGCAGCAAGAGCAGCAGCAGCGGCTTGGCGAAGAGCAACACCCCAACGCGCAGCTCATCGTCGCACTATCACTTCCATCATCACCACAGCCGGCAAAGCCTTGCCGCGGCTGACGACGCGCGGTCCACCCCCAGCCGCCGTGACGACACCACCGAAGACGACGACACCCTCACCGGCGCGCAGTCCCAATCACAACCACCCTCCTCCTCCCAACAACACGACCGCGCAGTCACCTCCTCCTCTTCCACCACCACCACTACTACCGCTGGAGCAACGAGCACGGCCGTGGCAAGAACCCACTCCCCTGCCACCGGCGGCGGCGGCGGCAATAGCAACAGTGGCAGCCGGAGCGGCAGCAGCATGGACAACCGCTGGATGCTGCGCCTGCGCGACCTCGAGCACAAGCTGAAGGCTGAGCGGGAGGGGCGGTTGCTGGATCGCGGGGAGGCGCTGAAGAGGATTAGTGCGAGCGAGAATGAGAATGCGGCGTTGAGGGGAGATTTGGAGAGGGAGAGGGAGCGGCGGAGGGTCGTTGCTTCTTCGGCTTCTAATGCGGGTGCGGGTGCGGGTACTGGGGGGAGTGCGGGGGGTGTGGGAGGGGGTGGGGGGAGGTAGGACTGTGACCGAGACTGGGCACGGGGACTTATGGGCATGTTTTGGTTGACGGCTTGGCTGTGTTGCTGCCCGTTGCCGTGGCGGCGAGTTTTGCTGTGATTCTTACGACGACCTGATTCATGCGTTTATGTTTGCGACGGCCTGGGATGGAAGAGGGATTTCCGGTTGCGGAGTTCTGGGGTATTCCTTCATGGCGCGTTGTCAAGGCGTGGGCGTGGCTTAGCATACTGGACGCCGAGGGTTGGTGTTGGCTTCGTATATCTGGGTTCTTGATTCTTGGTTAGCGCGGTGAAGGGTGTATCAATCAGTTGGGCGATGGGCATTTCGCGATGTTCCTGGTCAGGGTTGCCGCATTTGTATATCGCGTTTGAGGATGCTTTCTCTTTCTTGCTGTATGATAGTGGCATCGCTAGGCAGGCAGGATATTCGCCATGGAGATTCGTCACCAGCAATAGAGCACCTGGCTCAGGTTTTAACATGAAGTTCCATCTTCCTTCGTCTGTTGTGGCCGTGGGCGTGGTGCTACGTTGTTCGAGCAAGGGTGAGTCGCGGAAGGCAGCAGTTTCGTAGTGGGAATGAAGAACTTTGAGGTTGAACAACCCCGACATGGAATGGCACCACCAACACTACGCGGAACAAGAGGCCAGGCGAGGAAACAGGGCACCGGCACCTTCAGCTCCGGCTTATACTAACTCCAGGGCTGGTGCGAGCTGGAAGCGGCAGTTGCCTGATATGTTGATTTTTACCGCGGTGCTGACGGTTTGGATGCAACGCGGCAAGCTGCACCATGCCCTTCACCCCCGCCCTTTTCTCAAAACAACGAGCTGTTGCCATGTAAACGAACAAGGGCAGTTCACCCCCAATCTTCTTCGATCGTATGAATTCGTAGACCTAGCTTGATTACAGCACCCCGTGGAAACCACTCCCGTCATCAATAAACGTACAATTGTGTATGTGTGACCCCAGTAAGTAAGACATCAGCCCTGTCGGGGAAAGAATAGGAAGGACATAAACGCTATGCAACGAAATCCGCATGCTTGTGCTGTGTTGTGCTGCCCCTGTATGTGGCGAGTTGTGGTGAGGATCGGTAACCGTCAGACTCGCTCAAAGTTGAGCAGAGCCAAAAGAACTAACAATAAAACAAGACGTAAGAAGAGCCGCAGGCTTGTCTCCAGCCGCGGCCCATTTCGGCCCGGCTGGTTGCCTAATAGGAAAAAGTAAGAGAAAGAACAGACTCTATCAGTCATGGCGTCGTCCACAGCTTCGCCCCTTTGTTTCAGCAATCCTCCGGTCAGAGAGAAAACAAAAAATAGAGAAAAGGGGTAACGCGCTCGGTCTGCCAAAGGGTGCCACCAGCAACGCCCGGAGCCAGACAACACGTCCAGACGGAAAATCGTCTTCGACACTCTGTCTCTTCCGGCCCATCAGGAAGGGAGCCTCCTCCGGCACCCAACCTTCCTCCGTCATGGCTCGTGAACAACAACTGCAAACCTTCCCTGCGTGGCAAAGAGAAGGTAACAACCAACCAACAAGGCCTGATTGCCCTTCCAGAGTCGCTGGACGTAGGCCCCGGTGTGGCAAACAGGGCCACTTCATCTCAGCACAGTCCAGAACAGACCAGCGTGCGAGAGGAAGAGAAGAGGAGGGCGAGGAGAAGCGAGGGATCCAAGAAGAGAGAAAAGAACCACTGCCCCTTCCGCCCCCCCCAGAACCCCAACCCTCCACTCACCTAACCTCCTCCCCCTCTACCCCCTCCAACCCCTCCCCCTCCTCATCACTCCCACCCTCCAACTCCCCCCTCGCCGCCCGTCTCGCCAACCCCCTCTCCCCCTCCACCTCCCCCCTCCTCACGCCCCCCCACCGCAACGCCTCGACATACGTCCTAAACTTGACCGCCTCCCGCAGCAGATACTCACTCTTCCGCTCCCAATTCGCCATCGCCTTGGCCGCATTCGCACTCCGCGGCGCAAACGCGCCCAGCATCGGCGAGCGCAGCGCATTGTGCGCCTGCAGCTCCGCCTCCAAGCTCTTTACATAGGCCATCAAGGAAGCGAGCTGGTCGGCCTCCGACAGCGGGGAAGCGCGCATCGAGGGGACCGGCGGCGTCCAGTCTTTGATGTGGGCGCGGTCGCCGGGGAGTTTGGAGAAGGTTCCGTGGTGGTGACGAGGAAAGGTGGTGGAGGAGCCGAGCACGCCAGAGCTGCCGGACCCCGGGCGGGTGTGGGTTGTGTTGGTGGTGGTGATGGCGTAGTCGAAGGAGGCGGAGCGCATGGAGCGGCCGGATTGCATAGACGAGCGGCCCATGCCGATGACGCCGGCCGCGGCGGCCGCGGCGGCGGTGGCGGCGGAGCCGGGGCGGGAGTGGTGCCCGCCGGAGGGTTTGGTGGGGGCGGTGATGCTGGCGCTGTCGCTGGTGGGGGGAGGGTGGTTGTTGGTGTTGGCTGCGCTGTTAATGATGGCGTCGCTCCAGCCGTACTCGATGTTGGAGATGCCGCCGACGAGCGGGTGGGTGCTGAGGCGGGCGGCCCAGTAGTTCGCTGTGCTGACAAACTCGCGGCAGATCTCCGGGGTGCCGACCTGGAAGAGATGGACCGCCCCCGTAGGCAGCGACAGCGCCCAGACATGCGGGCGCGTGCGCGAGTAGCCCGGCGGCGGGAGCGCTGAGGCCAAGGTCTGACGCAGCGAGAAGGTGCCCAAACTCGTAGCATTGTCCTGCCAGTTGCCGCCGCCGACAACGGCGCCCTTGGGCGGCTGCATGCTGGCGCCGCCGATGAGGCCGCGGCGCGTCTTGTGGCGCAGCGACTTGACCGGCGAGAACGAGAACATGCTCAGCTGGCCCTTCTGCACCACGGCAAACACCTCAGACCAGTTGCGCTCCTTGGCGCGCTTGTCGATGCCATCGAGGTGGTGCTTGTGCGTAACAATACCCTCCTTGATCCACGGCGGCCCCGCCAGCTCAAGCGACTCGTCGTCGAGCAGCGCCTCGCTCCGGACGTCGTCCTTGAGCTCCAGCGCGCTGTCCTCGCGGATGATGGCCTGGCTGAGCGCGTTGGCAAAGCCGATGCTCTGCTGGAACTCGCCGCGCGGATACGCCGACCCAAACGAGTCCATCGACATGGACGTGTGCGTGCGGCCGAGCGAGAGCTTGCTCCAGGTGGCGGACGAGTCCGTCGGCGTCCAGATGGAGTTGCCGTCCTCGAGGCTGGTCCTACTAGACGAGAAGCCGTTGTTGAACCCGCGCGGGCGCGAGCGGCTCTTGGAGTTCCAGCGCGACGAGCTGGCCTTGGCCGCCTCGGACACCCTACCCCGGGTGGAGGCCACGCTCTCGGACGGCGCCTTGCTCAGCACGCTCGGCGTGCGCTTGAGCATGCCCATGACGGAGAGGCCGCTCGGGGTGTGCGGGGCGGCCTCGGCGCCGAACAGCGGCAGGCGGTCGTCGCGGATGGACGCGTAGATGTCCTTGAGTACGATCTCGACCTGCGCCTCCCAGGCGCGCAGCGGGCCGTCAAAGGGCGCCTTGACGAGCGGGCCACAGCTGTCGCCGGGGGCTTGGTCAGTGAACGCACCAAGAGCGGATCCGGGCCGCGGCGGCGGCTTGAAGGACGCGCGGAAGCTGTTGTGCTTCAAGTCGTCCGACGTGCGGCCCTCGCTCTCGGCGGCCAGGGTGCCCTTCCCGGGCAGGATGCTCGGGCGGTCGAAGGCGTCAGGGACCGACTCCTGGAGGGCCTGCCTGATGGTGGTCATGGTGTTCTTGATAAACTGGCTGCGCGTCATCTTGTGCTCGATGTCGGCCATGTGCAGGTCCGTGTTGAGCAGGATGATCGAGTAGCAGATCGTATGAATAACATCTGGACAAGTCAGCACAGACCCAACTTCCTCCCCATCCCAGAATCACATACCCGTAGATTTAAACCCATGGCCCGCATTACACTCGCACCACCTCTTCGAAAACGCGACCAAAATCCGATCCACCTGCTGCGTCTCCGCCCGCAACAATAACCGCTGGCACACCTGACGCAGACACGCCACGACACTCAGCCCCTCAAAGTCATACAACTCCATGTACGCGCGCAGCGTGCGCTGGCGCACGATGCCCTCCTCGCCCATCCACGCGGCCGCGCGGTCCTTCTGGATAAAATCCTCATTCCCCTCGAAGATCTTCTGCGCCTTCTGACGATCATCCTCAGTCGGATCACCGACCACAAACTCCGGCTCATCAATCGACTTCGCCGAAGGACTAACCGAACCCCTCCCACCACCACCACCACCACCACCACCACTACCAGACCCCAAGACATCGCTCGGGCTCGGCTCGGCGCTCTCAATCCTCAAGCTCGGCACACTATGCTTATACACAGCCGTCTTCTCACCACCCTCCTTCTCCCTCGCAGACGGCGAGCGGCGGCCGGCCGGCAGCCGCGCCGACAAGCGCGCCTCGCGGTTCAGGTTCGGCACGCTCTTCGATTTAGACACGACCGGCGACGGCGAGCGCGTGCGGCCGTCCAGCGGGCCCGGGCGGAGGTTGGTCTTGTCGCCGCCGCCGTTGCCGCGGGGCTCCGACTGCGGTGTGGTCTTGCGCAGGCGCACCGGCGAGTCCTCGTCGTCGCTGTTGTCTTGCAGGAAGGATTTGGGCGCGGAGCCGACGGCGAGCGGGTTGGGTGGTGGCCGGGTGGGCGTGGACGCTTCGGGCTCGACCTGGCGGATGACGGCTTTCGGGCTCGGCTCGTAGTCGGGCGAGAAGCCCCTCGGCGCGCGGTTGGCGTCGCTGTCGCCTGGGTCTCGGCCGGTTGGGGAATCCTGCGGTCCCTCGACCGATGGCAAGGGGATATCGGCCGCGAGCTGCGCAGTGGAGGGTGTCGTCGTCGGGCTGCCGCCCTGCAGGAACGGGTCCATAGCCCGGCGCAGGCTGGTGATGGGGCTCGGCTCGGGCTTGTTGCCGGACAGCGCCTCGATCCTGTCCAGCGGCAGCTTGACCACGGGGGAGGAGGAGGAGGAGGCGGCTGCGGACGACGGCACGACGGGCACCGGCGGGGGCTCCGAGTCGGTGATGGAGTATTTGCGCCGGCGGAAGAAGGACGAGGTCTTCTTCTGCAGCGTGTGGGTGGCGGTCTGGGGGACGGCGGACTCGCGGGACGGCGGGGTGGACGACTTGGTGGCGGGCGGCAGCGGGAAGGCGGGCACCTGCGGCGAGGACGTGCTGCTCGACATGCCCGACGAGGCCGTTTTGGACGAGCCGCCGCCGAACATGCGCCGGAAGAAGCCCTGCTTCTCCTTGGGCTGCTGGGGCGTCGCGGTCGCCGAGGGTGTTCCCGGGGCAGGCTCCTTGGCCTTCTCGTAGCCGACGTGCGGGGCGGGGGCCGAGTCGAGGTCGAAGGCGGGCAGGGGCGGGGCGTCGCGCGTGTTGAACTTGGGCTCGGCTTTGCGGCCGACGGTGGCGCTTCTGGACGAACGGGTGCTGCGGCGGCGCTCGGGGCCACCGCCGGCGACCGATCTCGAGGCCGATTTGGACTCGGGCTTGGGCTCGGGCGGCGGCATGACGGGCATGGACGGCGCCGTGGTGAGCTTCCGCGGGCCGGCCGGGACGGTTGGCGTGGGCGCGGCGTCGTAGCCGTCGTTGAAGAAGGAGCTGGGGAAGTCGACCTGCCATGGCGCGGGTGACGGGCGCGGCTCCCCGTCGAAGCTAGACGACCGGCCGCCGAAGCCCCGGGCCCAGCGCTGGCTGCTCAGGACCTGGGCATATCCCGCGTCGACGCTGGCGGTGCTGCTGCTCTTGCTGCCCTTGCCGCCGCGGGAGTGGAGCGCCTTGCCCGGACTGCGCTGCGACGTCTCGCGCATACTGTTGATGCGGCCCAGGCCGGGCTGGTAGGTGGAGCTGCTGTTGCTGCGGCGGCCGCGCGACGAGATCCTGCTGGCGTCGTCGGCGCCCTCAAAATCGGAGCTGTACGAGTAGCCGTGCCCGTGGGCGTGGGCGTGTGCGCGGCCCGACCGCGAGTTGAACGTCATGCCGCGCGTGTCGTCGTGGAACGGCGGGTAGACGGCGGGCTCGTCGTAGGCAGGTCGCGGAGCAGCGAAGGTGAGCTGGTCGAGCGAGAGCAGCATGTTGGCGACGAGCGAGTCGCGCGTGACCTGGCGCGGCGAGAGCGACAGGTCGTGCGAGTCCCGCGGACCGGGGCGGTCGGCTTCTCTGCTGGACATGGTGTCGCTGTCGTCGTCGTCGACGACGTCGTCGTCATCGAGGTGGTTGATGTCGAGCGGGATGTCGACGGGGGTGAGGCCGTCGAGGAAGGTCTCGATGTCGGCGGGATCTCTCCCGTGCGGCGCTCTGCGGCGTGCGGTCAAGGAGTCGCTGTCGTCGGACGGCGTGGGCGGCAGCAGGCCGGTGGGCGTCTGGGGGACGTGGGAGACGTGTGAGGGGGCCCTGTCCCTATCCCTATCCCTATCCCCGGTTCTGGCTCTGGCTCTGGGCGGCGGCGGCGGGAAGATGTCGATGTTCAGGTCGGGCTTGGAGCGTTGTTTGGGTTTGCTGCTGCTGCCGTGGCCGTGACCGTGGCGGCGAGCAGTGTCCGAGGCAGGCATGATCGGCTCTCGGCCAGCTAGACGGTCGATCGGTGGGCGCAAGCGAAAAGCAACAGCGGGAGGCGGGTGACACGGGCAGCGGCTTGCAGCGCCGTCGACGCCATCCAATGCGCAGCCGCAGTCTGTAGGTAGTGGACTGTGTCGGCTGATGAAGGAGGATGGGCAGCGGCACTGGGCGCCCAGCGCGTCCCTGGGCGTGTCCCCACCGTGTAAAGAGTGTGCTTCTGTGCGTGCAGCGCTCCGTTTGGGCAATCCGTGCAACGGGTTGCAGGGGTTCGTTTAGCGATCTGCCAGCTGGGCCCCACCGATATTCAGCACCAATAAAGCCGCTGAAATTGGGTTTATTTCAGAAATTCAGAGCAGCGCGCCATCATACATTTCTCTCCGAGATTTGAGATTTGAGATTTGAGATTAGATCAATTCGATTCAACTTGGATTGCATACGCTGCAGACCAGATACACGGGGATCACATCGTGGTCTTCAAAATCCATCCGTGCCCCATCATCTCGGTGGATGAATGCAATCCTTGCAGCATGGGCATTTCGTGGCTGCGACAACTGCAAGTGGACCATCTCTCATCTCAATCGGACTAAGCTCCACTTTAGGGTGATGCGTTCCTGCAGCCCCAGCGGGGAAAAGCAACGTGCCCCTTTCCCCCTGCAGCTCCAGAAAAAAAAAGCAATGGCCGAGCGGGCCAATGGTGGCCACATGGGGTTTATTTGGCCGAGACTCTGCATTCTGGGACCTGGAAAACGCTGTCTCGGGCAGGCCGTTGGTCATTGGCGCCCTTCAGTTATTTTTCATGCAAGTCACTGCTGCGTTGTGATGCACTGCCGGATCAAATGGGAGACAAACAAAAGAAGAAAAAAGCACAACGGCCCGCGTCAGCCAATGTAATGTGGCGGCGGCCCTGTCTTTGTTTTGCATGACTTGCTGCTGACGCCTTAGCAGAGGCTCTTCTGTCCTCCTTCCCGAAGCGCCCTGCTCGTGCACGCGCCGCCAAGCACGCCATGGCGTTTACGTCCGTCTCACTATCGCGGCAGCAGTGTCGTGTTTCGAGTGACCGGTCTGGCGCCGTGGACTACGAACAGCCTCGTCGAGGAGGTAAAGATTTGGAGAGCATGCTGCTCGATGATCATCAAATCTCAAAGGAACAAGTTGAGAAGTATCTGCAGCTGACTTCTGAGACTACTCAGTACATGTACAAGCAGTACATCCATACATAAGGCGACGTCGGCTGCCGCAATCTGAATCTCCTCCAATCCCGGCGCGCCGGGCAGGTAGATCAGCTCAGTGAGCCGTTTCAGCGCGATGCCACGTGTACGCCATTGTAACCATACAAGACCGTGCGGGGGGGAACCACCAAGGACCATGTAAGCCGCTCCACATCCCGACCCCATCGCCGCTTTCCAGAACACCCGAAATGTTCCTCCCCCACATGACCCTTCCTCGGGCTGGAGCACCGAATCCCGACCTTACGGACGCGGCAGCGGGCTGCCGGGGGCCGTCGACAAGAAGTACTCAGCCATGATGCGCACCCCATCCGGCAAGAAACCAATCCACTCCTGCAGCTGCACGCGAGTCACGCCGGTGAAGTCCAGCAGGTGGCGGTCCGCGGCGAAACGCAGCAGGTTCAGAAAGCACGGCGCGTCCGGCTGGTCGTGCGCCGCGCAGCCACGGTCCCCAATCATGATGAAGTCCTCCAGCAGGCCCTGCATGATCTTGTAGTCCCACGGCGCCGCCTTGCGGTGGGCGACCCCGACGTCGTAGTCCCAACCATCGCCGCCGCCGGAGCCTTTCTCCTTCCACTCCTTCAGCCTGGACAGCAAACATGACATGTCAGCTATCCATTCTATTCCCCGTTTGGGGCATCGGGAGCAGATGTGACGTCTCGAGAGCTACAAAGAACTTCCCAACCCTCAAAAGAGCAACCAAAGAATGAGCGGGAGAGTTTTGACTCACCAATCCTCCACAGTATCACCGCCATTGTAGCCCAGCGGCCCCCACAGCAACAACACCTTAATCACCGCAGCAAAGCACTTCCCCTGCTTCTCCGTCCCAACCAACGTGTCCTTATCCCAATCCTCATCCCAATCATCCTCATTCTGTCCATCCTCATTCTGTCCATCCCCCTCCCCGTCCCCCATATCCCCACCCTCCTCCTCCTCATCAAGATCATCCCAACCCACCCCCTCCCCGACCGCCCGCTCCAACACAGCCTTCAGCACGGCACCCGCCACCGGCCCGCGCAGCTGCGCGCCCGTGCCGGCGCCGAACTGCGCCAGCAGGAACTCGGTGACGCCGACGTCGCGCGCGAGCGCCGCCCGGTGCAGCGCCACCTGCAGCGCGGCCTTGTGGGTCGCGGCGTACGCGCGCGCGGCGGCCGGGTCGAGCGCCAGGACGCGCTGCAGCGGGGCGAGGTGGCTGTGCTGGACTGCGTGGATGAAGGCTTTTTCGAGGTTCGTTTTGGGGGTTGTTGGGGTGGGGGTGGTGGTGGTGGTGGTGGTGGTGTTGGGCCAGGGGGGGGGGATGGGGGCGAGGATGTTGTTCGGCATGGCGGGGATGATGGTATTTGGCAAGGTGTTGATGATGTTGTTCGTCCAGGCGGCGGTGGCGGTGGTGGTGGTGAGGGCGGTGCTGGTGTTGGTTGGGATGCTGCTGGTTCCGGGGCGGCGGTATAGCTCGCGCATGATCAGCTCGTGCGCCCAGCGGGTGGTCTGGGCGAGGGCGAGGAGCTCCTTGTCGGAGAGGTACGACAGGATCTCGAGGATGATCTCGGCGGGCAAGGAAGGGAGCAGCGCGACGCCGGTCTGCAGTCGGCGCGTCGGGAAGAGCGCGAAGATGGACGTGATGGCCTGCTGCAGCGGCGTGGCCGGGGAGGGCTGGGTCATGATGGTGGAATCAACCATGTTGGTGGAATCGTCCACGATGGTGGGATCAGCCATGATGGTGGAAGTATCCATGATGGTGGCGTTATCCATAATGGGATGTATGGACGCGAATCGTTGGATACGGGTAGTGTGACGGGGGTGAGGTGTAAAGGAGATTGTTCTCGAGTCGGTGATACAAAACTGGGTTATCGAGGGCAAGCTGAAGAGCGGCTTTAAGTAGACCGCATTGACTCTCTTGTAGCAACTCGGGTAGAAAGGGAAGAGCAGGGGAAAGAAAACACGAGAGGTTCTCCGAACGCAAGCCACGTTCGATGATCGATGATGGAGAAGGCGGAAGTGCTGTGAGAAGTCAGCCTTGGATTCGAATCGCTTCGAGAACCGCCGCTCAAAGAACCCGAGCTTCTGTTGACAACAAGAACTTCAATAGACTTACAAGCTACTGCGCTTTGTGCGCTCGATGCCAATACGTTGTTGTCGATCCTGGTGTTGAGGGTTGACCAGGCACGTCGACGACTGGGTTTCTAGAGAGTGAAGCGATCGCGCTCTCAAGGTTGCAAAGCCAACTGGGCATGAGAAATGGGAATGGACAATCAAACTTTTAGTGCAGATATATCATTACTGTCGCAGCTCCGTATTACCGTCGCGACAAGAACGAGGGGCGCTGTCTCCGCTTATTTCAAGATGTGCGTCGACATGCTCACACGTACACTCAGCGAGACAGAATGCACATGGACTCAGAAGCAGGCCCCTGTGACGTCTCTGGTTGAAGGGAGAAATGCTGTCATTGTTGACTGTAGATGGCTCTGTGTTCTTTCAGCCCGTGCCGTCAACGTACGCTTGTCAAGTTCATCGCCATCACCCCCTTTTTCCAGTTATGCTGCTGTGTTCACTGTGTTTTGCATTTGGGGTATCAACAAGGGTTCTCAAGACTTTATTCGGCTGCCGTTGAGAGCAGTCCTACTTCAGTACCAACTGCAACTGTGAAGTAACGTTTACCTTGATGTGAAAGGGGCTTTTGTCTTGCTCCTTGAGCGTGGTTCTCTTGGGACACAAGCCTCCTTGTGGGCAAAGGTCCGCCAATCCCTTCCTCCACTCACCAGTACATTCACTTGTATTCTCCGGGTCTTTGGGTTAAGGAAAATTGTGAAGTGACAAGACGGAAAGCACCTCAAGCGGCTATTTGAGAGAGGCACCCAGATTTAACTGACTAGGTATGGTTAAGAGAGCTGGTCCAGTCCTTGAAGGTGGACCCATGTGAACCAACGTGTTGTAGTGTCACCGCAGCGTCCTCCAGCAGGCAACTGATTGACACTTGCCAGAGGCAACTACTTGACTTGACTTTGAATACCATCTACTCACGAATATAAATAGATCTTCTTTGAGCACAGTTTGGTTCCCTCCATTAGTATAGCATCGTCATCATTCTAAACCTTACAACCCACCCCCCTGAAGCAACTTACTTGCATCCCAAACTCCCACACTTCCTTCAACCCTCCTTCCACTCTTCCCCTTTCACTCCCCACCAGTTACACCTCACCAACAAACCAACCCACCTTGATCCCCTAAGCCAGACAACTACTACATCTACCCTAGGTACATAGACACACTTACTCCATACTCAAACCCCAACTAAGAACCTCCCCCATCGCCCCCCACCGCCTCCAGCCCCCACCCTCAAACCACTCTCCCACATCCCGCGCCCTCCGCACCGCCCTGCTCACTCCATCCTTATCCACGCCCCTCCCAAACGCCAAACCAACCCAATTCGCCACCCGACTCTGCCTCATCATCTCCAGGTCATATTTATACGCGTCCGCGGTGTACCGCACCAGCGGGTCCCCGTCGACTTTGATCAGGTTGGCTGCGGCGGCAGCGTCGGCAGCGTCGGTGGTGGTAGCGGTGTTGTTGGTGGTGGTGGTAGGGTTGCCCGCGGCGGCGTAGTGGTACCGGTAGAAGGGCTCGCGGTGTTCGTGCCGCGGCGGGTTGTGCCGCCAGCGCTTGTCGTCGAGCAGCCAGAGGTCGGTGGCTTGTTCGTCGAGGAACCAGGAGGCGCGGGCGGAGGGGGTGAATTGGGAGTGGGTGAGGTGGGTCGGGGGCAGGGTGTAGGTCCGCCAGAGGGGGTCGGGGTAGACTGCCGATTGGGGGTGTTGTTGTGAGGGAGGGGGGGGTGGTGGTGGGGAGTGCGTTGGGGGGGTGTTTGCCTTCGGGCTGGCCATGCGGTCACGCAACTTACGGGCCGCCAGCGGATCCAGTTTCACACGCGCCTCCATCAGGTGGCGGTAGCACGGGAACGGCAAGACGTGAGGTTCCGACCTGAAAGGCGGGTCCGGTTTGTGGCAGATGCCGTTCTGCCTGGCCTGGGCCTGTTCCCACGCCGGCTTGTACCACAAGGCGCATCGGTGGAGGGAGGGCTTGTGTTGCCCGATCGGGTTGAGGTAGTCGGGGCAACCGCAGAGGTAGAATTGTCGGTAGAGGTAACACTTGCACTCTGGGCGTTGCCAGAGGAGCGGCGTGTTTTGTGGAACGGGAAAGGGGCGCGTTTGCATATTTGTTTTTTTTTTTTTTTTTCGTTTGGATTTCCCGTGGTCAATAAGGTATATAGTTATTGCTCTGTCAGCCGTTCGATTCGGTCGCGGTACAATAATGTGCTTGTGATAGCTTGAGACCTTCGATCTTCGCGTGGCTGCTTCTCTGATAGCTGCTGGTCTTGAGTTCGTATCTAGGGTGATGTGAATACTTACGTGAAACTCAGTATTTTTCTTTCTTTGTAACTGCACCGTAGTTGAGCTCACTGGCTCGTTCGTGTATCGTTGAAGCTCCGTGACAGGAGAAGCCGGAATCATCCCGAAAATAGACAAGCTGCGAAGGGGGGCGGCAGACGGCCCGGGTCGGGTTTTATTGGGATCACGGGCACAAGCATGGCAAACAATTCGATTGTGCCAAGTCTGATGCCTCGTCACAAAGAAGCGGGTGTCGCTGACTGCATCACTCTTGGCCCCTACCACAATGGTATTGTACAGCTGGACGAGTTTGAGACAAAGGCGCAGCCAAAGTCGACGCCCGACCACCACAAAGAGCCAGTGCCTCGTTTCGCACGGATCGTTGAGTACCCGAGAATTCGACAGGTTGATAGTTTAAGCAAAGAAGCGTGATCCATTACCTGTACTGCACTGTATGGTACGTACGTCCGCGCTGCTCCGAGCCATGACCCACAAACACTCACGCGTATCCCAGGTTCCAAAACGTTTCGATGTTCTGTCTGCTCTCTTCGTCCACATACTCGTGTGGCGGCCTGATAGTCACCTTCTCCCCGTGAATCTCGGCCACGGCCCCGGTGACGGTCGGGTCGGCCAAAAACTGGCCCACTCCTCGAATCAGCGTCTCCATTGGGGTGACGATCATGTGTCTGAACAGGTCCTTGTCTGGCGCAATGTTGGTGTCTACTCAGGTCAGTCATATGTCATAATCTAGAGATTTCGTGACGAATGGACAAGCTGAGAAGTCGTACCTAACACCGCAGGAGCCAGCGCGTTGATCTGAATGTTTGCCTTCTCAACCACCCGCGCCGTCGAGCGCACCAGCCCGACCACCCCAAATTTCGACGCCGCGTACAGCGGCGCAATGGGAAGCGGATAGAGACCCGCGTTGGATGCAGTGCAGATGATCGACCCTCTCGAGAGGCCCTCAGTCCGCGGGTTCTTGTCCATGTAGTGCACTGCCAGGTTCACCGCTACCACACCCACAGGTCAGTCTCCCCTCGTTCTCAACATCGTGCCACAAGACAGCAACCCCGAGTCATACTCACAATATATCGTCCCCAACAGATTCACCTCCACCGTCCCAACCCTCGGCCTCGTCGGCCCCTCCCCACCCTCCACACCCAACCTTACCAACGACGTGGCGCCCTGCTCCGACACGCCCGCGTTGGCGACCACAATGTCGATCCTGCCGCCGTGCGCGCGGAACACCGTCTCAAACACCGCCGCCTGCTCGTCCCAGGAGGCGACGTTGCACTGGTGGAACGACACGGTCGCCTGCGGGAACTCGGCGGCGACTGACTCCGTGACCCCAGGGCCTGTGGCGGCGTTCAGGTCGAGGATCGCGACGCGGTGGCCCTGTGCCGCGAAGTGCCGCGTGATGGCGAGGCCGATGCCGCTGGCGCCGCCGGTGATGAGGATGGACTTCGGTGGGGACATGGTGGTGCGGAAGAAATGGTTGTGTTCAAGCGTGGTGGAGGGTTGGGTGGGTACTGAGATGCGCTGGGTCCGATATGTTGTTCAGCCACGCTCTGAAGCTTCCGAATAAGCACAAAGCTGTTCAAATTATACGGGAAGCAACTCAGAGCCTGGAAAAGCTCAGGGAGATATCCGGCAATGCTCCTCCGATGCTGGTCCGGCAAGACCCCGCATGACGCCGGCAGTTGGAAGATAGTGGAACCCTCACAATGCTCTCTCGTTTGAGGATCGGGGGCCCACGGAGTGTTGATGTGGTCGATCTTGCTTGCAATGCTCACTAATCAGTGGGCTGGAGCTCATTCCGCTCAGTACATTCATGTTGGCTAAGGGGGCCAGACAGTAATCGAATCGTCGCCGTGGACCAGCTCTATGACGCCGGACGTTCAGCATCAACAATGGGCGAGATTCGATGTTATGAGTTCAAAGATTGAGTACAACGTTAGTCCCTCCGACATCACCAGACAGATATACGTTTTTGTTATTCTTTGATTATTCTTCCCAGCACGTTGAGGTCAAACGACAGACCACGACCTGCACCTGCACCCCCAATGTTACCACCAAATGAGCAGCGACTGTCATTCATCCATTGTAAAATTCGGCCACAGTCGGCCTCTACGCCACAAGCATCGCGACAATATGTATAGCCTATCTCACAACCACCAGACATGCCAAGACTTCCCCAGACGACGAGTTCGCAATAAACACACGAGACCCTGTACGCGCACCTCCACCAACCAACGTGCCCAGATATCACCCAACCTCGACCACAATTTGGGATCAATATCCTCAAGGCTGCCACCACTAAACAGTCTGTCTGGTCTTTCCTTCAGACGTGCCCTCAGACCCACTCGACTCGCCATCGGCCATGTCGCCCTGTCGACGTTGCATCATCTCCCACGCCAGTGTTGCCTCGGAGGAATATTTGCACTTGGAGCGTATCTGCGGCCCATACTTGTAGAAGAGAAACGGGACAGGCAGACATCCCAGCACCAGGAACGCGGGAATGGAGCTCGCCCACTGGTTTCCGAGCTTCTCGTACATTTGCGTCGTAAATAGCGGAAACGCGGTGCCGAACAAGGACCGCAGAACCGAGTTGGCGGCAAGTACGGAAGCGGCATAGATGGTGTCTGAAAGCAGGTGAGCATGGATAAGGTGTCGTCGTTGCAGAGGACGATGACGACACTTACAAGAGTCCATCAAGTAGCTCAACAGCGAAATGAAGACCATGACAAGGCCACACGAGAATAGCGTGGCGCCGATGATGGGCGCGATCCAGTGCACCCAGGGAAACGTCGTCCACGCAAACAGGAACAGCCCAATCGGCAGGACGACCGCGCCCGCCATGGCCGTCGTCAGCCTGGCCTCCGGCTCAACTGCCTTTCCGCCTGCCTCAGCCTCCACACACATACGCGCAAATCGCTTGTTGTCCACGCCAGCCGCCAGCGTGGCCATACAAACCCCCACGGCAACACCAATGAACGGAAGTCCAGCCGTGCCCTGGCTCCAGCCGCGGGAGTCCTGGAAGATGATGGGAAACCCGGCGAAGAACATGTACAGCGTGCCGTACACGATGGAGACGTACAGCGACGTCAGCAGGACGATGGGCTCGCAGAACAGCAGGACCCACGGGCGCGTGAGCGAGACGGCGAGCTCGCGCGAGAGCGGTTGCGGCGGCTTGCCCGCGTCGAGCTGGGACACATACACGCGTCCGGTCATGCGGGAGAGCGCCTTGGCCCGCTGCCGCAGGATGAACGGCGCGTAGGTCTCGGGCGTCGCCAGCGCGGTCGCGATGAAGACGATCCCGCCCAGGATGGCGATCAGGCTGAGGATCCAGCGCCAGCCGTTGGGGATCTCGCCGAGGAACGAGCCGGCGATGGGTCCTGAAAAGTGAACCAGTATCAGCATTGTACAAGAACTCGAACCGACAACACCACGAAATAGACTGCCCGCCCAAAGGACACCTACCCAGCGCTGGCCCCAGAAACGGCGCCGTGACAAACAACCCCGTCGGCAACCCCCTCTCCACCCTAACAAACAAATCCGCAATCACCCCGCCCGTGTTCGTCATCACCGACGACCCGCACACAGCCGCCAGCACCCTCAGCACCACCACCCCCTCCACACTCCCCACCCCGACCACCGCCGCACTCAGCACCACATACCCCCCAAACGAAAGCACATACACCCCCTTCCTTCCGAGGACCTCACTCGCAGGCGCCCAGAGCAGCGGCCCGACCGCGAAGCCGAGCACAAACAGCGACAGGCCGAGCGTGGCCACCTCGGGCGACACAGAGAAGTGCGCGGCAATGCCGGGGATGCCGCTCGCGTAGGCGGAGCTGGCAAAGGTCACGGCGAAGGTGGACAGGGCGTGCAGGAGGACGATGGTCCATTTGCGGCGGGGGGGGAGGGAGAGGGCGTTGTGGGGGTCGGTGTGGGGGGGAGGGAGCTGGAGGGTGAGGAGGAAGGGGTTGGTGGGCGTGCCGGCGCCGGGGTACTGCTGGTCTGGGATGGGGGTGGGGGGGAGGTAGGTTGGGAAGAGGAGGGTGTGGATTTGTTGCCAGGGCGTGCGGTGGGAGGATGAGCTTGGGGTGGATGGATGTTGTTGGGGCACGGAGGAGGAGGTGGTGGTGGGTTCGGCGAGGACGGCCATGGTGGGAGGGATTGGGGGGACGAGGAGGGTTGGTTAGAGGTCTGAAATGTAGAGGGAGAGAAAGGATTGGGATTTCATGTTTCGCCATCTTGTCGATGGAAAAGGGAAATGTTCCGGAATCTCAAGTTATATAAGTCGGCTTCAAGTCTCAAGCCGGTTCGGGTTTTCATAGAGTCGGCTTAAAGCTCTGCGTTATCCAACGGGATTTCAAGACGACAATATTCCGATCAGGCCTTTTTTTTCTTCTTTTTTTTTTTTTTTTTTTTTTTTCCAGTTTTGCGAGCACTTCTCGGGTATATGGCAGAAAACTACCGAGCGAAAGTGCAACAACGGGTTTACATGTTGCCATGGTGGGAGTTCAGGAAGTATGTTGTTCGCGGGGCCGGAGATAACTCCGGGAGGAAAGGGGCTCGGAAATATGCGAAGTGCCGAGCGAACGTGAACTTCCGAGTTAAAACGCCGATAAGTCGACACAAAGGCAGGCTGCTGCCTTTCGCATGCCACGCTGCCACAAAAGTCCGTTGATGTTTCGCCTCAAATGGCAACGCCATTTACAGATTACAATAATCATCGGCTTCTTCTCATCTTCGGAAATGGTTCCCTCCAACCGCAGAGAGACCCAAGCGGCGCCCCAAAGAACCAGAAAACAGGCTGCCACAGCTAACAAGGCCTGTGTGCTCTGCCGTTTGCGCAAGGTCAAGTGCGATGCCGCAGCGGTTGGCATCCCCTGTAGCAACTGTGTTGGCAGGGAGTGTGCTAAGGACTGTGTGCTGCCGGTCCGTAAGGGTCGGACCAGGTGCGTGGATCACCCGAATGCTCCCTGATATGCATACTTCATACTTGTCTGTTACCTTACCACTAGGCGTCTGCTGACGACTCGTAGGAGAGTCAAACATGTTTCTCCAGGTCCCGAGAAGGTAATAGAATGTCTGTCATGAAGGCCGTTCAGCTGCTGCTTTTTGTTGTTCCGACTTCTGTCGTCTGTTTGTAACGGTTCCTGCTAACCATCCACTTGACTACTAGCCCTCAGACATTTCAGCCACATTGAGCAGTGCCCATTTAGACGGCTCTGACACGTCTCATCAGTCAAAACGATCAGAGCACGCGACTCAACCCTGCACGCCCGAACCCTCGCCCGACTGCCAAAGCCCGAGTCAGACTGAGCCAGACCTGCTCTACCTCAACATTCTCAAGGACGCCGTGAAGGAAACGCCAGAATCTAGACAGGGCTACAGTATCTCGCACATCGCCTTTCGTCCAACTCCGGAACACGCTCTCACTCCGCACCATGGATCATGGAACACGCTACCCAATCTGGACGAGGTCGACCAGGAGTATCTGATCAAGAAGGGTGTCTTTGACCTACCTCCTCCGCAACACCTGTAAGAAGTTACCTGAGCATCCAAACCCTCCGTCTCCGCCTGCAGAACCTTCCATCGCATCAACTGTACTCACCCGCACAACCCTACCTACAGAGACACCCTCGTGAAGACCTACTTCACCCACGTCCACCCCTTCTCCCCCGTCCTCAACCGAACCGAGTTCATCCACAGTTACCGCGCAGGCACCTGCCCGCTGTCGCTGCTCCGCGCCATCCTGGTGCCCGCCAGCGTCCATGCGCCCGCCGACGTGCTCGCCGCGTGCGGCTTTGCGAGCCGCGCGGCCGCGCAGGAGTCGTTCTTCGCCAGGGCCCGCCTGCTCCACGACGTGGCGGAAGAGGACCCTCTGGTGATGCTGCAGGGGTCGGTCATCCTGTGCGGGGTCATACTGGATCATCCGAGTGAGCGGGACTTTGGGTACTGGCTTCATGATGCGGCGAGGCTGGCGACGAGGCTGGATTTGCGCGGCGTGTACGTATCTTGCTACTCTCTCATCTTCTACATACTGCTGGACTGTGAGGCACTGTCCCGATGATTGCTGGTGCTGACTACCCGACGTACGGTACTGTTGCACAGGTGTGTTAGAGAAGATAAACCGCGCGAAGTTCTGAAGATGTACAGGAGGATTTGGTGGGCTCTCTATGTACGCTTCTCTCGTCGCCTGGTCTTGTGTGTGGTGTGTGTTGCTGTATGCTTACTGCGGCCGCATAGTCTCTGGATATCTTCCACGTCTTTGTCAACACCAGACGCTCGAGGCTCCTCCAAGACATCCCCACCATCAGGCCGAGGACGGAAGACGACTGGGAGACCGAGGATGTTTTGGAAACATCCCCTGGGTCACTGCTGTCGCCGGTCACGCCTCAACAGAAGGCTTTACCCGCTGTCCTCTGCGAGCTGTCTGGGATATGTGCGTGTTGGCTCTCCTGCCGTCCTTCCAATCTCCAACTGATACCCAATGGCTGACTGACTCTTGATTCAGTCGCACAGTGCCTATCCATAGTGACAACCAAGCCGCAGCAGGATCCTTGCCGTATGTTGGACACCCTCGATGCATGGCGTCAGTCCCTCGCTGTCAAACTGCGCGTGGGTGCCAACACCGGGACAGACAAATACCACCTGCATATGCAAGCCATGAGCTACAGGTTCGAGAGCATTCTGTGCCGTCTTGTTCGACGCCGTTCCCAGCGGTCCCTAGATGCGGACTTGGGCGAATGGGCCAGACAGCGGCTTCGGTCTGCTGTGCTGGAGCTGGATACCATTGCCATGAGAGTGTTGGCAAGCGGCAACCTGGAGGAGTTTCCGATTCCTTTGTAAGTGCCTCCTATGTCTTCTTGCCAACATTGACTCGACGAGCCCGTCCCTGTTCCGACCATACTTTGTAAAACACACATAACATACGGATCAACAATACTAGTACTGACACGCCGCGCCAGCATAACCACGATGACCGCCCTGCTCGCGCTCCACATCGAAGCCGCGCTCGATCCCGCAGAGACGGATCTCATCCGCTCCATGGCCCGGATTTCCATCAGCCAGACGATGCTTCTCCTCACGCAAGGGAGGGAGATACCCGCCCTGAAGCGAGCGCTGCCCATATTCGAGGAGATACTGGCCAAGAAGAACCTATACTCCGTCGTGGCCTCTTCCAACGTTCTCTGTCCGGCACACGCAGTCACGTGTATGCAGTTGCCGTCACAAGAGAGCAACAACAACCATGGCAGCATGGCAGCTGATGCGTACAATGCTTTGCCGAACGCGCCGCAAACCAGCGTGGCTCTATCTCAGTTGTGGCCATGGGAGAACGATCCCTCGGTGTACGGGGATATCCTGGGGTTTGACTTGTTGGACGAGTGGCAGATCGACAAGCTGGACTTCGGTGAGCAGGATACAGACGTGCTTTCGTAAGAAGCGGCGGGTTGGGCTGGAGTCTCAACCTGTCACCTTATCATAAAGTCTCTCAAAGAAACAGTCCTTTCTGATGTACTCGCATTTGTGTCACCACGAAATTAATACTCTGGGATCTGCCAGTACCCATCTCCCCACCTTGGTCTTCGCTCTTAGGCTCTGCATTTCTCTTTCTCTCCCCGTCCCCCGCCTCCAGCCCCCAAGTCAACTTAGTTGACATGCAGGAAGAAAGTACTCTAACCTGCTCCCTAAAACCAAATGATGAGCAAGCTAACGCACGAGTGATTCATAATGAGACAAATAGAACAAAGAGAGTGTGGAAAGTGTGGCGCATACGGGAGTCGAACCCAGCACCCCCACTGGCCCGGGGCGAGAGTCCGAACAAGTCTCAAGCGTCTGTCATCCTTTGCACGGCCCGCAGCCAGCGATGTGCCGCCGAAGCCTAATACACCATACGCCACTTCGGTGGTTCTGACTGTGGTTGTTTGTCTCGGTTTGGAGCTGGCCAGTTGGTAAAGCCCGGACCGCCGCGTTCCACCGCAGCAGCCCGACCTCTTCCAGCCATGTAATCCGTCCCAGCAGATACAGAGTTCCAAGGGTGCAACCAGCCAGCGACCAACCGCAAGTAGGAGGGCGAACATATGCCAGCTACGACCTGAACCTAGAGAAATTCAACAACCACCCAGCTCGGGCGTATACATTGCTGTCAGACACACAAGACACTAGACAACGAAATGAACGTCACAAACGCACGCCCATCCATTCCATGTCGTCGTCAGAATCTATGTTTATGTACAGTACAACCACACCACCACCCGCTTCCCATTGTCCCCTTCCAGACCCTCTGGCGGTCCCCAGGACCTCCAACCCCTATCTCAAACAGACCAGACAAGTTCTCGGCTCAGCACTATCAGGCCTTGACGTCCCCCCAATACAAAGCCAAAGACAGGCGATGATGCTTCTCGTCAAATGCCTGCCATATATGATTCTCTATGGGCATGATCTCCGTAACAACTAGAGAGAGAAAGAGAAGCAGGTGGCTCAAGGCCGATTAGATCTTTCCTCCCATACCCTGATGTCCTGATGTCCTAATCCCATGCTCCTGCAGCCGAGATGCGTTCCACCCCATTGGGAATGGCCCAGGCCACCTCAAGGCCGCGCTCGTTGGAAACGGAAGTCGCCGGTGACGATCACATCACCACCTAATCACAATCCAGTTAGCTAACCGCCGGAGCATCAGGTAAACAACGGCAAGACAGATCATCAAGTGATCCGACTCCGAGCAAGAAAGAACGTAGTGGGAAAGTACTCACGCAATCACCCTCCGTTTTCCCCTGCGGAATCCCCATCTCCTCAAACGTCGCCGGCCCCTGCCCAATCGTCTTTCCATCCGGATGCGCAATATTCCCACCACCCCCAGCAACACCACCAGCACCCGGCCTCGCCGCCCCGGCCCCCGCCCCAGGCCTCTGCTGATGCTGATGCTGCGGTCCCGGGCCCGGGCTGGGCCTCGCAGCACCCTGCGCAGCAGGCGGCGCGCTCGCCCTGCCGGCATCCATCAAATGCGACGAGCTCGGCCTGCCCCCACCCCCACCACCACCTCCCACAGGCGGCCGCAGCGTCGGCACGCTCGCCGCCGCATGCACACCCGCCGGCGGCCCACCAGGCATGCGGCCCGCCGGCGGGATGGCGCCGTACCGGTCATACCCGCCGCCGCCGCCGCCGGGGCCATAGCTGTCGCTGACAGGGCGGTTGCCAGCGCGGGGGCCGTAGTCGCGCCCTGGCTGGCCGGGGCCGAGAGCAGGGCCGGGATATCCACCACCGCCGCCACCACCGCCAGGCGGCCGCGGACTTGGTGGCAGGCCCGGAGAGGTCGGTGGGAAGGTGAGATTGGGATTCGGCTTCTGCAGGCGGGCACGGGTGGGGTCGCCGATGGGCGGAGCAGTGCCGGCGGGGACGATGGCCGGCCCCGGCGGGCCGTACCGCGGATCGTGCTGCGGCGGAGGCGGCTGCTGCCACTGGCCGCCCGGGCCGGGGCTCGGTTTCCGGTAGGTGGACGGCACCTGCGGTTCCCAGGCGCCGGGTGGTGGCTGGCTGGACACGGGGCGGCGAGCGACGTTGGCGTTGGGCAGGCCGCTGGGGGACAGCGGGCGGATGCCGAAGGCGCTGCCTGGCCGGTCGGCATGGGGGCCGGGCCCGACAGGGAGGCGACCGCCGGGGTTTAGGTGCGGGCCTCGTATGTCGTCCTCTGGGTACGGCGCGGTGGACTTTGGCCTGACGTTGAGCGGGAGTGGCTGGTCTTCATGAGGGTAGGGCGCGGCGGACTTGGGCCGCATGGCAAGGCTATTGTCAATGTTGACGGTGAAAGCGGGGGGCCTGGGTGATGGGTCGGGGAAGTCGATGCCGCCTACCGATGTTAGCCGCAAGGTACTGCCAGGGACGTTACAAACCGAAACCTACCAGCAGCAGCATTCTGCTCGCCCTCGCTGACAGTCGGCATAGGGTTGCTCTGCCGCGTGAACCGATCGGGCCGCTTGCCGCGCTGCGACCCATGTTGTGACTTGATGCGGGTGAGCGTCGTCGTCTCGTGGTCCGCCTTCGTCAGCGTCCTAGACTGACTCAGCGAGTCCAGCCTATCCTTGGCATCCTTGTTTCCGTGTTCGGCCGCCAGCTCGTACCACTTCCGCGCCTCCCGGATGTCCTTGGGGACGTGGATGCCGATCTCGTGGTAATAGCCCATCGCAAACTCGCCCGTTGCCAACCCTGACTGGGCCGCATCCTGCGCATACTTAAAAGCAAGCTGCTCGTTCTTGGGAAAGAGGTCTTCGTATCCAAAGAGGAACCAGCGGCTGACGCCGAGCGATGCCTCGGGCTGGCCTTGGCGAGCAGCGAGGCCGTAGTAGTGAAGTGAATATGCGGGGTTAAAGTCGCACCCGAGCTGGCTAAGCTCGTATGCCTGGCCCATCTTGAGCTGGGCCTTGGCGAAGCTGAGGTAGGCCGCTTTCTCGATGTACTGCCGGGCAACCGCCAAGTCGCAGGGAAGAACATGCTCGGGCACGTTGATGTCGGGCAGCTCCCGCGCAATGAGCATGCCGTAGACGTAGGCGCCTTGCGGGGCGTCCTCGTCCGCCGTATCGGCCGCGTGTTGTATCATCTCGAGCCCCAGGAGGAAGTCTTTGTGGTAGCCGTGCTGTCCCATCAGGTGCATCATGCCCAACCGATAATTGGACGCCGAGTCACCCATCTGCACGCCTAGCGAGTAGTGCTTGATGGCGTTGGGAATGTCGTTGGAGTTCTCGTACAGCATGCCCATCCTGTATTCCGCCCGTCCAAATCCGTTCTCGGCTGCCTTCTTGTACATGGAGTAGGCGTCCCGCTTGTTCTCGCGGAAGCCAAACTTGCCGAACTCCAGCCATTTCCCCTTCATGAAAGTCGCCTCGGGGTGGTCTTGCTGGGACAGGTAATCGAGGATGTTGACGGCATCGACGCGCAGCTCGTGCTCGGTCTTGGGCGTCGGGGGCCGCTCCTTGTCCTTGCCGTCACGCTTCCACTCCCTGGCCTGTGCGTCTTGGGCAATCTCGATCCAGATGAGGGAGTCGCGCGCCCACGTCACCTGCATCGACACGTTATTGGAGTGGAGCACCAGGTTGCGGGCCTGCCAGAGGATCTGCTCCTTCTCCTCGTCGCTCGGCGGGATGTTTTCGCCCTTGACCTTGGGGAACGGTGAGAAGGAGGGCGCGTCCATGGCTGCGGCGTCGGCGGCGCTGGTCTGGAAGGGTTTGAAGCTGTCTCGAGGGAACGCCGCGGTCAGCCAGCTTGATCCACACGGGAAATGGGTCCAATCACGGGTTGGGCCTCCGTTGGTTGTCCCAAAAGCAACACTTACGACCTGGACTGCGCGCCCTGGCTGCTCTGCGCTGTCGCGTTGCCGTCTCGATTGGGCTCAGTTTCGCGGGCTTCGAGTTCCATGCGCTGGATGTCTTCCTGCATGTTCTGGGGCACCTCGGGCATTACCCTGCAGACCAACCGGTTGGCGTCAGCCTCCCGCCTCCGTCCAGCCTCACCACAGCTGCGCCGAGCCTCACACGATCGCCCCGCTTCGACAGAGGCGCCTCACGCGGGATGGATCGACAGCTGTGTTCCGAAAACCCGCCGCGGGGCGCATGTCCAACGTCATCCAAGGGAGGGGACAGACTCACCTCTGAGGGGCCGGGGCGACGACCTCGGGCATGTAGTAGTCATCGTAGCCCCCAGGAACAAAAGTCGCGCCAAACTGCGGCATATCGAGAGGGTCGTCAGTGGGCGGCGGACCCGAGCCTGCATGAACAAACGGGCGAGGCAGTCAGCAACGTGGTGCCCAATGCGGCCAAACCCCGCGAAATTGTATAACGCTCCGGGTTCACCTTCGGGATGCCCCGCTTCGACCAGCTATGCACGTTGGGCAGTTGGACGGCGGGCTCCAGCGATGGCGGGGGCCACGAGCAGGATGCAGGGAGGGGGTTGCCAAGAGCAGGTGTTCCGCTGCGCTGTTGGCTGGCTGTCCGTCGGTTCGCTGTGGACCAACGCCTGTTGCTTCTCACTCTTCAGCGTCCGAGACTCTTCATTTGTCGATCGAAAATCAGCGGAGCGAAGAATGAATCGGTCGAGCCACGCAGCGAGATAAATGCGAGACGCGGTCCTTCTTCTTCCTCCCCCCTTGTGTGCGGGCCGACTGTGGCTGTCGCCGAGCGGGCGGGATTCGGAGGAGCCGGGGGGCCCAACGCAACAGACAAGCATACGCGCAGCAGGCAACTGCGTCAGATCGGGCTGCTGAAAGGGTCTGGGATGCGACACCCGCGATCTGCCGTCTTGGCAGGTATTTATCATCGTCAAGCGCGCCATCGCCCGGAAAATGATCTATCCCCTTCCTGTGCGGCTTGGCTCAGCGCAGACAAACATCGCCTTTCTGGTCCCTGAGACCTTCCGCACAGACGGCCAGCCATTCGCTCGAGATGTCGTGCACTGCGTGGCGGTGATACTTGGCGCTGCGTGGCCCCCTGGGTCCCAGCTGTTCGTGACGGGCCCTCTGTGGAGGCTCAATGCCCAGAAATAGAACACCCGGCCCCATCCGGCCGCGCCAACCCACGCGGGAGGTATCAAACAAAGAATGCCGTTTTGGGTGCATGACTGCGATGGTGCATTCCACAACTCACGTACCTGAACGCTCATTTCTCCGGGGTAAGTTGAGCATGCGAGTTGTTGCTGCTGGGGCTTCAGGCCCGTATCGCCATCTTTGGGAGTGCAACTGGCCCTGGGCACCCCGGTGCCAATATGCGGCGCAGTCCCAGGACGTCATGGTCGTTTCTCAGTGGGGTTATGTGCTGCTGCTGCAGCACCTGCGGGGCAATTTAAAGTCCGCCGACTGCTGCCCCGACACGATGTGTGCCTGAATGCGAGGTAACGTGGAGATTGGGAAGAAGGATGCCCTGCAATTTCCGCGATGACCCGAGTGGATGCTGCTGTTCAAGTCCAGAAAGTCAAGGCCAGGCAGCGAAATTGGCCGATGTAGAATGCAGAGGAAGGGAAGGCAGCTGAGCGGGAAAGGCGGGAATGGAAGTTAGAAGCAAGCAGAGGCACAGGAGGCAGCAGGCCTAAAGAGCTGCTGAAGGAAGGACCAAACGAGGACAAGAGGCATGGTCGGCAGTCTCCGGCTTTGCTGACTCGTGAGGCAGGTGCGAGCTGCCAGTGCTCCAACATGGAGATCTCTATCCTTGCAAACTTGGGATAAAGATCCAAAGCTGGGGCCAGCCATTCCGACGCGCTGATGAAATCTAAGATCCAAGGTCCCGCGCTGACTGCATGAGAGTTGTTAGTGCTCCGTGCAAAGAATGGAGGGCTGATAGCCCAACACTATGTGTTAGTCGTAGTGAGAATCCTTCCTGGTTCGCCATCTGGGGTTCTCGGTTTTGCCAACTACCTATATTCAGGCGAGCTGGGCCCAACTAACAATCAGCCCCACCTGCATCAGAAAACTGAGACTACCAAGCCAGGTATGAGTTGGCGGTCACATTCTCAATGAGTAGCTGCCCTGGTTCATGATGCAAGGGGCACATTGTTCCAGTTTCCTTTGATGCGCAAATACGGTTGACGGAGCCTGCTATATGACACAGGTCCGTTGATGCCCAAAAACAATGAAGGCGCCTTTGGGAGGACCTGAATCGCAGAATGAGTCTGGTCTCAGTCGTAGTATAGAGATGAACCTTACATACATTGAATCTTGACCAGGTGCATTGTCTCTATTCTCAACCAGCTTCTCGATTCGATCTAAGCTAGCTTTGTGGTTGTTTTCTCTTATATCCTATACCTTACATTCTAGATCTGAATGTTTTCGTAAATTTCATTTAACTGGCTAATCCTCTCTGTCTTTGTCTCGAATGGGAGGCGTCCAAGTATCTTGTCTACCTTAGCTTCTGCACTATACCACCTATTTTCAATAGCCGTAAGGTGCTGAGCTACATCTAGCGACTCAAAGTTGATAGTTGGGAGTGATAGAGAAAGCGAAACATAAGTAGGTAGCTTGGGAAGGACGCCGAGCAGTGTGGCAGACTGTTTGCACTCTTCACGAGTATCGGAATTCGCTACAGGTCCTGACATATAAGTAGGGTATACAAGCAGTAATCTGTAACCGAGTACCTTGGTCGCTTGAAGTAACCTGTCTTAGGGAGATGATGGTAGCTTGGCGTGATGGCTACTCGTCACTGAATCTTCCAGGCCCGTCCGGGGTGGTTATCACCATCGTAATGATCGAATTAGTTCATGCCATTCTTGGACAGATTGAATAAGGACAGCGGCAAGTACTGTGCCATCAAAGGGACATGAAATCAGCCCTTCTGGTACCCTCGTCAAGCGCCAGAAGATAAGACGGCGCCCTCTTTTCGCACAGCGTGGTCGGATGGAACTCAACACCATCTCCCAGCAAGAAATGTGACGGGGGAGCAGGTGATACATCATGGCGGCCGGAGATCGGCGAGACAATGGTTCCCAAGCGCCTTGCATGCTGCACGCCGACGCTACATCCCAGATCTTTGCAAGTCATCTGTGCTTGCTCTGGCACAATGAACCAAGAACCATCACTCTCAATGGCTTGGAATACGATGAAGAAGAGCAAAACTGCCCGGCCAACAAGTGCAAATCATCCAGCGAGAATGTGTCAGATTTGACTTCTCCTTTCGCGGAAAGAGATGCTTTATTCGTACACTAGAGACAGCCAGTCCTTTTTGTACTGGTAAGTACCCCTGACATCTGTTTGCCCCTCCCGTTCGCAGTGCAAGCGGGTCACGCAGACACCACCAGAAAGTGCCACCTTCCTTTCTCCGACAAAGTTTGCCCCTCGGTGAGCTGAATGGACGGGCCCATGGGACCTGACAGGTCAACTCTGGTCGACCTATCGGGCCCCCGGGCAAGGTGCAAGGGAGTCTTAGAGAGGCCCGATTGGATGCCGCCGCTAATGCATACCACACACCAAGGCCAATCACAACATTGAGCTCGCTTCCTTGATTTCAAGCCGCTGCTCAGCCGTCGCGACAGGAGAAGACCGAGGCGCAAAAGGGGCACTCCCTTGGAACTTGCATATAAACTGCCGGCAGTGATGGCTTGGCAGCTGCCTTTGATTGTCTGAACGACATCATCATCATCGGGCCTCAACACCACACGGACTGGACACTCGCTTGGAACTCAAACGTCCACCCGCCATGCGTCTCTCTCAATCGCTGCTGTTGCTCCTGGGCTGCAGCACTGCCGCCACGGCCAGCGGCGCAGCAGCGCAGCACGATGACTCTCCCGTGGTGCCGCGGTCGTTCCTCTCCACGATCGAGCAGGAGCTGGAGCACGAGCTACTGGGCGTGGTCGACTGCGCGGGCTGCCAGGCGGCGCTGGGCCTGCTGAAGGTGCTGGCCGTGTTCGGCGACTCGGCCTTCTCGGACGTGCTGGCCGACCTGTGCACGCTCTCCAAGGCCGAGGACGCCGACGTTTGCAAGGGCATCATGGCCCGCGAGGGCCCCATCATCGCCCAGCGCGTGCGCGCCATCGACGTTGGGTCCGACAGCTCCCAATTGTTCTGCACCACCTTCCTCGGCGTGTGTGCCTACCCGGATGTCCGCCAGTTCCCGGTGGCGCTGCCGTCCAAGCCCGCCAACTCGGTGCGGCCGGCCGTGAGCGGCCAGGCGCCCATCAAGGTGGTGCACTACTCCGACATCCACGTCGACCTGCTCTATGAGCCGGGGTCGAGCTACAACTGCACCAAGCCGATCTGCTGTCGGTCAGTAT
This sequence comes from Chaetomiaceae sp. R4402, assembly GCA_023628555.1. Lineage (NCBI taxonomy): Eukaryota > Fungi > Ascomycota > Sordariomycetes > Sordariales > Chaetomiaceae > Chaetomiaceae sp. R4402. Next base: position 118,826 of record JAMAKO010000061.1, on the reverse strand, counting down.
CTGTGCTCATTGTGTGTATCTACAAAATCAAAGCCAACTGCTGACGCATTTTCACAGCCCCTACTCTCAGAACGAGGCCCCCGGGAACAATGCGTTTCCCGCCGGCCCCAACGGCGAGCACCAGTGCGACTCGCCGCTGTCCCTCGAGCAGAGCATGTACGCCGCGATCCGGTCCATCGCGCCGGACGCGGCCTTTGCGCTGTTCACGGGCGACATCGTGGACCACGCCATCTGGAACACGACCGAGTCGCAGAACATCCTGGACATCAACGACGCCTACTCGCGCATGGGCGACTCGGGTCTGCCGCTGGTCTACGGCACGGCGGGCAACCACGAGTCGCACCCGACCAACGCCTACGAGACGGTCGCGCAGGGGACGGCGCAGACGCAGTGGGTGTACGACTTGCTCAACAGCAACTGGAACAAGTGGTTCGGTTCTGGCACCGACAACGCCGTCACCAAGATGGGCGCGTACAACGCCGCCTACACGTCGCCCGCCGGCGGCAAGCTGCGCGTCATCAGCGTCAACACGAACTTGTGGTACATCGACAACTTCTACCTGTACGAGGAGCCGATGGAGCTCGACCCGAGCGGCCAGTGGGCGTGGCTAGTGTCCCAGCTCGACGCCGCCGAGAAGGCCGGCGACCGCGCCTACATCATCGGGCACATGCCCATGGGCGTGTCGGACGCCCTGCGCGAGTCGTCCCACTTCTTCGACCAGGTCGTCAACCGGTACAAGGACACCATCGCAGCCATGTTCTTCGGTCAGCCACCCCTTTCCCCTCCCTTTCCCCTTCTTCCCCATCCCCACACTAACCTGTCCTCCTAGGCCACACCCACGCGGACCACTTCCAGCTCAGCTACAGCGACTACGCCGCCCAATCCTACACCACCGCCTCGGCCATGAGCTACATCGTCCCATCCCTCACCCCAACCTCCGGCATGCCCGCCTTCCGCATCTACACCATCGACCCGCTCACCTTTGCCGTGCTCGACTCCGAAACCTACATCGCCGACATGGCCGACCCGGCCTACCAATCCTCCGCTCCCGTCTGGAAACGCTACTACTCCGCCAAGGCCGCCTACGGCCCGCTCGTCACCCCGCCCGTGACCGACCCCGCCGCGGAACTGTCCCCGGCGTTTTGGCACAACGTCACGGCCGCGCTGGCGACCAACCAGACCGCCTTTGGGGAGTATTTCGCGCGCAAGTCGCGCGGGTGGCAGGTGCCGACGTGTGATACGGCGGATTGCGTCAAGTATGAGGTGTGTGGGCTGCGCGCGGCGAGGAGCGAGGATAATTGCGCGACGCTGTCGCCGGGGTTGCATTTTGCCAAGCGGGAGGTGGAGGAGCGCGAGGAGGGGCTGGTGAAGAAGCATCGCGATGAGTGTGGTGTGTCGGTGGTGAGGGAGGCGTTGGGGGCGTTGGTGCAGAGGGAGGGGATGCGGTTGTTGAGGAGGAGGGTGCAGGAGGGGGTCAGGGTTGGGCGGTTGTGATGGGGATGGAGGGGAGGTCGAGTGTGGGGTGGGGGAGGGAAGGAAGAAGGGAGAGGGTTGGGATGGGGGAGGTTTTATGGATATTTACCTCTAATGAATTCAAACCAGCCTACACAAGGTACCTGTGACACTGACTTCACAGTTACCGAGTTCGAGATATCTCCTAATAGGGAGATGCATGATGGGCCGCGTAGGATTCCAAAACGAGAAGATAGGTTGTGTGCAGTCATAGACCCTTAAATGCGGTGATGGAATCGCCAAACTATCATGTGCATCACCGCAAAGAAGAAGTATACCCCGTACCCAGACGCGGTTCAGCCAGTTTTGCGGTTTAGCCACTTAGTAACCAAGCCGGCCTAGTCCTCAATTCGGTGAACGCCCTTCGCAACGAGACACGGCGAAGAGCCTCTCAAGCTATTGTAGGATGATTTTCGGTCCGAGTTTCTTATAGCGGCCATGAAAACCCCGGCTTCTAGTAATGGCCAGTAGTCTCGTTGCTTGGGTTTCCTCGCTGGAGAGAGCTTCCTCTTCGGACGTCGAACTGGCGCAGAGGGTGGTTTGCGTGGGAGGACCAACACCTAGAGTTGCTAGGGTGCTTCCAGTCCACCCGCTGGCACATGCATTAGAGTCTAGCTAGATGTTTTGTTTTTGCGAAAATGTGTCTGCATTGCAATGGCTTGAGCTCACATAAGCGAAAACACGATGAAGACTGTCACATTGCAATGTTCTTTGAATAGGTAGTTAGTTAGTTAGGTAATTAAACCGATTCTCAGTTGTCCACGAAAAGCGTGCGAATACCCAGAGCTTGCCAAGTGCCGGCGGCCGGCCGTCTTGGCAAGGGACCAGCCGCCAAGGCCAGCACAACGTCAGCCCTTCAGCCTGCACAGCGGACCCCAGCAGCCTCGCCAGCGCCTCAGCAGCCCATCCCAATCCACCACCCAACGAAGCACCCAAGCGCTTACCATTCGACTCATCAAACGAAGCAGCATTCTCCGTCACTGGGAAGCCAGTCTTTGAGATTGACCCGCTGTTACCGATCAACAGCCCGATTCAGATATCTCCCACAAAAGCTTGTGCACTCGACGCCGACAAGCTCCGTGCCCTCGCCTTCCATCGATTCCAGGCGCTACGCCCACCACATCCACCACACCTCCAGACCCGACGCACCTTTCCATACACACTTCCAATCCCCGAACCGATACGCCCTCAGTCTGAAACACGCAGCCCAAGATGGCGGACCACGAGCTCGGCGGCCTCCTCTCGCACCTCAAGTCCTCGGCCGCAACCCTCTCCTACGCCGACACCAACGCGCTGCTCTCGCGCGCCAAGCTGCTCCTGCTGCAGCTCAACGCGCTGACCCCCTCCGCGTCAACCCCGCCCGCGCACCTGGTCCTTGCGCGCGACACCTACGAGCAGGGCGCGTTGGCGTCGATCCGCGCCAAGAACCCGGACGCCTTCACGCGCTACGTCGCGCAGCTGCGGCCCTTCTACGAGCTGCTGCAGAGCCAAGGGGCTGCGGACCAAGGGGAGCGGAACAAAGTGACGGGGTTGTATCTCCTGCTGTTGTTGACACAGGGCCTGTACGGGGAGTTCCACAGCGAGCTGGAGGCGCTGACGGGCCAGGGCAGCGGCGATGCCGAGGCCGATCGGTACCTGGGCTATCCGATCCACCTGGAGAGGTGGCTGATGGAGGGGAGCTATGACCGGGTGTGGAAGGCGATGAAGAAGGGGGAGGTGCCGTGCGAGGAGTTTGGCGTGTTCTCTGAGGTATGCCCATGTATCCGGATAACTTTCCCTCATTCCCTGCTTCTCGCTTCATCTATCTCTGAGGTAATGGCGATAGGCTAATCTGACTCTGTGACCACAGATCCTGACCTCGCAAATCCGCTCCGAGATCGCCTCGTCCAGCGAGCGCGCCTACCCCTCTCTGCCTCTCTCCTCGACCAAGTCGCTGCTGTTCCTCGAGTCGGAGGGCGCCGTGGTCGAGTTCGCGCGCGCGCGCGGCTGGGCCGTCCGCGACGGCCACATCTACTTCCCCTCCGCGGCGGCGGCGGGCGGCGGCGAGGACGGGGAGGAGGGCGAGAAGGAGCAAGAGATGAGCCAGATGGTGATTGAGAACACGCTCGGCTATGCGCGCCAACTGGAGACGATCGTGTAAGGCCAAGCAAGCCGTCAGTGGGGCTCGGTCACAGACAGGTGGAGGTTTGGTGGGAGGCACACGGGTGTGTCTGTATTGATATATGGACTTAGACCGATTACGAGGATGGGACAAACACTCAATTTAAGGCGGACGCGAGACATGTCATGCCCAATGGCTGTTCCAAACACACACGCATAAATCATGATCAAGTGTTTTCTTGCAGCTCCAATCTCAATACTCCACGACATCGAAACATTGCCCATCGCCTTGCTGTAACCAGCTACTCTAGACTTTTCCTCGCCCTAACCCCCCACCAGATTCACCACACATCCTCCTGCCATCCTGTCCTCACACCCCATGCCCCTGCCCCCCTCACACCTCCATCCACCATGACGCTCCAGCAAGAGAATCAAGCAAAAAGCTTCAACCCACTCCCATGCTTGCCGACCTCGCACACCTCACACACCGCACAGACCGTCCCCTTGTAGCGGGCGTGGTACTTGGAGCCGTCAAAGGCACAGGTCTCGAACGCGGTGCCGCTGTAGATGGGCGTGTGGGAGGCGGCGCAGATCTCGAACTCGGCGAACTGGTCAAACTCGATCTCGATCGCGTCGTTGGGGTTGCGCTCGCACTGCGCCTTGGTCCTGCGCGCCTGTTTTGGTGTCCCTGTATTAGCAAACACGAAAAAAAAAAAAATTTCGAAGATCCGTGGAAAAAAGGGTAATGGGTTGGTTAAGGGGTGAACTGACCTGATCCATGATCTTACTCACGCCGCCATGCGCCAAAATACGATTCGCAAACGCCAGCGCCGAGTTGAAATTCTTCGAGCGCGCCGCGACGCTCATGGCATTCAGCAGCGCCAGCAGGCGATGGGGCACCTCAATCCTTGGAATCGTAAAATACGCCGACAGCTCCAAGCTGCGCTTGAGCAGCGCCGGGTCCTTGTTCACCACATCCTGGACCCCAAGCGCGCGGCGCCCGATCTCGATCGACATGGCGACCGCATACTCGCCGGCCGACGCGACCAGCTTCCTCGCCTCGGCGGCCTCGCTCTCGCTGGCGACCGCGTTGACCAGAACGGCATGCAGGATGCCCCGGAAGATCTTGAGCCCCTCGTCCAGCTTGTTAGCGCGCATGGCGTCGTAGCCGCGGTGCAGGTCGTGGGCGGCCAGGTACTCCAGGTCGCGGGGCACGATGGGCAGGACGGAGCGGGGGTCCGACTCCTCAACCGTGCGGCGGACGTAGTTGACCAGCGGCGGCAGGCCGGCGGAAGCGGGAAGGTAGGTCTTAGAGGCCTGGTAGACCTCGAGGAAGCGGGGCTTCAGGGGCGCGAAGTTGACGGCGCCGACCTGGCGGTTGAGCAGCTGCATAGCCGTGTCGAAGGAGCCGCCGGCGACGTGGTCGACGGCGAGCGGCGAGTTGCGGGCCCAGAGGTCGGCCTCGCTGCTGCCGGCGCCGCCGGCCTCGGCGCTCTCGACGTTGACAAAGCCCTCCTCGACCTCAGCAACGATGTCCTCGCCCATGTCCCAGCCGGCGGCGTCCTCGTCCTCCTCAGCCTCCCCAAGCGCCTCTCGTTTGGCGGCGCCGTCCTCCTCCGCCTCGCCCAGCCCGTTGGCGGCGGCAGTCGGCTCCTCTTCTAATGAGAGGCCCTCCATCTGGCCGAGCAGGGCCTTCTCGAAGAAGGATTGCGAGGTCGCCTTGGTCGGCCAGTTGGCCTTGTAGGTCGGTACTACCGGCTTGGGAGGGGTGAGTGGCTGGCCGAACTTGGGCAGGTTGAGCTGGTCTTCTGACAGGCCAGTTGCCTCAAGGATGGACTGGCAATCCTCTTGCAGCCCGTTCGCCTTGGCGGTCATGTATGCGAGGGGGTCTAGAAACCGTTAGTTTTGGTCATTGGGGTGCTCAGAACAGGTTACTCACATAGGTCGATCTCCTTCAGCATCTGAATCCGGTCCTCGACCTCACCAAGATAGAGGGCATTCTGGAACCGTGATGTGAAGTCTCCACGGTGCTCAGCAATCTTTGCCATCCGGGAGAGCTTGGCGTTGTCGCCGGTTGTGAGGTACAGGAACGAGAGCTTGTCGAAGTGCTTCAGCTTCTGGTAGCACATCTCGACGACGGCGTGATTACCGTGCGCGAGCGCCTCGGTGCTTAACCTTGTCCACAGCTTGGGACGATCCAGTTGCTTAGCCACCTCGACGGCAACCTCGAGGTTCCCGCACTCGATTGCCAGCTCGAACCGTGTGGCCGGATCCTGGACGAACTGGAGGGCAATCTCGGGGTAGCCCTTCTTCTGCAAGTACGCGATAATCGATTGGCCAACCAGACTGGAGTTCTGGATGATGTGCAGCATCTCCTCGTAGTTCCGCTTGACGAGGGCCAGCTTGAACCGGTACTCGGTGGGGTCGACCTGCAAAATCCTGGGCTTGGCGGCGCGGTCAAGACAGTAGACGTTGCGGCCCTTGACGCGGACAAGATACACGGTCTGGTCAAGGGTTCGGACGATGCCGTTGTCTCCGTTAAGCAGGGTGTACTTGACGTGGTTCAGCGTCGAGTAGAGGAGGACGCCAGCGTCGTCCCAGGTGGCGCTCTTGATGCGGATCGTCTCGTGCAGCGTGGAGACCTGCTCAAGCGTCTTGGTCACGATGGTGACGTTGTGCTTGCTGAGCAAGGCGGCGTACAGGCCATCGTTGGACCAGACCACGTACTTGACACCGTTGACTGCAAGCTCGGCAGTCGTCTTCTTCTGCTGGATGTCGTAGAGATGGACGGCCGTCGGGGTGATGATGAGCAGGTTGCCGGTTCCGCCAAAGTAGATATCGCTCGTGCCAACGGGGGGCTTGAAGGACCGCGTCGTGTTGTTGGTCAGGTCCTTGATATCCACCGTTTGCGCGGACGTGTTCAGGACAGCAAAGCGGTTACGGGCCACAAAAATGGCCGAGTTGCCCTGGCCGCGCTTGGAACCGGCCGGTTCGATCGCTCCTGATCCATCGCGGGGAAGGTTGACGAGCTCGTAAGAGCCCCCGTCCGCCGAAGACGTGACCAAGACCGCGCGCTCAGCCGGGTTGTACGACAAGGTGCGAGGCGGGACCCAGGGGCTGCCCAGCTTCTTGAGCGACAGCAACGTAGGGGACTCGACGTTCTTCTGGAAGTCGTAGGACTTAACACACTTGTCCTTGGTGATGTAGAACAGCGAGTTCTGGTAGACGGCCGAGGCGGGTCTCTCACGCTCCAGCTTAAACACCATCACACCACTGCGCTAGGTCAGTGCTTATGTACTACAGCGGTAGGACAAGGATACGCACTTATCGTGGCCGGCGGCGAAGAGGTTAATTTCCGGATGCGCAGCAATGACCCAGAGCCGGTCGTTCTCGCGCTTAAATGTGTGCACGGCCGTCCGCTTGTTCAGGTCCCAGACCCTAATCGTCTTATCCTCGCCCGCGGAGAGGATGAGGTCCTGATGCGGGTGGAAGAGACAGCCGCTAGCGTTCTGGAAGTGGCCTCGGCATGTATCGACCTCAAACTGGGCAGGGTTAGTCTAGACCGCGCAAACAAGTAGGACAGGGACCCCGTAGCCGTGTTCCCGCCACGTACAGCCTTAGTCTCGCTCATGCGCCAGAGCTTGATGAGCCTGTCGTCTCCCGCTGAGACAATCAATGGCATGGTAGGGTGGAAGGCAACCCAATTCACGCCCCTGTCGTGACCCTCGAGCACGAATTTGACGACGGCATCCGTGTTGCCAAACATATCAGTTTGGTTCGCATTGGCGCGGGACACTTGGTCCTCGAAGGACATGGACGTCGGTGCCGAGTGCTTCTTGCGGAGGCCGGAGACTGCGGGTTTGCGTCAGTCCAAGATCTCTCCTGAGCCATTGAGGGTTTAGGGCAACACATACTGTCCCAGACGCGAACGGATTGATCCAACGAGGCCGACACGACGAGGTCCTGGGTGGGGTGGAACTGGGCGCACATGGCGTAGTGGTTGTGGCCCGTCATAGTGCAGAGGAGGGAGCGGTTCTGCCAGTTCCATATCCGCACGGTCTGGTCGTCGCTGGCGCTGACAATCCAAGGTAGCTCGTGGTGGAAGAAGACGGTGCGGACGTAGTCGAGATGGCCGTTCAGGGTGAAGAGGCAGCGGCGCGTCTGGTACGACCAGACCTTGATCTTGTAGTCGTCGCCGCCGGATACGAAGAGGGGCTGCTCTCAGGTCAGCGAGCTGTCACTCCCTCGAGAGATAGGTCGCCCATCCTCCAGCGCTCACCTGGGTCTTGTGGAAGTCGACGCCGCGGACGGGGCCATCGTGCTCCTCGAACCTATCAATCAGGGTGCCCATGCGATAATCCCACAGCTGGATGGTGGAGGAATGGAGCGAGACGAGAATCCATGGTCTAGAGCCGGCGTGTCAGTGTTGACATTCGTTGAGGAGCAGAGGGCCGTCGGCTGGCTGCGAACCGTTTGGGGTGGAATGCGATGCCCTTTGCGCGTGACGACTTGGACTCGAACTGCGCCAGGAAGAGGGCAGGTTAGCAGATGTTCGCAAGCATATTTCAGGGTGTCGCCACCAAAAAACGATGTAAAGAGCTGGCAAACCTTGGTGAGCATTCCCGAAGAGGACTGCATCTTGGCTGAGGGGACCCGCGGCCACGCAGGCTCCCAGCATCAAAGGGGGGTTGTAATTCGAAGGCAGTGGCGTCGAGGCTATCGGCAAAGCCTAGTATCGCCAGCTACTCGTGTCGGAGAGTGAATGCTCAAGTGGGGGGCAGCAGCCGGGCGTGTGGAAGGAAGGAAGGAAGGAAGGTGGTGGTGGTGGTGGTAGTTCGAGCGGTCGGGGCCGGCTGCTGGGCTTAATCGTTGTGTCCTCGATCCATCCGCCGTCACTCAAATCACTGGGAACCGTGGCATCTCACCAGTGAGAGAGAGGTGTGGGTTCCCGCCTGGTGGTCCGTGCCCGAATTTCAGGCGGCGCCCACCTCACCTGGCAGTTCCAGCGCACATTCGATTTTCCGACTCTGCCCCACGTTTCCCAGGGGCCTCAGCCACACTGCACCCTGAGCTCCCCTGGCGCGAGCTCTGAAACCCATTGGACAAGCTGCGCCTGTGATGTGTCCAGAAGCTCGACCACACCCTGCTGCAGGCGGGCGCGATGGCGGGAGCTCAACTTACACACAAAAGCGCCCCACCAGCCGCTCAACGCTGGATGCCATGGATGCTTGACAGCCAGGGCACCTACACCAAGCAGAAGGGTTCATGAGACTGTCTAAATTAATCCATCCTTGGTCATTCAATCCCAAGCCTTCTTGATTCCCAATTACCTTCTTGAAGCCTGATGGCGTAGTCCAGGGGCTGCGTCACCGTTCGTTGGTTGCCCCCAAACTGCAAACCGCAAACTGCCACCGTGGCAGAACGAGAATAAGCCGCCGCAAACCATCGACAGCCGGCGTGTGAGGAACTGCTGCCTGCATCGCAAACCTACCAAGAGACCATATACAACGACATTGGAACGTACGGGCTATCCATTGGCAACAGCGCGTCTGCGCAGCTGCCAGCGCCATGATCCGCCTATCTCAACTGCCATGGGGCGTCGCTGCCGCCGTGCTCGCCGCCGCATGGCTCCCCTCCTCGGCGCACGTCGCTGCGTCCCCCTCGGTCAACGTCGCCTTGAAGGCTGCCTTCCCCTCGCCTCCCTATCTAGTCGAGCTGCTGTAAGCTTTCCCGGTGTCTCACAGGCGCAACCGATATTCATAGCTGACAGCTCAATGCGCCCTCCAGCGAGACAGCAGCTGCCGACAATGCGACCGTCTACTTTGCGCTGCTCGACCACATCGCGAACGGCCGCTTCTCCGATGCCGCGACGGACAAGTCGCTCTACGAGAAGTTCGTCCAGGTCCTGCGAGACGATGGCCACATGGATGCGGAGGCCTTGTCGACGTTCCGCCTGGCCCTCTCCATGCGGACGGCGGCCCCGCGGGTGGAAGCACACTATCAATACTATGCGACGGCCGTGGAACCGTCACTGTCTGGGGATCAGGAAGGGTGCAGGCAATGGTTCCTAGTGGACGGGAAGCAATATTGCACTCGTGCTCTTGACGCGACGGCGCATGGGACTGTGGCTAGCAACAGCCAGGATCGGACGCTGCCGTTTGACCGCAAGCTGGGGAATGGCCCTCGAGATGTGATCCTCTACGCCGACGTCACGTCCAAAGACTTTGGTGCGTACCATGAGGCCGCGGCGAGGATGGCCCGGCAGGGAGACGTGTCATACCGGCTTCGGTACAGGAGGAGTCCTGCCCACCCGGCTGAGGCCCTGTCTGTCAATGGCTACGGCGTAGAGCTCACCCTGAAGCGGACCGACTACATCGTCATCGATGACCGGGACACGGGTGCTGCGAAAGCGCCCGCGGACGAAGCCCAGAAACCCATCGCTGCGTCCGATGTCGTGCTGGACGAAGAGGAAGACATCACAGACATCAAGCCGTTGGAGAAGTCCGAGCTCGCTCCTCTCGGCATGAAGGCAGCTTCATTCATTATGCAGAGCGAGTCGCCGTTCGACACCCTCCTCAAGCTCACTCAGGACTTCCCCAAGTACTCCACCTCTCTCGGCGCTCACAACGTGTCAGCGAATTTCGAGGCGGAGCACAAAGAAAACCAGAAGATGTTGGGCCCGGATGGGCGGAACATGCTCTGGATGAACGGCATCCAGCTGATCGACCGCCAGATCCAACCCTTTGGGCTCGTGGACCTGCTCAAGCGGGAGCGGAAGCTGATCAATGGCGTGCTCGACCTCGGCCTGACCGGCCAGCAGGCCGTCTCCCTACTTGGCCACACCGAGGTGGCTCAAGCCAAGTCGGGCGACGAGGAAGCCCGTAGATTCGACTGGCGGGATCAGCTGGAAGATGGTCGTGTAATCATCTGGCTCAACAACATCGAGAAGGACAAGCGCTACGCCGCCTTCTCCCCGCAGCTCTGGGGGTTGATCCAGCATTTCGGCCACGGGCTGCCCCAGGTGCGGAAGGACATCTTCAACCTGGTCGTCCCGGTGGATTTCTCCAATCCCGAAGACCTCAAGCTGGTCACGACTCAACTTCTGACTTTCCTGAGACGGCTGGTTCCCATCCGGTTTGGGCTGGTTCCGCTCACCCCGAGCGAGGGAGCCGTTCACCAAGCCAAGGCTGTCTATTACCTGCTGGAGAACCATGGTCTGGCGGCAACAACCTCATACTTGGAGCAGTTGCTCGAGTCCGGCAAGGTTGCGAAGCCCGACGAGCACATCTTCAACGAGGCCATCAAGGACCGGCCGCTGCGCCCAGAGGCTACTCCCCTGGCCTTCAACGACATCTTCACGTCGGAAGAACGCGATGAGCAGATCCGGCTGGCCAACCGCTGGGTTGAGCGCCTGCGCGCCGGTGGCGACGCTCCCTCCATCTTCTTCGACGGCTTTGCCATCCCCAAAGACGAAGACTGGCTGCGAGGCATGAACCAGAAACTCATGGTCGACCTGCAGACGATTCAACAGGCGGCATACTATGGCGCTGTCAACGAGACCACCTGGATCCCCGGCTTTTTCCTCGAAAACGCTGTCGCACGGCGCAACCCGCTCATCTTCCCTGAGGACGCGCGGGCTCTGACCGTGCTCAACGTCAACAAGCTGTACACGGAGCACCGCGACGTCTTCGACAAGATACCTGTGATTGAGGCCAATAAGAAGTCGACGAAGGAAGACTGGGCTGCCCTGACCGTTGTGGTGGACCTCGACAACACCGAGGGGCAGCAGATCCTCCTCAACGCTATTGAGTTTCGCAATGTCCATTCCGGCGTTCGCGTGGATATCGTTCACAACCCGGCAGATGTTTCGCGCTCGCCATCGGAGCTCACTCAACGTCTTCGGGCCAGTCAGGATAAGCTTCTCGAAGTCGACCAGCTCATCGACTTGGAAAGAGTCCTCGAAAGTGGCAAGGCCGCTCCCGATCCCGCGTACGATGCTGCACTGGCCAGCTTCCTCGCGGTTGCCAATCTCAAGTCGGGTGACAACGCGTTGATTCTCAACGGTCGGCTCCTTGGCCCTGTCCTTTCCGCCGAGGACTTCAAGAAGGAAGACTTTGAGCAGCTCCTCGACATCGAGCGCACGAGCCGCATTCTGCCCGTCTACAAGGCCCTCGAGGACCTCGGCCTGGGCGACAAGGTCTCCGGGCCCGTGCCAGCCGCCAAACTGACCTCGGCCACGGCGCTGTCGGGCATCTCGGACCTGCCGCAGGGCATCTTTGACTCGGCGTCCTCGATCCGGATGACCGTGTTCAAGGAGCTCAACTCGACGTACACGTCGTTTCAGGTGGGTGATCCGACTACGGCCACCATCTTCTTTGCTGCCGTCATCAACCCGGCCAGCGAGATTGGCCAGAAGTGGGCGGCCCTCATGAAGGTGCTTTCCGAGCTCGAGGGCGTCCATCTCCAGGTGTTTTTGAACCCGGCGCCAGAGCTCTCTGAGCTGCCCGTCAAGAGATTCTACCGCTACGTTCTCGAGTCGTCCCCTAGCTTTGATGAGAGTGGGAAAGTCAAGGCGCTCTCGGCCAACTTTGCGGGCGTACCGCAGGACACGCTGCTCGTCGCCGGAATGGATGTCCCGCCGGCTTGGCTGGTCACGTCCAAAATTTCGGTCGACGATCTGGATAACCTACGCATCAAGGACATCAAGGCCAAGCGTGGCATCGAACATGTGGAGGCCGTCTACGAGCTTGAGAACATCCTGATTGAAGGCCATTCGCGCGAGTTGCCCACAGGACAGCCTCCCCGGGGCGTTCAGCTAGTTCTTTCCACCGAGCAAGACGCCCACTTCGCTGACACCATCATCATGGCCAACATTGGCTTCTTCCAATTCAAGGCCAATCCCGGTGTCTACAACATCCGGCTCAAGGAGGGCCGGAGTGCGGACATCTATACCATGGAGAGCGTGGGCGCCCAGGGCTGGGCCCCGGCTCCCGGCGACGAAACGTCCGAGATTGCGCTCATGGACTTCCAGGGCACCACGCTGTACCCGCGCCTGAAGCGTAGACCAGGCATGGAGCAGGAAGAGGTGCTCGGCGAGACCAAAACCAACGCGACCACCGGCGGCGGCGCGATGGACTTTGTTTCCAAGGGCCTCAAGTTCGCCGAGGGCATCCTCGGCCGCGGTAAGGCCGCCGCGGAGACCAAGTCGCTCTCCGACACGGAGCACGCCGAAATCAACATCTTCTCCGTCGCCAGCGGCCACCTGTACGAGCGCATGCTCAACATCATGATGGTCTCGGTCATGCGCCACACGAACCACACGGTCAAGTTCTGGTTCATCGAGCAGTTCCTGTCGCCCTCCTTCAAGGACTTCATCCCGACGCTCGCCGCCGAATACGGCTTCAAGTACGAGATGGTCACGTACAAGTGGCCGCACTGGCTGCGCCAGCAAAAAGAAAAACAGCGCGAGATCTGGGGCTACAAGATCCTCTTCCTCGACGTGCTTTTTCCCCTGTCCCTCGACAAAGTCATCTTCGTCGACGCCGACCAGATCGTGCGCACCGACATGCACGACCTCGTCACGCTCGACCTGGGCGGCGCCCCTTACGGCTTCACGCCCATGTGCGACTCGCGCACCGAGATGGAGGGGTTCCGCTTCTGGAAGACGGGCTACTGGGCGAGCTACCTCAAGGGCAGGCCGTATCACATCAGCGCGCTGTACGTCGTCGACCTGCGCCGCTTCCGCGAGCTGGCCGCGGGCGACCGCCTGCGCCAGCAGTACCACACGCTGTCGGCCGACCCCCAGTCGCTCGCCAACCTCGACCAGGACCTGCCCAACCACATGCAGTTCCAAATCCCGATCCGCTCGCTGCCGCAGGAGTGGCTGTGGTGCGAGACGTGGTGCTCTGATGAGACCCTCGCGGAGGCAAGGACGATTGATCTGTGCAATAACCCGCAGACGAAGGAGCCGAAGCTGGATCGGGCAAGGCGCCAGGTGCCCGAGTGGACGGAGTATGATGAGGAGATTGCTGCGCTAGCGAGGAGGCGGCGCGAGCAGCAGCAGCAGCAGGGGACGGGGGAGCAGAAGGCGGAGCAGACGATAGAGAAGAACCCTAAGAGCAGGCGCTTTGAGGATGAGGCGGCTGCTGAGACGACGCAGGTCAGGGATGAGCTGTAAATCTATATAGAGCGAGTTGGTCTAGCTAGAGTAGTGAAGTGTTATATCTAGAGGAGGCATGTTCACCCAAACAGTGTCACCAACCAGCCAACGTGACAGGAACTTGTCGTTCGTCGTCCCATCATCTCGTCTCATTGTCCTCGTCTATCATCTCACAGAAATGGTAACAGCAACCATCCCCCTCCTCACCGAGCAAGCCCTATCTCCCTCCAGACGCCAGCCACCCACAGCAATGCATCCGCCCATCAAGCAAGAGAAAACCACAGCAGAAACAGTGAAAATTCCGCCGTACCCAGTCTCAGTGAGAAATGTACTGAAACACCGCACTAACCTCCGCCTCCCCGCTCTCCTGCTTAAGCAAGTGATCCTGGATCCCCTTGAGCCCATCATTAATAAAATGATTCCACGTGCTGGTATCACCATACAGCATGGCCTGCGCCTTGATATGCTGGCGGCCATCCGGCCTACAGCGCTTGCACTTGAAGGTATCGTGCGTGTCGCTGCGCGTGTCGGGCCGGTACTGGAACAGCTCGCGCAGAGAATCCAGACTGAAATGGCGCTCCACATCCTCCGCCGAGTCGACTACGCACGAGCTCAGGCTCTGCTTGTGGCTCTGCCGCTGGAAGATCTTCTCCTCGATCGTGCCCGTCGCAATAAACCGATACACAAAACAGTCCTTCTTCTGCCCGTCACGCCACACACGCGCCAGCGCCTGCTGGTCGGCCGCCGGGTTCCAATCCGGATCAAACAGCACCAGCCGATTCGCCCCAATCAGATTCAGCCCGCAGCCGCCAGCCTTGGACGACAGCAAGAACACAAACTCGTCCCCGTCCGGGTCATTGAAGCGATCGACCAGCTTCTGGCGCTTGTTGACGTTCATGGTGCCGTCGAGGCGGAGGCAGCCGTAGGCGCGAGAGCGGCATAGGCGCTCAAACAGGTCCAGCGTCTGCGTGTAGTTGCTGATGAGCACGATCTTGTCGTTGGTGTCGGCACGGATGCGCGCCAGCATGCGGTCCAGCACCTGCATCTTGCCCGAGTACCACGGCTTGACGTCGCGGTCGCGCCCGCGGGCCTCTCTGGGCACGTAGTCGGCCGGCCAGTGCTGCTCGCACCCGGGCAGGTCGGCGGCCAGGTCCAGCAGGTCCGGGTGGTTGCAGAGCTTTTTGAGGATGCCGATTGCTTTGAGGGGCTGCGAGCCCTTGCCGCGGAGGAGGGCTTGGATGTCGGGGGAGGTGATGAAGTAGTTGTAGAGGGCGAGTTGGAAGGGGGCCAGGTTGCAGAAGACGACGTGTTCGTACTTGACGGGGAGGTACTTGGAGAGGATGTCGTTGGTGCGCCGGATGATGAATTTGTTGACGACGGCGAGTAGCTCGGCCAGGCACTCGTCGCCGCGTTTGCGGTCGGCTTCGGACGCATCGGCGTCGCGGCCGCGGAGGATGGGAAGTTCGAAACGCTTGCGGAATTCCAGCCGGCTGCCGAGGAGATCGGGGTTGGCGAAGCTGATGAGCGAGAAGTACTCCGACAGGTCGTTCTGGATGGGCGTCCCAGACAGGATGACACGTCGAGAGACGTTCAGGTTGTTCAGGGCGTTGAATGTCTGGCTGTCTCCGTTCTTCAGGCGGTGTCCCTCGTCGCACAGCATCAGGCCAATTTGCGTGTTCTTGAGTTCCTCGACGTTGAGGCGGAGCGTCTCGTACGAAACGATGATGACGGGCCGGGTAACAGCACGGCCGCTCGCGATTGCCCACTGGCGGAGCTGCCGCGTCAGCTCTTCCTTCGACGCCTTGCCGTCAATAGCGAAAGGCGTGATGGCGTCGGCGCCAAGCCACTTGACCAGCTCGTTTGCCCAATTCCGCACCAGACTGGAGGGGCAGGCCACGATGGCTTTTTGGATCGTGCTCTTGCCGGCCTCAGGCGACTGCTTCAGGAGGGTCCAGAGGAGGGTGATGCACTGCAGAGTCTTGCCGAGACCCATTTCGTCCGCCATGATGCATCCGTTCGCCTTCTCGTCAATCACGCCCGTCACACACCTGTACATGAATTTGACGCCCTCGATCTGATGCGGACGAAGCACCTTGGCCAGCCGGGGATCGATGACCACCGGAACACGCGGATGCTCGCCTACCACTTTCTTCTTGATGCCGAGAATTTCCGCCAGGCTCTTGTGCATCAATGGCGCGTCAAGCCTCGACGCTGGCTCGGTACATTCTTCTTTGTCCTCCAACCTTGGCGCATCCTTGGGCTTGTCGTCGATCGTCGGATCGTACAGCACAATGGCAAATTCGCCGCTGGGATCATGCAGCGGTTTGGCAATGAATATCGCGCCTTGTCTCAACCCCAGGGTTGGAGGCGGCCGGTTCGGGTTGTATGCGGCATTGTCCTTATTGATGAACGGTACGGAGAAGGCCTTTCGGAAGACCTTGTCCTTGTCCTTGGCCTGGAAGACGGGGAACTTGTTGGCCTCTCGGTTGGCCAGTGCGAGCCTGTCGGCATTGGTGTAGGGCTTGTCAGCGTCTGCATCCCCGTCGGCCCCGGCGTAATCGATTTTCCTCCGTTTCCGCGTGGGACGGTCTGTGGCCACCGTGCGCGTCGCGGATCCAGGGCATTTGAACGGCCTGTGCAGGCGTTCGAGGGACTGTGGCGTGGGAAAGCGGCTGCGCGGGGCGACGTTCTCCTTATTTGCGTTGCCTGCGCCGGGGGTCGCTGGCGTTGAGGGCGAAACCTTCCTGCGAACGCGTCAGCATGGAGTGCGGGATCGCGGTTGAGGAGTCACTCAGAATCAACATACATGGTGGGCAGCACGTTGGCCCAGAGCACAGTCTGGAATTGCTGTTCAAGCTCACAACGAACACGGTTCAAGTAGGAATCAAGAAATAAGGTTCAAGGCATCAACGCCGGAATGCAGCGCCCTTTTCGCACCAATGCAGCAGGTTTGATCAAGGTGGAAGGGTGAATGTGTGATGTTGACATTGGAGACGCGCCAGGCGCCAGGCGCCAGGCAGCAGACGCGCCGGCCTCGCGGTGTCAGATGACCGCTTATAAAGCAGGCAGTCACGAAAATCAAGCCCCACTTTTTAGTGTAAGTTGCTCCCGGCTTCTGGCTGCTTGCCCAGATTTGGGACTTCGATTGATGGCTGCCTGGCACAAACCGTCCGCTCAGTGTGCAGCTCCCAAGGCTTTGATGCAGTACAAAGACAGCTTTACGGTATTTGAATATCTCTTGTAAGAGCGACTACCTAGCCCAAAGTGGAAACTTCTCGTACAAACGAGTTCTGTCCTGATCAAAAGCGACTCGATGGACTTAACCACGATGCCTTGATTGTACTTATTTTCTCTTGTGCAATTGATATCACTGCCTTATTGCGATGTGGAAAGCCTGGTCAGTACGGTGCCTTGATTGACACAACCAGGTGTTGCGCCCTACGCCAGGGGAGCCAAGGTGATGTTTGTCTCGGCTGATACATTCTGCAATAACACAACCTTGAATGGACGATCCAGTACGCGATATGCGCTCGGACTGCACCAAACACTTGTTTCTACGTCCATCTTCAGTGATTCCAACGTTTATATGTGCTAGAAGTCATTGGGAGTATGCAGATGGTTGCATAAGTCTGCTCTGCTGGGTAAACCAAGTGCTGCAGCAACCGACGACTGTATTATTTCGCTTCAGGAGCCTTTCCGGGTTTCAGTTTGTGTGCTGCTGTCTCGAGTTCAACGCGTAAACTCTTTGCACCGATCTTCCTCCTTCCCGGTTCAGCACTCCAATTCAATTCTCTCATCCGAACTCTTACGGTGATTCGGCACCCCAGAGCACAAAGGAATCAAAGGAATCAGCGGAGCGTATTTATTTGGCGCGTGAAACAATTCCATTATTTACTTTCTCATTCTTTGAAGAAAATCAAAGTGGCAGGTGCAAAAATCAGCCCGACTCGCAGCAAGTTCTCCCCATCTATAAAACTCGCTCATCGCACCCTCTGCTTCTCTCACAACACAACACTTCGACTTAATCAACCACCATTTCGACGAACACCGACTAGCGCCTACTTGACCGCAGCAGCCTCGACGACAACCCCGACGGCAACCCCGACGGCAATCGATTGCGTACCGAACCGAATCGAGCGCACCGAACCGAGCGCAGCGACCCGACCTCGACGACAACCCCGACGACAATAAAACTCGAGCGCCCCAAACGGCGTTCAATCACATTCAGACTCGGAACGGGTCCCGGAGCTGTACCTCACACTTGGCAGAGCGCTACTCACACCGCTGGTCGGTCCCTGGACTTCCCCAGTTCCCCCCACCCCTCGCAGACCCCCGTGGCCTTCCCTTCGGGGTCGCGGGTTGCACGCGGTGTTGGGTTGTTGCGGGCTGCGGGAAAGGCTAAGCTCTCGTCATACAAGGCGGCCACCCATTCTGCCTGGTCCCCGAACCCGACTTCTCTCGGACCAGGCTCAGTGGAAGGGGGTAGGCGGCTTTTAATGCATTGCACGGCTCTTTTGTGGTCTGCGGCCGTCCGTCTAATCTACGCCGGGGTGGTGGTAATCGAGATCTCGGGAGCCTTGAGAAACCATCCCTGAGTTGTGTGCCGGCTGCCGATGTGTGGTCCGTTCTGAGTCTCTATTGTATCCATTTCTGTGATCCCCTTGTCGACGCTGGTCGAGGCATGGATGGTCTAACCTCAGGTAAGTACTGACCCCGTTTTGTTCTGTCTTGACTTGTTTACACTTGGTCGGGAGAGTGTTATTTCCTCATTTTTCATTGCACGGTCGGGCTTAGCTCGGGCTGTGAGGAAGAATGGCAGACAATGACGGTCAGAATAGAGTTGCGGCCCGTGGCTGATCCATTGTTGAGGCCCCTGGAGCCGAGGTCTTGGCAGGGCGATGGCCCACCTCAAAGCCCCTCCCCCTGCATGACAGTCACAGCAGTCGGATTCTATGTTGCCTTCGCCTCCAACTCTCTTCATATCAAGACGATGAAGCTTACATCGATCTTCAAGAAAGCCGCCTAGCGCACTCGAACCATCCACGGGGCGTCAAGCGATCAAGTGCGATACTTTGTTACTTTGTCACCCCGCTCCGTCAGGGGCTCCCTGGCTTAGAGCCCCTCATCCCTCGCGGCAGCAATGTCCGCCGATTTCTGGGCAGGGTACATCTCGGGCGCAGCGGGCATTATCATCGGGAACCCATTGGATGTGCTCAAGGTCCGCTTGCAGGCCGGGGCCGCTTCCCCGTCGCCATCTTCAGCTCACCTTCCCTCGCCACCCACCGCACCGCTCACTTCGTCACCAGCATCACTCCGATCCAGCTACATACGGCCCTTCCTCGTCGGCACCGCCGCACCCGTCCTAGGCTACGGCGCGCTCAACGCGCTGCTGTTCGTCTCCTACAACCGCACTGAGGCCTTCCTCAATACCTTGTCCTTTACCGGCGGCAGCCCAGGCGACACCACCTCCACCACGCGCGGCACCAACCTCCTCACGGCCTGGATCGCCGGCGCCGTCGGCGGGTTGGCCACCTGGGTAGTCTCCACGCCCACCGAGCTGGTCAAGTGCCGCGCCCAGGTTCAATCACTCACCACCACCACCACCACCACCACACCCAACCCCAGAACAACCCCTCCCTCCTCCTCTTCCTCCTCCTGGGCCATCACAAAACACATCCTCACCCACAGACACGGCGGCGGCATCCGCGGCCTCTACGCGGGCGGCACCGTCACCGCCCTCCGCGACGCCATCGGCTACGGCTTCTACTTCTGGGGCTACGAGCTCTGCTCGCGCGGGGCGCGCCAGCTGCTCCCTGCCCAGCAACAGGACAGCAGCGCCGACGCGGCGGCGCGCGTGCTCCTCTGCGGCGGCCTGGCGGGCATCATCACGTGGGCGAGCATCTTCCCGCTGGACGTGGTCAAGACGCGCGTGCAGACGCAGGGCCTGGTTCTCGTTGGCGGGGGCGGCGTGGGAGGGGAAGGGTTGCCGTTGCTGGGTGGTGGTCGTGGGAGTAATGGAGGGGGTAAGAGGTTGGGCGCGTGGGAGATGGCGAAGGAGACGTACCGGGTTGGAGGGGTGCGGCCGTTCTTTCGTGGGCTGGGGGTGTGTAGCGTGCGGGCGTTTATTGTTAATGCGGTGCAGTGGGCGGTGTATGAGTGGATTATGCTGGAGTTGGGGCAGGGGAGGAAGGCGGGGAGGGACGATGTGCTGGCCGTGGAGGTTGGTGCTGGGTGATGGGTGAGGGGGTTTGACGAAGGAAGGGAACGTGTGGTGTTGATCATACCTAGGAGAAACGGGGATGGCGGGGTGGTCCTTGGCTGTGGTCAACTTATAGATTTTTGCGAACCAGCAACAGGAGGGAGGGCTTGCCACGAGAGCCAACAGATGTCACATGGTGCGTGGGAGCAGGTCGCTCACTGATGAGTTCTCTGGGTACTCCGCCACGACCACCGCCAAAGCATGGCCTTACACCAGGGCGGCGGTTGATGGTCATCCGCAAATAGAACAGGCCGCTGACCTGTATGGTGCTGAATCCACACGCAGAATTACCAATAGGAGCGCTGATGTAAGGTCAAGGAGAAGGAGTGCCAATTCTGTTTGTATTAGACGTCCTTGCCATGCCCTGGTGTGCCCCTCCTCCGCCCCATCAACACCACATGGGCAAGGCGACCGAATCCTCATCATCTCCCGCCGGTCATACGTCACACAAGAGGGTAGCCGGCCAACAGCACGCCCAAGCACGCCCATGTCGCCGCTTCCGAGCTCCCCCGGTGCCTAGGAAACACAGTTCCATCAGACACAGCCAATCGAAAGGGAAGCCAACCCCATCCCCATCCATCCACGGGGGACTTCGAACGAACTCATGGGGGCGAGGCCCACCATCTCCAACCAAGCCTCACTCGTTTTCCTTCCCCAAAGCTGCCATTAGGCCAAACCCATACCTATCCACACCGCGCCAATACCCACTCGCCACGGAAGAACGAAGATACCTAAATGAGAAAGCAAACCGATAATACGAGAGAGAAGACCTTGAGACCTATAGAACGCCAATCCCATCCCATCCAGTCCAGTCCACCCATGCTGCACCGCGCTGTCCAGAGCCTCGAAAAAAGATACCGCATGCCGGCCATGCATGCAAAACCGAATGTATATTCCCACCCACGACCCGAATACCATGCTACCCTCCGCCCACCCGCGCAGAAGTCGGGTCTGTTGCATCCGTGGACCGTTCCAAAACAGAACCGGATCAGAAGCGCCAAGGGTGATGAGACGCCACCGGCTGAGAAAACACAAAAAAGAAAAGAGGGGAAAAGAGAACAAAAAACTCAGATATGCAGCGGGTATCATGCTCTCAACCGTGCCCCACGCAAACCTGCGCCGTGCCCGACCGATGACCATCCCATGCACCCGTAAAAGATGCTGTAAGAGAGAACCCCCGCCGCCTCTCTGCTTCCGTTCCCAGTCGATTAGACGTCCCGTTGATCAGGAGTGGGAGTGAATGAACCCCTGGAAGACAAGCGGGCGGGAGCGAGAGGGTCAGAACGAGAAAGAGAAGCGTCAAGGAAAAAAAGAACCATCAAAACGCCATCTCGTCTTGATAAAAACCGCTCGTGTGCAAGTCTGGACAACACGCCAGACCCCGCCAGCGCGCGACCACATGCGCTCCATCATACGCAATCACTCCCTTGCTTGCGCCGTCATCATCGTCGTCATCGTCATTCGTTCCCATCATGGGGTTCAACCGTATGCCCAGCTCTGCCGAGAGTGGGCGAGCTGGTAAAGGTTGGTTGGGTGCTTTCGTTGAGGTTCTTGGTCGTCCAATGCTTGCAAACCGTCTTATAACTGCGCCGCGCCGTCCGAGGAAAAGCGAGGATCGTACTTTGTTTTTATCACCGGTCGGTGAAACTCTAGGCCTGGTCCGTCCGAAGTCGTCTGTCCGTTTTCGAGAACGAGTGTCGTGTTGGGAACGGATGGAAGGGGTCAATGTGCCGAGACCGGACCGTCTCCGAGACCCAGTGCAGGGTGTGTCTCCTGCACAAGCGAGTGTGGTGGATGGCGGTGAACCAAAGAGTGGCCGTGCCGTTGTGTTGGCGCTGGAAACAGTAAAGGATAGACTCGGTATGAAAAGAATAGTGGAAGAAGAACTCAAAAAGCAGACCGGGTGGAAGTCGATCGAGATGGCAGCCCAGTGGCAAAATGAGCGAGACATCTTCCCGTCAGGGTAACTGCATCGGACCACAATGGTTTCGCGACCCAGAGTAAGCCTTGGCACGTGGCAACAATCCTGCCATCACACACCGCTTCCGCGAGATGATGAGACAGAAATCGTCCAAAGCCCCAAAGACAAGCTTCAAACTGCCCGTTCGCAGGACCGAGATGCAGGAGGAGAGAGGGAGCTCAGCGCTCCAGCGACTCGACAGTCACATCAAAAAGCTCCTCGCAGAACCCGTCCAGCTCGACAATCTTGAACTGGTGGCCCCAGCGCTCGGCAAACTCGGGCTCGCGCCAGGCCGACGAGATATTGCGGCTCCAGGCGTACAGCTCAATGTTCCAACCCCCACGAAGCAGGCGCTCAATGTTGCTCTTGAAGCCGTCCGAGTACTGCGCGAACGCGGCGTCGCCGGTGGCCAGGACCATGGTGGCCGGGTCGGCGTCGACCATGCTCTGGAGCATCTTGAGGTGCAGCAGTTCGTCGACGCCCTGCTCGCCGTGCTTCATCGGGCCGAGGAACAAGTCGTCGCCCGAGGTGTCGGCGCCGGACGTGGCCGATTCGAATTCCCGCCCCCCAGCCTTCGTCTTGCGCTTCCGCACAGGCGAGGCCGGCTTGGGCACGCGCTCGAGGATGTTCATCTCGTAGTTGAGCTCTTCGGCCTGGACCATGTAGTCGGGCCGCCGCCTGCTGTACGAGTTGCTCATGGAACCGGCGACGATCCTCTTGGCGACATTTCGGTCGCGCGTGAGGATGGTGTCGAAGTTCCGGAACGAGAACGCCGGGGCGTGGACACGCTTGGTGATGGGGATGCCGCGGCTCTCCTTCATGCTGTCGTAGAAACCGATGATGATGTTTGAAAGGTCAACGAAGATGTGCACGGGGTTGCGGGCGACCGCGCCCGTGAACCGGTCGGAACGCAGCTTCGCGTCATCGAGCTTCAGCTGGCCGATCTTGTACCGAACGTAACGCTCCTTGCCGCGCCGGGTGGTCCAATACTTAGGGACCAGCTGGTCGTTGCCAAATCGGAACGGAACCTCGTAGCACGAGAATCCCATCCAGGGTTGTTCTTTGGCCAAGGGATGATCCGAGATCTTACCGCTCGGAGAAAAGGGGCTCGATGAAGTCTCCTCTGTGCTATCCTGCCCAGTGGCGTGGGTGTGATCGCTCTGCGTGCTGACTGATTTTGCGATGGCAGCCACACCCATGACGCTGTACGTGCTGACAAGCGTATTGGCGGTTCCGGCGGTGGTGCTAGCACGAATTGTCATGAACGCCGCTTCAAGGCCGGCGCCGAGATGGCCTCTAGAGTCCTGCGAACGACTGAAATCGAAGTTGGCAGCCAAAGTGGGGGTGGTGACGTTGGATTCATCCTTAAAGTCGAGGTCGTCGGCAAGACTGGACGACAGCAAGGCCACGCCGCCGTCTGCATCATCCAGAAAGTCCACCAGCGAGTCTACATCCGGAGACGAAGGGACGTCTCCCAAAGAAAATCCAGGACTGTTCCAGTGGGCCGAATCCAATGACGTTTCGCTGCCGTACTCCGGCACGGAGCTATTGGGAGACGCAGCCTTGGCCAGAGGCTTCTGCAGCGGTGTCGTTTGGTTACTTGCAATATCGGCAGATTGAGAAGTGTGAAGAGAGGTGGTTCGTGCGGCCGCGTTCAACTCGAAAGCATCAGTGTCTTCCAACCCGACTGTGGAGGGCGCAGGTGGGATGCTTGTGTTGGCAGCGAGCGCGGGAAAACGCTCGCGCAGCGTAGCATGCCAGCTGGCAATGAAATCAGGACCCACTGGGCTGGGCGTTGTCTTTGGGGCATGTGTGGTATGAGGCGTGTTTTTGTCGGGAGCAGGGGAGGCTGCAGCCTCAGGAATAAACTCCTGCAATCGGTCACGCTTGGCGGCCAGCCACTTGGCTTTGACTCTGTAAGCCGCAGTATCCAGAATGTTGTCGGCAACTTCTTTTGACAGGTATTCAGCGGGCGGGCCATCCATGCCGTCCATGAGCGCTCTTGACAGAGCCAGCGCCGCGGCGCCTTGTGCGTGATCTTGAGCATCTTCAATCGCGTCGAGCACCTCCAGCCTCCTGGCCTCGGATCGAACGTAGCCGTGGGAACGCATCATGGTCTGGACATCCAAGTCAATGCGGTCGATCTCATCCTTGACCGTTTCGAGCTTCAAATTGTTGTCCGGTCCCTGCTCGAATCGGAACTCCTCGGCGGGGCCGGAGAACAACTTTGCCCGATCATCGTCCGAGAGTTGCGTGAGGTAGAACGAATGAACGGGGTGGCGAAGCTTGAAATTACGCGACCACTTCGCAATGAGATCGAGATCCGCTCCGAGGCGGCGGCCGTTGTGCTCGGGGCGGCCAAAGTACGATGTCGAAGCCATCGCGTGCTCCCCTCACGAATCGGAAAATGGGGGTCGGCAATCCCAGGGCGGTTCTTGGAGACAAGCGTGTCGATTGAACGGAAAATGACGAGTATTGTGCAATGCGAGGAGTGTGTGATTTGCAGGAAGAGCTGGAGAGGTTCCGCGCCCGGCTTCAGTAATCGGTCGAAGGGTTTAGCGGTCGGGCGGCAGAGAGGCGAAAGGGTCAGAATCGGGGGTCGGGGGATTGCAGTTTTCGCGTTCGTGAAGGCATCCTTCAGAACGCAAATGGTGGAGTTTGGTTGTGTTCGGTGGTTCAAAAATTCAAAGCGACAGGGTATACGTAGTTTCCTGTGTTTGTGGGCAGGCACCCAGATCTCGAGCGTTCGATATGGGTGTCGGGAATCAGAACGGCGGCGATAGGAAACACGAGGGAGGTCGATGACTTGGCCAGAGTGGGGCTTCCCGCTCGGTGTGACTGAGTGGCGCCGGCAGAGCCGCAGAACCCTTGCTCCTCCCTCGTCTTCTTGGGGAACTTTTGACACCTTATTCCCCACATGCTTCCCCCATTTTCACAAGCATCTTTACAAACATCCACATGCGACTGGTACTCTTGCAATTGATGCCTTGTACACGTGTAAATGCACTGGTACACTGCAAGAAGTCGGTGTTTTGCCGCCTGGAAGAGGTGGCGCACAACGCTCGGGCTTGACGAGGAACCAAAACTGCACGTCATAACCGACAGAACAACACGACACAAGCGATCACAGCTACGAGGTGCCTCGAAAATCATCAAAAAATGCGTCAGCCGCGAATCGAACGCGGGGCCCATCGATGGCAACGATGGATTTTACCACTAAACCACTGACGCTGGCAGGTTACTTGTAATGAGTTGGGTTGTCGCGGCACGGCTTGCAATTAAGTGTGCCATGGACTGTGTGGTATTGTGGTGGGGTGTCGAAGCGGAAAGCAGACCCTCAGACAGGGGCCTGGCTGTCAGGAACGTGTTTGGTCGTGCAGTAGCAGCTGGAGCAGGCATACCAGTAAGGTAGGTAACTTTGGGGTCGGCCGATGTCGGTAAAAGTGATGGCACGGGTGAGGTGCCTTCAGAGAGAGCTGCGTGGCTCGCCCAGTCCGGCAGGCGCACGTCCATTGTCCAGCAGAGGCACGTAAATAAAGTAATGTTAGTAAGCACCCCCTGGCCGAAATAACAAGTACACCAAACCGGCAGGTTGATTGATGTCCGTCGACTGTTCACAAAGATGAAAAAAAAAAAAGAGCTATAAGAGAGATAAAGAACAAAAATAGGAAGATGAGAGGAGAATGGAGAAAGATGTAGAGTACTTAGGTCAGAATGATTGGAGAAGATTTGAGTCAAAGAGCTTGGTGTACCCATTTATTTCGACCACAAGGTGGTAAGCAGCACGCGGGTGTTTGGGTGCCGGGTATTGGGCTATTCCTCGTCATCTCACTGCTGTCTCGGCTTTGCGCCTCGTGGTTCAGAAGGCGTTCTAATCTGGCAGCAGCCGCGCCACGTCTATCTCATTATACATATACTTGATGCATGAACTTTCCTACATGGATATCATAGCCGCAACAGTACTGGGCAGAAGTAGCTCAGGGACCTAACCTCTGGGTGCTGCCCGTCACCCCCTGAGCAGCTGCCGGCGCCGCAGGTCCGAGATTCGACATGGGAATGACCCCAAACCGCCCGTATATCTTCTGGTCCACGCTCACGTAGTGCGGCAGTCTCCCCAAGAGATTGAGCTTCCCTTCAATCCACCGGAGCACCTTCTCCGGCGGTGCGAGGTACTTGAGGCATCCAAGCCCGCCTGTGCCGAATCAGTGGTTAGCATCCTTCACTCCATTTCACCTGCGAGGGAGCGAAGACATACAGATGTATCCAACCACAAGCCCAGAAAGGTGCCCCAGAGCACTAGTGCTGGGCCACAACACCATCGTAAGTATCAGAGCTGCGATGGGTGTTGCCCAGGTCGGGAAGCTCTGCCCGCCGATGACAAGATAGGGGTTGACCCTGTACATGCGGATGGCCTCAATACCCGCCAGCAGGAACGTCCAGATGCTGCACATGCCACCATCAGCACGCCGTTTCTCGAAACCAGCTAGATCCTCCATCTACTCACCTGGCTCCCATGACTGGTGTGTGCAACCCCAGCACAAACTTTTCCACTCCTACGTAGAGGAACGCGGGAAACGTTGACAGGGCTGTCATCTCAAGTCAGCGTTTCCAATCCACTTGCTCTCCACTTCATTCCAGTGTGACGGCAGACTCACGGCCCAGGAACAACGCCAGCGTCGTGAGCGTGCCATACTCGCGCTCGAACATGTCCAGCATCGGCACCACAGCCAGCAGGTTGACGACCAAGTGAAATACCGACGAGTGGACCAATGGATATGTATTGGTTCGGTAAACTGCGCAACCGCCCAAAGTCAGCCTTTCCGTTTCCCGAGAGCAGCCCCCCCAGTCGACACAGCACGTACGCGACGCCAACCCGAGCTCGTCCGGCGCGAGCGCGCCCCACGCGCGCACATCCCACCAGCTGCGCACGGCAACCGCTAGAACCTCAAACGCGACGATCGCCACCACGATGAGGCGCGTGAAGAGCGGCAGCCGGTTAATGTAGGCGACGCTGCGCTGGAGGCTGAGCCCCGGCGTGTTGACGGTCGGCATCGTCGCTGTCGCTGTCGCGGTCGTCTCTGTCCCACTTGTAACCGCTTCTCAAGATCGGAATCTGGAGTGGGCAAGGAAGAATATGCCAGGGCGAGCCGCGAGACGCGACAGTCGTGGGCTCGCGAGCGGGCACGGGGAAGGGTTGGAGAAAGCTGGATGTGTCGCGTGGCTCGTCGCCGTCGTGTGTCGGTCGTTCGTATGCGTCGTCGAGTCGTGCGAAAGAAGGGGATTAGGATTAGACGCGACAAAGCTATAAAACCGGATGGCGCAGAGGTATCGTACACCACGGGGTCCAACCTGAGGCAGAGCGCAGTAAAAAGTACTTGCTTGTCAGCGAAGTTATCGACAGGGGCTGGCCGAATTAAGGTTATCGGGAGGCTTATCGTCAATCAAGGGTTGGAAGCAAGGCCCCGTTTGAAGCATGCGATGTGCAAAGTAGTAATAAACGAGGATGGTAACCTCAACCACTGGCACGGCACTGCGCTCACCATCATCACTGCCAATTATTTGCCGACGCGCCATGTGTCGCGTGGGATGTTGGGTGAAGTACATCTGAGACCAAGAGTCATCTCGCATTCGTTACTCACTCAGATACACCTTAGATGGGTACGGTTGCTCAGGCCACACACTCCATCTGCGAGGCGGCCGTCTGTCTGCTCCGACTCTCTATACGTGACCCCCTCTTGTCTGGTTGGTCTTCATACCTCCTCTCACACTTTTCGGGACATGGACGTACCATGACGTTGACGACCAGGCATTGGCCAGGGCAGGGGGCAGGCAGGCCGTCCCGATCTTGCAGGGCCAGCCAGCTCAGCGGCCGACTGTTGAACGCGCTGGATTACCGCATTGGGCTCGAATCTGAAGCCTTTCGGCATATCTGGTGATATCTTCGTATATGGCCCTGTCGCCCTGTCGCCCTGTCGCCCTGTCGCCCTGTAGCCAGGTCGTGATACTGGATCCCTCCGCGTAAACAGCCTCCTCGACTAGAATTCTGCTGTCGAAGCTGCGAGACCAGCTAATACTAATGCAGTCTAGCTGTTCTCCTACGTTTTTCTCTGTCTCTTGTCTCTTGTATATTGAACTGGGGTAGATTGCACACATCCATTCAGGGGAGCTGACAAGGGGTCGCATTTTTGTGTTTTTCAGCCTTGGCATTCGGCTCTGGCACGCCATGTACAGTATTTAGACAGAACCACCGCCCATCGCTCAGAGAGCAGGGGGGGCAAGCAACGAGGCTTCTTTCTCTTTTTCCCACGGTGGCTGTTGAGCTTCTGGGGCTTTGGCTGCGTCTGACCAGACGGAGACCATTACTTATTCGCGTGTACGGACTTGTTGAAGTACCATAAGAGGATTTGTCCGTTCGGATGGCTCACTCCTCTCCCACGAAACGTACGTCATCCTGTTGAGGGTGGTTTGGTGTGCTGAGAGTTCAACCACCAGTTCAATATTCTACTACCTATTGATCTTCCTTCTCTCTCTTTTTCTTTTTTATACTTTCTAACATATCTCTCTTATTTCTTTTCTTTTATCTTTCTAAGTTATCTCTCTAATCTCTTTTCTCTTTACTTGCTTTTTATATCTTGGAAACTATTTATTCTATTGCTTTAAATCTAATTCCCATTCTCTGTTCAACTATTATTTACACAACATTTTGTGGTCATATCACTACTCTGTAGCCGCTACTCCATTGCTCGTGGCATGTGATCTCCCTTCCGCTACCGCTGGAAGTAAGTCATAGCGTTACAATGCAATATTATTGTGCTTGGCAAGTCAGCACTGCAGGACGACCAGCAAAGATATTGATGCGAAGAGCGGTCTCTGAACTTTAGCATTAAGGAAGGTGCAAACAGAGTCTGGACTGACGGTGTGATAAATTGTTCCTGAGCTCACACAAGGGCTTTTTGAGCAGCAGCGAATCCAGGGACTTACCACCCGGCGACAGGGCGACAGGGCCATATACGAAGATATCACCAGATATGCCGAAAGGCTTCAGATTCGAGCCCAATGCGGTAATCCAGCGCGTTCAACAGTCGGCCGCTGAGCTGGCTGGCCCTGCAAGATCGGGACGGCCTGCCTGCCCCCTGCCCCGGCCAATGCCGATGGCACTACACACACAGTTCTAGTGTCTTTTCATCCGGAGTACCTTATTCTGTCATCTCAAAAATCGTCACTCGGACTAACAGGCTCAGCGTCATGTCCACCGACTCTCCCAGCGAACGGCATGTATTGAGCACCACAGAGACATAGCCGGCACACGATATATGAGACATCCAACGTCACTCAACACCAAAACGGGCAAGTCTCACAAACAACCATTGAAATGCACGGCCATGACTTATACTACATACAAGAGACAAATGACGCGGATGACGCCAGTCCGGTGATCCCCCCAAACCGCCAATTTCACGCACCCGTCTGGGACGCTCCTTCCGTCCCTCAACACCTTACCCTTCATCACATCCCTCAAACCCCTAAACACACTCCCATCTAGTTCTTGGCCTGCTTAGCCATGGTGTTGAGCGCGCTGCCGTTCTTGAACCACTCAATCTGGCCCTCGTTGAAGGTGTGCGAAAGCTTGACATCGAACGCGGCTCCGTCCTGGGGGTGCACGCGCATAGTCACAGGCTTGCCGACGGCAAGCTCGGTGCAGAGGATGTCGACCCTGTCGTCGGGCTGGATCTTGTCGTAGTCGGCCGGGTCCGAGAAGGTCAGGGGCAGCATGCCCTGCTTCTTCAGGTTGGTCTCGTGGATGCGGGCGAACGAGCGGGTGATGATGGCGAGACCGCCGAGATGGCGGGGCTCCAGCGCGGCGTGCTCGCGGGACGAGCCCTCGCCGTAGTTCCAGTCGCCGATGACGACCCACTTGATGCCCTTAGCCTTGTAGTCGCGGGCAACAGACGGGACGGCGTCCCAGGTACCGGTCGTCTGGTTCTTAATCTTGTTGGCCTCGCCGTTGGCCGAGTTAATGGCGCCGATGAGGCAGTTGTTAGAGATGTTGTCGAGATGACCGCGATACTTGAGCCATGGGCCGGCCATCGAGATGTGCTTTAGGGTTAGGGTTAGCAGCCATTACTTTCTGAGAGCGCGTATCTGGGAAGGTAGATTTGATGTCTGGAAAAACCACAAGCTCCCGCTGAGGAAGGAATGACAAGAGTTGGACGTACACTGTACAAGAAGTTAGCAATGTCGTTCAGGAGAAGAACGGATAACAACTTACTCAGTGGTAGTCTTGCCCTGAGCCTTGATCAGAATGGGCATGTCGAGGGCATCCTTCCCATCCCAGGTGTTGAAAGGAGAGAGGACCTGGAGGCGGTCCGAGGTAGGGGAGACCTGGACGGTGACGGCGCTGCGGTCCTTGGGAGGGGGCTGGTAGGTATCCTGGCCCGGGTCGTAACCCTTGGCAGGGAGGGAGTCGCCGGTGGGGGCGGCCAGCAGGAACTCCTTGCCGTCCTTGCCCTTAAGCTTGTCGGTCAGGGGGTTGAACGAGAGGGTGCCGGCAATGGACATGGCGACGACCAGATCGGGTGAGGCGACGAAGGCGTGGGTAGCAGGGTTGCCGTCGTTGCGGCCGGTAAAGTTGCGGTTGTACGACGAAATGATAGAGTTCTTCTCGCCCTTCTTCACGTCCCGGCGGTCCCACTGACCAATACAGGGGCCGCAAGCGTTGGCGAGGACCGCACCGCCGAACTCCTCGAAGGTCTGCAGCTGGCCGTCGCGCGCAATCGTGGCACGAATCTGTTCCGAGCCTGAAATTTCATGTCAGCTATTGCAATGCTGCGCGAGAAAGTTGTAGTCGCAAAGAAAACAAATGAGACTCACCTGGGGTGACGAAAAACGCCGACTTGGCCTTGAGCCCGTGCTGAATCGCGTCGCGGGCAATCGAGGCACCGCGGGACATATCCTCATAGCTGGAGTTCGTGCAAGAGCCGATCAGGCCCACCTTCAGCTCCGTGGGCCAGCCGTTGGCCTTGGCCGCCTCGGCAAACTTGGAGATAGGAGTCGCCAGATCCGGGGTGAACGGGCCGTTGATGTGCGGCTCGAGTTCGGAGAGGTTGATCTCGATGAGCTGGTCGTACTCGGCCTTCTCGTCGGCACGCAGCTCCTTGGCGTAGGAGCGCGCGAAATCGCCAATCTCCTTGCGCTTGGTGGCGACCAGGTAATCGTGCATGCGGTCGTTGAAGGGGAACAAGCTCGTGGTCGCACCAATCTCGGCACCCCTATCCAGATGTTAGTTGAAGCCCCTAAGTCGTAGCGAACATTCGGAAACAGAGGTCTAAAAAAACGCACATGTTGCAAACGGTAGCTGTGTAGAGGGGTTAAGTTAGCGGTTTCATCCAAAAACAAGACGCAAATCCCTCCCTCCTGTTGTGGCCCGGAGGAGGAAAAGGGGTGGGTTTGGGGATATTCTCCCGCATCCGCGGTTGCACCACCACCACCACCCCCCCCCCCCGCGCCGTCCACCGGCCTGATCCCTCCCGTCTCTTTTCCAATATCCCTTGTTTCTTCTTCTTTTAAATTTCTTTCTTCTGTCGTCTCTTTCTCTCCCTCCCTTTCCCTTTCTCCACTGCGAAAAAAAAAATATGACGAAAAGTACTCACCCATGCCAGTGCAAGAAATGCTGTCCACGCCTTCTCCGAAGTACTCCACGATTGCCCCGGTCCCGCCCTTCACAGTCAGGATATCGGCAACCTTGAGAATGATGTCCTTGGGAGCGGTCCAGCCGGACATTTGGCCCGTAAGCTTGACACCGATGAACTTGGGCGCCTTCAGCTCCCAGGGGAGGCCGGCCATGACATCGACGGCATCGGCACTAAGAAGGCAAATCAGCTCGACTTCCAAGCAACAAAAGGGCACCAAAGTCCTTACCCTCCAACCCCAATAGCAGCCATACCCAGACCACCGGCGTTGGGAGTGTGGGAATCAGTGCCGATCAGCAGAGCGCCTGGGGGTAACGTCAGCTGAGTGAACAAATGCCGTTTGAGGGCAAAACAAACCAGGGAAGGCATAGTTTTCGAGCAGTATCTGATGAACTTGAAAAAGAAGGTCAGTATAAGCGTCTGTCCTTCGTTTCAAGGATTTGTAGAGCAACTTACTGATACCAGACCCGGGCTTCCAGAAGCCGATGTTGTACTTGGCGCACGCAGAGGACAGGAAGTCATAGACCTCCTTATTGATGGACACAGCGCGCTCCAGATCCTGCTCGCCGCCAACTTGAGCCTCGATCAGACTATGAGAGTAATGTCAGCAATCTTTCTCTCGGCCAGCATTGGAAGCTGCCTCAGAGCCCCTAAAGCCTCTGATAGCCTCCCAATGCTGTGATAAGCAAGAAACCTCTGGGATAGCGTACTGGTCGCAGTGAACGGATGAGGGCGCAGCCACTTGAGGGAGCCCGGCGCTCATGAATTGCAGAATCGCCATCTGAGCCGTTGCGTCTTGGCAGGCTTGAGGTAGAGTCTTGTCAGTCATGTTGTTCTTTAGTTAGGACATCGGGTGTTGCTCAGGGGCCGTGGTGATGTCGTGGCGGACCCAAACACCAGCTCCTAAACCCAGAACAAGCGGAAGCGAGCACGGGATTGACATACCTACGCGCTGTAAGACGTGTTAGCTTGCTTGTTCTCTCAACACAGTATCAGAACACAGGTTTAACGTACGTCAGGCCGCAGCTTAAGGTAGGAAACACCGCGCTCGATGTCTTGGCCGTGGGGGTCGTCGAGATGCGAGTAGAGGATCTTCTCGGCGAAGGTAAGGGGGCGGTTGAGTCTCGAGCGCACAATGGCGAGGTTCTCGGACATCTTCTTGTAGTTGATGAAGCTGTTCTCCTCGAGGTTGTTTTGCCGGACCTACACATTCCCAACGAGGTTAGCCATTGCGAAAGCAATTCACGGCAGCACAAAGCACCGCTGGCCACCAATCCATTGCTCACCTTCTTGTCGAGCGGAGAATCGGTCACGGTAGCCATGCGCCGCAGGCCCAGGCTCGCGCTGCCGAGCGCGCGGCTCCGGGCGACGCCCAGGAGCTGACGGGAAGCCAACATGGTGGTGACGGTCGGCGCGGCGACAGCGCAGACGACAAGTCAATTAGAGTGGAGAGTGTGCAAAGCCCAGATCACCCAAACGGCCACTCGTGACGACGACGAGGGGGAAAAGCACAAGAGCTGCAGGCCGGTGTGGTTTCTGCAGAGGGAGAGGGAAAAAAGGGTGGAGAGTTCCAGGCGTGGCAGGGACGACTGGCGGGATTTTACATCGCATGTGGCAACGAGGCCGGGCCCTGTTGCTGCGCTGCCTGCCACCGTCATAGCCGAAAAAAGTACCTCGCCAGCCAATCAGCGGCCTGCTGATTCCAACTGCCCGCTATTATTGTGGAGGAGCAAGGGACGCGCGACATGACATCGCAGCAGGCCAGCTCTCACCGGGGCTAGCCTCTTTTTGAATTTCCCGATCAAAGCCGCAGCTGCGCAGCGCTTCCATGTCTGCGCTCAGCCTCGCATGCAAACTCCTTTCAGACCATCGCGCCGACCCAATTCCGCATCTCCGTCGCAGTGACAAGCCGGACTTCGGAAAGAGAGAGCTACTCGCATAGCATTGGCGAGACAGCCCTTCCTGCGCGCTTCTGGGCTCACTACCGCCAATGCGCGCAGACGGGGATCGATGGGTCCGCGAGGACAAATAGCCGAGGCAGCACATGCCGTGTCTTTTCCGAATTCCCCTTGTCCGCTGGCAGTGTTTGCAACATACTGCGTACTGAGTATGCACAAAGAGAACCGTATTGAGTCGGACCCTTGATCTCACCATTCGTCGCCGGTAGCAACAGACGGCCTACCGGCCACTGTGTGAACACTATCGCATGGCGCAGGCGCCAGGGCGTTGCGCTTCATGTGCCGCTCCGTGCCTCTCTCAGACGACCAACGATGAACTACAAGGTCTCAGCCTCCCGGAAACCGATAGCCTGGACCCTGACCGCCGGCTTCGGGTCTGTCCAGCCACGTATATTGAAGCTGGCGGCTTATCCACGTTCTTCTGCTGTACTGACTCTAGGTGCGCAGTGCTTACAGAAACACTGCGAGTCTTGCCCGATGCGAGAGTAAACATCCCACTTCACCCCACGTGGGGCACCATGACGCCTCGGCAGGGCCCAATAATACAAATGAGACACGCTTATCAATAGTAGTAAGTGTCTAGCAGATGGATTGCGCATTCCTGCTCGTCTGAGCTAGCCATCAATATTGAAGGTGAGGTCTGCGTAATCGCGTTGGTCTGTTTGACGTCGACCCTGACATCAACTGTGCTGCTACTTCCGACGGCAGGTGGTGGCTTACACAGTATCAGGCCGCTGTGCAGTCCGATTGGGGGACGAGTCCTGCAGAGTGACGCAGCCTCGTCGATCTCTCACATACATAGTCGACCACCAACTTGCCCCGCTTTCCTCTTAACCCGCCGTAAGTCCTGCAGAGGACACTGAACAAGATGTTAAAGCCAGGCTTCTCGGTCGCGCCCGAGACGGCTCTGCCCTTGTTCCGTCGAAACTGCGCAGCCCCTGGAGCGCAAGGTGAGATCGGGTACACGGAACTGGAAATCTCTGCTGGACCTGGAGACCCTTCAAAGCGGGGCCGTCGCTCGGCAAGCGCCCGGCTTGGCGCCTGCAAGCTCGGCCGAACATGGAGATCCGAGGGCGATAAGGCCGTACCTCCGGCATAAAATGATTGCGGGACCGGTGGTCGTCCGCCACCAACAACACGGGGACTGGGCAACAAGCCATCGGAGAGCCGACGGCGATGATCTTCTAGACACGGCAAGAACACGGCAAGAGTGGCTGGGTTGTGTTTGACGGGGTTTTCGTCTTCACTGACGTCTTGTCGCCGGATCATACATCCTGGCTGAGTGGGAGGGATACATCTTGGGGAGACTACTTCCTGATGAGCTCTGGAGAGAGCCAAAGAGATGGGTGGTTGGTTGATATTTTTGTGTGGTTGAATTGGGGTGCAGGATGGAAGTGGGTGATGCCACCTGAAGGAATCCCACACTAAAATACTGCTTCCGACTGCATCGGCCATGGCCATGGATTCACTCGAGTCTCGCAACCACCCGAGCAACCGCCAGGCAGCAGCAGCATAACCTACTATGACTGGCTTCTCGCGAGGGGCGTTCATTGCCTGACTTAGACCGGCTGGTGGTTCAATGATTATGCCTGACGTACCGTCATAATCGATCACAGTAGCTGACAGCCCGCCGGTGATGGACTGATGAGAAACGGGGTAGACTTAAGAGCAGTCGCGGACTAGATGACAAAGCCACCTGCTTCTGTAGTGGTTTGGTGACGTACATCTTGTGGTCAGGGGCCTTGTCAATGGAGGAGTAGTCAGGGCCAGCGAGCAAGGACAAAGACGAGTGCAGGAAAAGGAAGAAACAGAGCTGTCTTGCTCTACAGGTATTTGCCTTGTCCTAAGTGGAGTAGTCAAGACAACGTTCTGTCACTCCAATAGCGTTGGCACTCAGCCATTAGCCAAGCTACAATGTTCTATATACTTATCTAGTAGTCCTCCACTCCGTCTCATGTCTATCTTAGCTTTATAGTTATTTCTTTTCTACATTTCTGTCCTCTATTTATCAAAGTAGAGGAGTTACCTACGTTACAGGACTGAGCTAGCCAGCTCGGTGTACCCGATTATGTGGACGGCGAGTGGTGCCCAACAGCGGGCGTGGAATGACGAGGCACACCCGCCAATGGGTCATGTCGAGTGACGACAAGAGTACTTTTCTTTTCACGCTGATATTTTCAATTAGCTAAGTGCAAGGCCGCCCAGGGCATACCGGGTAACTCGATCACTCCTACAATGGAAGCGGCTCTTGAATGTTTGTGCCTGGTAGTGACTCTGACGGAGGACGGACATCGGAGACCGAGAGTTTAAGGTAACTGAGCAGGTACATGTAGGGAGTTAAGTAGTGAACAATTATCGCCACTCCGTATGACAACTCCTGGATAACTAGATACTAGACTGTTTGCTCACTAATAAATTGGTACTCGAGCAACAATAAACTCAAAGCCCCAACCAAATAGACAGGAACGTATGGCAGAAAATTACTGGTTGTGTCTCCCATGCCATTGTCAAGATCAACATTGCCACGAGTACAATAGCACATGGAATAGCACAGTTGTTGTTGACGCCCACATTTGCAGATAGCGGTCAGGAACCTTTCCAACGAAATTCTTTCCATCGCCATTTCAGGTGATTCCACTCACAACTTCTCCTTACTTACCACCACCACTGCACTGAAAAGCGCAGGTAGACCTATTTCTCTCGCTCAGTATTTGGTCCTTTCCTGGCTTTTCCTGCTAACCTTTCACACTCCACAGGCAGAGCGGCCAAGAGAAAGCCTCTAACCAAGTCAACCCCGCCGTCCACTCAAACCTGTGGGCGTGGCGCAAATATGCCTCGCGACAAGGAAGACCTCGATCTCTGTGACGAGGACATTCAGCTCATCGTGAAGAGCGACCTGACTTTGGTCGGTCCGCACAGTTACGCAGACCAGCACGTCAATGCGGCCGCCGACCACCTGGAGATGACGTCCATGTTCTGATTGACATGCTCTTCGATAATCCCTCCGATATGAATATGGATTTGATTGACAGCCTCGGCGACGGCATTATGGTGAGTCGGCAGGTCTAGATGATCCGAGTCACCCTACGGAATCGCACTGACGCTATCACGGCATCCAGAACCTCGTCTCTGCCCGCGGAGACAAGTGGAGATTGGACGTTCAAAATTTCAGCATGGTGGACATGGCCCTGAGTCTTCCTGCTCGCTCAAATCAGGTGGGCAGACATTCATTTCAGAGCACTGCCTTTGTCCACACAAATGGCTGACACTTGATGCGCAGGAACCCGTTCCGAAGTCGCTTCGCCTCGCAACGATAATCGCGTTCGACATTCTGTCGCGCAACGACGAAATTACCCACGAGTGCGAGCCCGGCGATGACCGGTGTGTCATGATGATCGAGAAAGCAATCAAGCTTGCCAGATTCAACACCCGCCTGGTCCGGACCACTCTCGACTTCATCTCGGGAGCCATGAGAAAGGCGATCAGGGAGATTAACTCGCAGGAGACTGACAGCGGCACTGGAGCAGATAACGCCGCCTGAAGCGAAAGCGACCGAAGGGACGAATAGGGACGGCTAAACCGGTGCCTAGCCGAAGCTGGACTGAGAGCATCGAAGGGGATACGAACCATGGTCCGCAGTCTTCCGTTGCAGTGATAGATCTCATGATACCTAGAGGATCAAATTTGCCATGACTGCCATGCCCCAGTGAGTGAGTGTCAAGCGAGGTACGGCGAGTGATGTCGCCGTCAAAGCCTTCCGCATCCCAGCACACCCACCACAGCCGCTGACAAACTAAGCCAGCCATCAGAACCCCAAACCGCCTATGATGAGCAGCCGGCCGGCCGCGTCGTAGCCTTCAACGGATGTTGCTGTCTCGGTTCTGGCCCTGTCTTGGCCGGCTTACAACCTGGCAATGACTTGCTCTTGGGCTTGGCTCGGCTATCTTATCGGCAGGTGGGGTTGCAACCTCCCTTTCCCCAGTTTCCCATGAGCAAGAGAAATTTTACCCCACACCCGGCCGCGCTCACCACGCATGTTTAGCACACTGCAGTGTTCCGGTTGCTATAAGATTCAGCCAAAAGGTCACCAAGCCGCGCGTGCCAGTCTCTGAACTTACAAAACCCACAAGAAACATGGGGATCCTCGCGAAGCGCACCAAAACAAAAACCCGCAGACGGGTTCGGTAAGCATTTCCTCACCGGTGCCTCGTCTTCAAATGCAACACACTGACATCCACCACAGCGACCTAGATCAGGTACAGGCCGATCTCAAGTCTCCAAGGCATCTGCAGCAGTTCAAGGAGACTAAGGCGGCCGAGGATCTGCCCGGGCTCGGCCGGCACTACTGCGTCGAGTGCGCCAAGTGGTTCGAGACCGACTCGAGTCTGGTGCTGCACCGGAAGGGCAAGCCGCACAAGAGGAGGTAAGTCTAACCACTTTTGTTCATTGCTTCTCATTCTCACGCATCTGGCAGACTTAAACAGCTGCGGGAGGGGCCCTACACCCACGAGGAAGCCGCGGCGGCAGTGGGATTCAGGATAGACAACGGCCCGGAGAAGTCCAAGTCTGACGAGGTCGAGATGTCTTGAGGCAATACATTTGAGAGCGCCGCCGGTACATGAGACGGGCAGTGGGCTTCTGTTCGGCGGAAAGCAGGCGTAAATGGAGCATCATAGTGGCGTTGGGTGATGGGTTTATGGCGTCAGGCAGGGAAAGGGAGGCTGTTCTATCATTCATTGGGCATTGCGGTACATGGGGAAACACCGCTGGACCTCGCCGTTCCGCACGCGACGAGTTTTCGAGGCAACATGTAGATATCCGGCTTTGTCATTAGATGCGGATAGATGCATGGTGTACATGGGTGCAGGTGCCAGCAGCCCCACCTGATCTCCGCCACCCTTGCCATTGAACGGTTCAGGGCGAAATTGTTAGTGTCAAGCATCGCGCCTGCGGTCGTTCGCCATCACCGCGCGATGACCTGCCCATGGTGCTCGCAGACTGGTTCTCGCGCACCTCGGGCCTAGTACGACGCGTCATGGGTTCAACAGCGTACGCGGCCTACCGCAATGGCCTCGCCGGCACCTCTAGCGCGCCCACGGTGACGGCCATGGGCAGATGGTCCGTTCTGGACAAGCAGCTCCCGCCAGCCGATAAGATCAAGGCGATCCACGTCTACGATTTTGACAACACCCGTACGGCACGGCACGTTCTTCCTGTTCTTCCAGACAATTGCTGACTCGGACACATCGCTTGCAGTCTTCAAGACGCCGCTGCCGAATCCAAAACTGTGGAACGGTCCGACAATCGGAACGCTCGCGAACCCTGACGCATTCGTCAATGGCGGCTGGTGGCACGACTCCCGCATCCTGGCCGCGACCGGCGAGGGCATTACCAAGGAGGAGCCGCGCGGGTGGGAGGGTTGGTGGAACGAGAAGATTGTCGAGCTCATCCACCTCAGCAACAAGCAGAAGGATGCGCTCTGCGTTCTGCTCACGGGCCGCTCCGAGGCCGGCTTCGGCGAGCTGATCAAGCGCATGGTGGCGAGCAAGGGCCTCGAGTTTGATCTGATCTCGCTGAAGCCGGCCGTCGGACCGAACAATGAGCGCTTCTCCAACACCATGATGTTCAAGCAGGTGTTCTTGACCACTCTGATGGAGACGTACAGGCATTCGGAGGAGATCCGCATATACGAGGACAGGATAAAGCATGTCAAGGGATTCCGCGAGTTCCTGGATGACTACAATCTCAGGAAGACCAGCGCGGCAGAAAGCCCTGCGACGCGCGGGCCCATCAACGGCGAGGTCATCCAAGTGGTGGACATGGCCACCTACCTCGACCCTATCGTGGAGGTTGCCGAAGTGCAGCAAATCATCCACGACCACAACGCCGCCCTCTCTAAGCGCCGGCGCGGCACCCGCGGCGAGCGCCTCGCCATCAAAAAGACAGTCTTCTACACCGGCTACATGATCAACAACGCCGACACGCAGCGCCTCCTCACGCTCGCGCAGCTTCCCCCGAACCTCCCCGAAGGTGATCTCAAATGCCATGCTAACAACATTATGATCTGCCCTCGTCCATGCCCCCCCAACATCCTCGACAAGATCGGCGGCCTAGGCAGCAAGCAAACCTGGGAAGTGACCGGCACCGCCAGCTTCGAAAACACCATCTGGGCCGCCTGCGTGCAGCCCATCCCGGCCACCGCCCGCATCCACGCGGGCGACCCGGTGCCGCTTGTCGTGCTCGCCCTGCGTCGCGGCGCGCGCCACGTCGACGCGGGCAAGATCCGCCACTGGCAGCCCGTCGCGCCGGACCGCGCCTTCCGCTTCGACACCACTGTCGGCGAAAAGATCCTGCTCCGCATCGAGGCCGAAGCATCACCATCGTCCCAGCACAACCCCCACCATGCGCGCGAGCATGGCGCCGGCTTCCACGGCGGCGCCCGCGCCGGCCTCAATAAGCGCAAGCATGCCGGCGGTGGCGGTGGTTCGGCCGCGGACGACTTCCGCGCGCGCCCGAGCGCTGGCGCTGCTCAGCAGACGCAGCAGCGGCAGTTCCATCACCAAGCTGGCTTTGGACGCGGCGGGGGCGGTGCGGGCAGGGGTGGTGGGTTTCGTGGTGGCGGCGGAGCGAGTCGCGGGTTTAGAGGAGGTGGAGGAGGCCAGCGGGGTGGTGGTGCGGGCAAGGGCCGCGGTGGTGGCGGTGGTGGTGGTGGACGCGGTGGTGGCGGTGGTGGTGGTGGCGGACATCACTACAAGTCGCTGGATGATGTGGGCGGGCGGGATACCCAGGGCGGGTTTGCGCAAATGTATGAGGACGAGCCGCAGCGGGGGTTTCAGGGCGGGCAGAATATCCCGACGGGGCCGTCGAATCCGGGGAACCCGGGGTTTTATGGCCAGGGGCAACAGCAGCAACAGCAGGGGCAGTTTGGGCGGTCAGGGAATGGTGGGTTTACGGGTGCGGAGCTAAACCAGTTTTACTGACTCTGGAGTAACCATGGCGGGTGTGTGGGATATTGAGTGCCGGGCTGGTTGGTGGTTGGCACCGGCTCGTTGCGATGTTGTCTGCTCAGCGAACGGCCACCTCTCGTGCTACGACTCCCTGCGAGTGAGGTTGAGCAAGGGGATGGTGAAGGGCCGGGGTGTTGGTAGCACCTCTTTGTGGTATACCATCGTTTTATGGCGGCTGCCGTGGTGATGTTTCTCCTACCGCTTTCTCACTTTCACTTGTGACCAGGGTTATGGTTGGGATGTCGGCGTTTAGCGGGTGAGTCTGTAAACTGCAACGGTTTTGCGCTTGGGACTGGGCAAGCGGCTGGGAAGGACATTGCTAGTTTGCTGCCGGGCTGGTTTGACTGACTATGTTTCTTATGCCGCGGCATGTTAGTACATGCATTATTTATCTGATCGGCATATATCTAGTGCATTTTCACTTTATGATGACGGGTTTCGTTGTAGTGGCTTTCGTCGCTATGGCTTTTACATGAGAGCAGCGACTTTGATCTCGCCTGCTTGTCACCGACACTGTCGTTGTTACGGTTCTCTTCAGTTGGTGTCCTTCAGTGTTTGTGAAAGACGCCAGGAGTGTTGCAGTGAGTCAACGTAGACATGGATTTGTGTTCTCCCGTAGGCATGGATTTGTGTCTTACACATTGCCAGCGTCGGTGCCAGCGTTATTGTGCTCTGTTTGTGTCATGATGTTGTCTCACGCAGTGGCTCACAGGGGATACAAGATTAACTGGTTGGGATAAAAGTTGTCTCATTTAGCAACAGAAAGTGGCAAAAGTCATGGTAATGTCAACTCGTGTGTGTATCTCAGGACGTGAGAAGAGGGATGCATACCAGATAGTTTGGAACAGAGCAAAAAGTACGTACTGCGACAACTACAAGATTCGAACTTGTGAGGGCGAACCCAACAGATACCCAGAATGTGGAGATTCAAGTCTGTCGCCTTAACCACTCGGCCAAGTTGTCTGATTACGTGATTAAGCAAAGCTGCACGATTCAGCGCTCAAGAGGGACAACCCCGCACCATTTCCCTTCCATTCATCAATGCTGACCCACAGCGATGCCATGTCGCTGCAGCCTTGAATGCTTCTTTTCACCATTGACGCTCTGGTACAAAGTATCTTAAACCCATGGCCCTTCCCGATTACATCGTAGTCCCTCAAATGAAGTCCTGCGTGCAGTGTAAGATCGACTAGTTTTCTCCCCGCTTTTCCCTGACATGCGCCTCTCAACCCGCCCCCTTCGGGCCATGCATCCGGTGCAACGATGCAATCGCCTGCTTAGCTTCACACGTCGGCTCTGGCACCAAAGTGGCAATGCAATGCAATGTCCTTCCCGCCTTAGCCCGCCCAACCTGAATTGAAAGCTCAAGACTTGCTGTCAGGCTGATCGGCAGCAGCCGCAACGATCATCCTCTGCTCCTCGGCGGAGAACATGGCGGTGCCCTGCTGCAGGGCGGCCACGAGAGTCTGTAGCGCATCGTTCTTGAAGTCGTCGGCGGCGCGCACCTTGTCGAGGTCCTCGGCAAACTCCTGCGTGGCGCGCTGGAGGTAGTAGGCTGTGAAGTCGGAGGCGACCTGGGCATCAGGCTTTGGCGGCGCCATGATGGCTGGAGTTGGGGAAATGAGTGTGCAGAGTAAGTAGTGATTGTTATTCTTGGCTTTGTCTGACCACCTCCTTCATTTGCACCGCGGATGTCAGATGCCAGTGCTGATGCCTTTGAGCGGATGGTGTGAAAATGAAAGTTCTCGATTTGAGTTGCGGGTCCCTGCACCGCGCACTGTCCATTTAAGATATTTCAGCGATGCTGCTGCTCTGCCACATCCCGCTCATCAACGGTCACACAGCGCACCACGTTTAAGGCTGTCTGCGAGGCAGATGGAAACCTGAAGGTCTGCTACGTAGTGGTCAGGGGTGCCAACGAAGCCGAAACGTCGCCCCCCCAAAACACTCGCTTTCCTCCGTCTTATCCCGCGCCCAGTCTCGGAGCGCTTGTTGATCGATTAAGGTGGCGACGCGACACCAATGCGTAAGCCTCAGATAGCTTCCGTGCTCAGCGTGACGGCATTGGATGCAGGGCGAAAGAGGCCCGGCCCGTCATTGCCCGGCTTTGGGCATCAGCGGTTCCTTGACCGGCGGCTCCCGGCACTGCACGCACATGAATTGAAGCTCACAGCCTCTTCTGAGAGAAACCTCGATTGGTTGGAAGCGCCCATCGTAATGGTACGTCCCATGCGTCGTATTCAACGGTGCAATGCGATTGGATGCTTCTGCAGGTGTCGGCAGGGCCGTGACATGTCGCGGCTGACCCACAAATACCGCACCCGAAATACGGCTGAGGTTGAGGGCACCTAGAGATGAGATATAAGGCTGGAAATGTAGAAGATGAGTTACCCAAGATGTTGTGCAGATTCCACCACAGCGACAGGTTTTTCGAAAGTTCTTGGAAGTCTCGACAGTGCCTTGTTAGCTTTGTGTCAACGCACCCTGACTGCGTCTTCTGCAGTGGGCACTTACACGACTTGAGGTCAGGGGGTTCAGGTCACAACCACCAAAATGGAGGACGGGCAGGTTGGTATGGATAGCTTTCTACTCCAATGTTGCAGGGGGCACAAATTGACACCAAACCAGTCGAGGGCAGCGTCTATTTTTACGGCCCCAATAAACCCGCTCCCATCGTCTTTGCCGTGGCCTTTGCCCTATCCGGCGCCTACCATACGCATCAGTGCTTGTACGTGCTCCGATACCGAATTATAGCCGACACAAAACTGACGCTCACCCAGCCA
This sequence comes from Chaetomiaceae sp. R4402, assembly GCA_023628555.1. Lineage (NCBI taxonomy): Eukaryota > Fungi > Ascomycota > Sordariomycetes > Sordariales > Chaetomiaceae > Chaetomiaceae sp. R4402. The sequence continues at coordinate 75,399 of JAMAKO010000061.1, read as the reverse complement.
CTACAAGAGCTGGCGTCTGACCGGCCTGTACGCCTTCTGCTGCGTCCTGTTCACCGCAGGCTTCATCGTGCGAGAGGTCGGAGCCTGGAACTACCAAAACCTAGTCGTGTACATCGTGAGCCAATGTCTCATATACGCGGCCCCGTAAGTTGCTCCCCTTCCCCCAAACGCCCCTCCCTCGCCGTTCAGTTCCTGACCCATGCCCACCCCCACTTACCAGCCCCCTCCTCGAACTCGGCAACTACCACATCCTCGGCCGCATCCTGTACTACGTCCCGTACCACTCCCCCATCCACCCGGGCCGCGTGCTTACCACCTTCGCCATCATATCGGCCGTCGTCGAGGCGCTCAACGGTAACGGCGTCGCCTACGCCGTCAACACCTCCCTGCCCGCCGATAAGCAGGCCATGGGCCGCGCCCTGCTCAAGGCCGCGCTGGTCATCCAGCTCGGCGTGCTCGCGCTGTTCGTGCTGCTGGCGGCGACCTTCCAGCGTCGCTGCGCGCGCGCGGGCTTGCGTAGTAAGGGGCTAGCCAGCGCGCTGCGCACGCTGTATGTCTCCAGCGCCCTGCTCGGCGTGCGCACCGTGTACCGCGTCGCGGAGTACTGGAGTCTGGCGGAGAGCGATTTCGCGCGCGCCGGGGTCGATCCGGAGAGTTTGAGTGTGGTCATTCGGTATGAGTGGTTCTTTTGGGTGTGGGAGGCTAGTTTGATGCTCGCCAACACTGTCATGATGAACGTGCGCCACCCGCGCCGGTACCTGCCCAAGAGCACCAAGACGTTTCTGGCGACGGACGGCGTCACCGAGGTGCAAGGGCCCGGCTACAAGGACGAGCGGCCGTTCTTGGTCACGGTGGCTGATCCGTTTGATCTGTGGGGGTTGTTTAAGGGGAGGGATAAGGAGGCGCGGTTTTGGGAGCAGCCGGGCGTGAGCGAAGGCGAGGGCAAAGGGGCGCGGCGGGACGTGGAGGCTCAGTCATGACGGGAGCGCCTGGGTCACGGGGCGTCGTTTGAGTGTGGTGGGCTTGGATAAGGTTCCTGGCTTCGAGTCGTGATTCGGAGTCTACTTTTCCGTTATCGGGCGTTGAACAAGCTCGTTTTCTCGAATGGTATCTCTTATCCTACAGGTTTAGACGAGGGATTTAGCAGAAGCTACTAGACATCAACAGAGCGAGATATTTCTTCTCATGAGCGTACGTCCACCAATCAGTAAAATGCATGAGTTGCAGGCCATGGGCCTCCAAGAGTTCCACGTTGTGAGCATGATATCCACTTGGGGGCCGTGTTCGATCCGTGCAATTCTCATCCCTGGCCGTTGGGCTTAAACCGGCAGGAATTGTTCGTTTGGGGTCGTTTTTCCATTATTGTGCTGCGTCAAGGGTGACAAGGACTTGGCGGGATGGATGATGGAGTGTTCGCAGATTGGCGAATCCTTCTTGATCGTGGCTTGGACGCGGCGGCCCTCTTGGCCCGGAATCGTGGCTTGGGGGCCGCGGCCCACAGCCATCGATCTCACCGCAATCCTTCGGGGCGATCCGAGAAGTAATGAGGGTCGGATTTCTCGAAACGCAACGGCCAGTCTTGTGGAAATTGAAGGTTGAACCGGCACTCAGGACTGCACGGAGTGTGCCAAAGAAAAGGGTATGCGAACGGCATGCCGGGCTGACTTCTAATTTCCATGGAGTATGTATAGCAAACAGGCTGCCGTCAAACCCTATCTAGCTCCTGGCTATGTGGGCAGCGCCGCGTCTGAGTCAGTCATCCTGATGTGCCGTCACAGCCCTTTTCAATTGGCCATTTTCAATCGGGGTGCGTGGCCCGGTGTCAGCAACCGTTTTCAGTGGCGCCGCATTGCTGGTTCTCTTACACAAGGCCGGGTCAAGGAATCGCCGGGCTTAGGCATTTAGAACCTAAACTGGGCTTGCCCAGCCGGCGGCTGCTCCGAGCAGTCAATTGCTTGAATCCTGCAGCAGGAGTCTGCGAAGTGCCCCAATGGTGTTCATGACGATGAGCTCAATGTCATTGTCAGAGATGGCATAAGCCAACAGAGAGGAGAACTGTTTACCAGGATTGCTCCGATGAGGTATTGACGAGGTACTGACGGCACATAGAGAGTTGGCATCTGGCCACGGATTGTCTCCGCAAGCGTGTTTGTGTACTTCAATCAGGTAGGTACATGTACCTAGGTAGGTACCTAGGTAAGTACAGTACAACAACCTACCTAGAGAAAGTGTCCTTTGTCCATCGGAGTTGACGGACGGCTATAAGCATGTCTTTCTCTTGGAGAACAGCCCGCGTGCTTACAGACTCTCAAACAAAGCACGGGAATCTCCATGTATTTGGTATTCCGGACGAATACCACCTGTACAGGATGCTTTACATGCGGCCGGTCGCCAGAACAAAGGCGCTTCACACCGACAATTATCACCCAGTCACCCACTGGCCGGAAAGTCAGGGGCACTGAGCTAGCAAGAAGATTGCGGTTCGTTCCATCGTAATATAGAGACAAAATGGGGGGGGGGGGGGGGGAAGAAATAGAAAGAAGGTATGAGACACAGAGACCGAGAGGACCAAAACAGGTCTGATGAGAATTGAAAGATCTCACAATGAAAAGTCAAAAAGAAGGATAACTAGAAAAGACAGCATGCAAGTCTTATACTTGCACCTTTGCTATACCTGTTTTATCCAACCACAAGGTCAGATAAAAGGTATTTAGCAAGTCGGTCCCATACGGTCAATCACAACCTGTCGCCATCTCAAGGCAATTGTTCCTCAGAGATGCACCTTCCTTGGACGTGATGCAGGCGGTTAGAAGTCTTGTCCCGTGGTTGACTTGTGTGTGTTACCACGCCGAGTGTCTCCCGAACAGTGTTTGTGCGAATGGAGACCCGCTCTGTGTGAAAACGGTTGAAGGTCCGAACCTTGCCTTGACATGTTTCATCAAGCTTCTAGCGTCTGATCTTCGAGCTCGGAGCAAACAGAACAGCGGTTCGAGCGGGTAAGCAACCACGTGTGGACCCACCGTGCTTAGGCACCAGGCTCACTGGCCAATCGCAGCTGACAAGAAGTGGGTAGGGCTTTCCGTTCGATTTCTCGAAGACAGCTCGGTTTCGCGGCCCCCTTCTTCTTCACCTCAGACCGGAGTCATTCAGCTGCTCCTTGACGAAGGAACTTATCAATGCGATGGGCCCGCCAGTTTGCGCGTTGCACCCCACGTCTCCACTGCCAGGAGCGCAGGCAGGGAAATGAATGGTGGCGTTGACTGGGCTCGTGAGGCGTCTTGATTCCGTCAGCTCCGACTCCTAACTCCCAAGTGGGTTAACCACCTCGGACCTGCGCGCACTGTAAGTTATTCAGGCACCTTGACAGCGTGCAACCAGCCCACAGCCAAACGCCGGGTCGGGTTGTGTTTTGCGAGTTGTTTCGTTTCAGACCCGCGTTTTCCAGATGCACCCCTTGGAACGGATCACGGCCCTCGGCCCCCCGCCTGCACGTTGGTCGCTTTTGGTTACCCCTTGGCCTTGAGGGAGGTGGTCGGTTGACCGTCGACCTCGATCTCACAACAGCACTGCCTCGAGGAAGTCCGCCAAGAGCCGAAACCCGGGGCTGTTCGCTTCCCGCGCAGCAAGAATCCGAGCCGAACTCGCCGCACATTGCGCGCGTCAGCCAGCTGCACCGAGGTACTGCGTAGCGTACGGACGACAACTGTACGGATACGGAGATCAAGCTTTGTTTTAGGGACGGACCAGCGGAGTACGGCCGAACTGGAACTTTGCCCCTTCTCCAACTGGCGCATGCGCGTCCAGCTCGGCGGTCGGTCCGGGGAGATTAGCTAAGGGCACAAGGGGGCCGGCACCGCCAGGCTGCCGCTTTTCCAGCGAACCAAAATAATCCCCGCTTGGCGGCAGTGCACCCACCGCAGCAGCAAGCCTCGCCATCCCGGTCGCTCACTCCTCTTCCCATCACACCCCCTCCCCACCTGCTCTCAAAACCCCCCTGGCCTCCTGGATTGTTCCAACCCCAACCAAGGAACGACCTTAAACATCGGGTCTGCCCAGGCTCGCCTCACTCAGGCACCGAATCCACACTGGACGGCCGTATTCCCGAGCACTAATTCTCACGAGGGGGGAGCTCAGCTAATACCCTCTCATCGATCGGGATCCCGGCTGTCCTTTTGCCACCGCATCATCGACTTATAGCCCGTCGTGGTGGGCACCCACAATTCCGGTTCTCTTTTCTGTCACTCTGTCCGGTTCGAGAAGTGAGGACTACATCCGCCATGGACCAGACACAGACGCAAACACAGGCGCAGGCGCAAGCGCAGGCAGGGAGGAGTGAACGATGGGGACCAGAGATATACCTACATTTGGAGTTTCGAGTCTCCTTCGGCAAGAAGGACCCGTCAGCAAAGAACCACCAGGTCACTTACAGGTCCCGCAACCTCCGCGAGCGAACACCCGCCTTCCCGCGCCAGGTTCCGGCACCTAACACCAACTACCTCGCCGCCATCCGCAACTTCGACCAGCGCCAGTCGAGGATACGCGAGCTCCGTCAGAACTACTTCAACAGCCACCCAAACAGGCACCACCAGATGCAGGAGTACTACCAGAGCGAACAACCACGGCCCCAGCTCCAAGTCCCCATCATCCGGGAGCCCCAACGACCAACACGGGCCGACAGTCGACCCTCCCACGGACGAGGACGTTCCGCCCCGCCGCCCTTCGGCGAGAACCCCTGGGACGTCAACATCTCCCCGGACAGCACCTCGCCCACAACAGTAGCCGAGCTCCGCCGCAAACCGCTCCCCGCACCACCATCCCAATTCCGCCTCGGCGAGGGCGGACAACCCTGGTCCACCTGGTCCATGCCGGTCGGCTACGACCCCGACACGCACCCCAAGGACGACGACGACGCCGAATCTCAAGTCGCCAGACTTCGCTCCTCACTGGGCCCAACGGACCGCAACTCCACCACCTACGCCACCAACCCAACCATGGTCTCGACCTTCTCCCCGGAGCACCTTCCGCCGGGCCCGGCGCCGCGCGACCTCGAGACGGGCCGCGCGCGCGAGTTGGGCGCCCTGTCGGCTGCCATGATGACGGTCGACAACGGTTTCGAGAACCAGTGGTGGTACCAGGGCCGCCGCGCGCCGACGTCGGACGCCGGCGACGCCGACGACCGCAACAACGACAACGACCTCCGCACGCCCGACGACAGCCCCGTGCAGCGCTGGTCTGCGGGGCCCATGGCGTCCACCCCGATGAGCCCGCTGTCGTCGACGCCTATGCGCTGGCTGCCGGGCTCGGCGGTCGGCACGGGGACGTGGACGACGGCGACGGGGACGGGGACGATGGGGGGTGTGGGTGGTGCCGGGGCGGTGGTGTCGCCCATCACGGATGTGCCGTTTAGTCCGGTCGGGGTGCAGGTGCCGACGTCGCTGTTGCAAAGGACTATGTCCACGCGCTCCGAGGAGCTGTGGTTCTCGACTGAGAAGGGGCGGTGAGGGAGGGGGTGGTTTAGGGGGGCGTTTTTCTGGGATAATAGGCCGGGTGGTTGCGTTTCTTGAAGCGGCGACTAAGCAACGTAATGATATTCACGAGCAGGGAGCGGTGGGCGGGATTGGAGTTGTATGACTATGGAATGAGCGTGGTAGCGCGTGCTTCCTGGCGGGTTTCTGGGGTTCGCCGGCCTTACTTCCACTGGCAGTGGAGGATATTCCCCAAAAAGTGTTTTCTACTAGTTGTTTGCATCTCTGGTTGAGGGATGGATGATGGGGTGCTGCCGGCTGTCTGCTGGCTTGTCCTAATCGATCTAATGACTATCACGAGACGTGTTCATGTACCGGTTTGCGGCGTCTCGCATTTTGAGCATCGGCATTCTCATGCCCCTGGCGCAGTGTGTGGGCGTGTGGTTAGGGGGTAAGTCTCGTCCTGCATGGCCACCAGTCTGGGTTCCGCCCCGGTATTCCGCGGAGCCTACAGGGCCAGGGCACGGCAATCACAGCAGCATCAGTGGCATCCGTTTCTCTTGCGCAACTCCTAGGTGGGTTGTCCACCTGCCCCTGGATAAAGATGATCAATGGATACGAGCAATGTTGACTACACGTATCTACTGAACACTCAGCAATCCTTCAACATCCGAGTTTACCGCGGCATCCCGAGTCAGCCTGCGCTATTCCACGCCCAAGGACAGTCTCGGTTCACTCCGCTCGGCGTCGGACCTGGCTCCAGGCACCAGAATATCGCGGATTGGCCGGCCAGACCCGACACGCCGGTTCTGTTCGCAACACATCCTCGGACTTACGAGCTGACTGTTTTACGCAGTCCGTACATAGTGCCGTCCGTGCCTGGAAAAGGTATCTGCCTGGCTCGCTCGGGCTTACTTGAGTCTGGCTACCGGCTTTGCTGTGTTTGTGCCTGCGCTTTCCCCCTGGCTTGGTCTGCGTGAGACTGGCCGAGGTGGGCGGCCGGCCGCATCTGCTGGGCCACTGCCGCGGGTTCCTGGCCGGCCCGCCTTGTCGCCGCTGGCGAGTACTGGAACATCATCGTAGCCTGTCCTGGCCTGGCCCGTCTTGCTGATCTCGGTTTTGTGTGTCATACTGGCATGGCCTGGACGGGCCCGGTTGAGTCTACATAGTAGTCTGTTCTGCTGCTCCGATCCGATTCAACCCTGATGGACGGGGGTATTTCCGCGCTGCGTCGTGTTGTTGCTTGTTGTCTGTTACTGACCAGCAGATGTCGGCCCAGCCTCGGCGCCGAGAGGGGGCAGTGTTTACAGTGTTTACCCCCCTTGGGGACCAAGACTGCTGGTGTGGTACAGTATGTTGGTAGGTGTGGTAGAGCACCAAGCCGGCGTTGGACGATGGGTCTAAACCAAGAGACAACGTTACTTGTCACTGCTACCGCGGCTACCTGCAACTTCCCCTGAGTCTCAGGGGGTGAGTTTGGCTCAGCCGCATGTCGTCCAAACATTCTGGCAGCGGGCCTGTGGCGATGGGTAGGGTGCCGCCGGTCGGTTGGACCACCATGCAGGCAGCTCCCTCGCTTGGTGGAGGAATACTCTGTTCCCTGGCTGCGACACCCCGTCCCGTCCCTCGTCTCTCTTCCCCCATTTGCCCTTCACGAGCCTCTGCAGTCAAGATGGGATGAACTCTGGGGTTCTAGCCACGGGTTGGTCTGTGTTCGGGGAGACAGCTCGGGAAAGCGACTGCCTGGTCTCCGCTGGGACAAAACGGTGGAGATGGTTGGTCGAACCAGACCACGTTGCCCAGCCAGGCTTGCCGCTTGCTACGCTGGCGGCTGCAGGTTTGCTTTGCTGCCTTCACGGCTGAGCGTGCTATCTTCTTTGGCAGCGGCACGCGCAGTTTCCATCGGTTAGGCTGCTAAATAGGGCTCATATGTCGAGCGTCACTGTCGTCACCGGCTCCGGGAGCCGGCGCTGAGTATCTGTTCCCGTCGCAGAAGCAATATCTGATCATTCTTGCGGTTCAGGCTGCCGCATCCGAGGTCGTATCCCAGCCCGTGTGTCTCTAATACTGAGATCAGGGTGAAGGGAGAGTGGAGGGCGTTGAATAAGACAGGGGGCCCGTTGGCTTGAGGTCAGGTCAGGGGCAGTGATGTGCCGGCAATATGCCGCTGTCTGCCGCCATCACTATCACCTGGTGCCACTATGTTGCCTTGGATAAGAGGGCGTTCAGGCCGCTGTTGAGCCGGTATCTTCGACTGTTTGGTCTGGAGGGGGCCCTGAGTGTGGCTCTGTGCTACGCTACGGTAGCATACGCTATACGTTCGCCGGTCCAGGCTGTTATGGTGTCTGCCCCTGACGCTAGGCAGCGGAATTCCGGCGGCAACACTGCGGTTCAGCTGAGTTGAGTGACACGCGAGGCTTGCGCTGTGTGTTGCAGAACACCCCAGAAGAGCTTCTGCTCTCAATCTGGATACCATGGCGGAACTCTCCGTATGGCAAGTCTTGCTAGCCAACCGTTGGTGATGAGGCTTGACGACTGTTGCCGCACTCTCTCGGCTCTGGCCCCAGCCGGCGATGGCCACCAGACGCACAATATGCCGCTGCCTGATTAACAGGGGCTTGCGGTGCTCGGATGCTGCTGTTGCGGCCTGCTCTGACAGGGTCCGTCCCACAGCGCCCTTTGCTATCTCCAGTCCATCTGGATAGGCTTCTTGACGGTCTCGAGACATGACAATCCGAGGAAGAGCCTGTCTCTCGCTTAATGGCACTGCATTGAATGGTCCATCTGATCTGGATCTGGCTCAAGATCGGATCCGCGAGGACCTTGTCCCTGTCGTCGCTGTGCCCTTGGCCTACACTGCAATGGACTTTTCCCAGCAAGGTCCAGTCCGGAACTGGTAACTAATGAGTTCTGGGTGTCCTTCCGGATCGTGAGAGCGGTGAGCAAGGCCTGTTGCGGCACAGGCCCGACGTGTCGTGCACGACAGACGGGTCCACGAGCGGGCCGCGGTCCCGCTCGCGAATCCTTCACCACTCGGTGGTCGTTGCCCCCAAGCCTCTCGTGCTTCTGCTGTGGACAGAGCACCTGGGGAGCATCGTAGTTGGTTAAGAGCCGGAACCGTGAGCCTGACCTTTGTTTGTGAAGAGTGCGTAGTGTTGTAGGACATTCCCATCACGCCTCGAAGGCCAAATACCGAGGGGCACCGTAATGATAGCCGTATCCCAGTCTGGCCTCGTCAATCCCTCGGCTTGGATCTGCTCAGCACTGTGAATCCATACACAGTACACTCCGAATCCGACGTGCATCTCAACGATCAACAAGCCGTTGAGGGTTTCAGCGCATCGAGGCTCAGCTCCAACGACAGCTTGGAGCGGCCCCTGACCAGACACGGCCAGATCAGGGGCCTTCTCGGCGCTACTGTGTACGGTGTACACAATACGTCCGTACGATCCTGTTAAGAAACAGGCAACCACTTTTGCGGCCTGGGGATTGGGAGACGGGCAGTCCCGAGATACCCCTCCCGTCTGGCTAGCGGAGGCGGTTCCAGGAATGGGAATGGTCTTGCGCAGGGGCAACATTGACTGCCCACCAGAACCACAACCACAAGCACCGCTGCCGGCGCCAACGGCAGCAACGCAGCCCTGATCACGTCACAGCCGTGCATGCTGCATGTCCGCAACCCCCTTCAGCTTGCAGTGTATACCGTGGCGGCTGTACGCGGTAAGATGAGGTAGGATTTAAGCTCAGAAAGAATTCTGCTGCCTGGCTGCAGGTGAACCCTCCCTCTCCCCAGCAGACAACCAATCATGAAGCAACCCCTGCGTTGGATCCTGGCGGGCCCAATGCCCCGCGATGCGATCATCAACACCGGTCGTCGTCGGTATCCCATCGGGGGCGACAAGCGTCCGCAAAAGGGTGCGGATAGCCGGGCTCGCTTCGCTGCGCCGCTCGCTTCACTGTGGCCCCCGTTAGCCAGAGCTTGCGTGAGAGATGATAGTGTATTCCGTACGACACCAGGTAAAAGAACACTTGATCGGCTCACTGTTGGCATGCAGTGAGGAGCATACATGCGGACTGTGTCCGTGGAAAGGGCACATCACGCGCTGTCTCAGGGAGCACCAACAACAAAACATCAACAAGCCCAGCTGCAAACCAGCTCTGCTGCTGGGCCGCTGGTCACCCTCAACCGCCGAAAACGGTCACATCTCAGCAAGTCCGCGATCCCATTGAGGCGTAGTCGGCTCCTGCGGCGCACCCCTGGCGAAGGGGTGGGAACATCATCTCCGTCCCCGGTCTGTGCGCGTTTCATGCCGCCCCCCGTCTCCCGAACCGGCGGGTCTGTCAAAGTCCTCTTTGAGAACGCGTCTTGCTGGTTCGAGTCGTGGTGTCGCGCCAGGGCCCTTGACGACATCATCCAAGCCAGGGTCTGTGGTCCGAGGTCCGTGGTCTGTACAGATTACTTGTAAGTTCCCTTTTGGGAACCGCGGCCTTTTCGCCTGTCCGCTGACGGGATCGTGCTTGTTTGGCCAACAACCACAGGGTAAGCCGACACGTGTACTGTGTAATAAGCCGGCACATACTTAGTAGACGTACTCCTAGAGATGAGGTCAGCGCGAAGGAAGCTGGTGGCATACGATATCAGCCGCGTGGATCCAGTTCAAGTCAAACAAAGGAGACCCCTTCTCCGTTTTGTGGCGGGTTATTGTTGGCCGTAAAACCAAACAGAGACGACATTCCGTTGCACACACTCGGCACAAACAGACAATCCAACACTGGGCAGTACACCAAAGTCAAGGTCAACTCTCGCCACAAACCAACGCCCAAAGTTTTTATTGTCTTTCATCCAAGTTGAGATCTCAAACAAGTCCAACGCCCAGCCAAACCCAACCCTGACCCGAAACCAAGCCCAGACCAAACCCGACTGACCGTGGAACAAACACACTTGCAGACTGGAAAACCGTGACCAGAACCCGAACCAGAGCCAGGACCCAAGACCGAACCGAACCCAGTTGAACCAACCTGACATGCCGTGCCGCTCTTGTAACCAAGTAGTCATGAGCCCAAAACAAAAACCAGTCGAACAATCGCTCGCGCTCGCGCTCTAGCAATCCTTCGCCGGCTTCTCATCCAAAGGGACTTCGAAATGTGGTAATTAAGATCATCAAGAGAAAAGAACAAAGAAGCCATGCTGCAACAAAAGCAGTCGGCAAAAAGTAGATAAGAAACACACAAGCCAGAAACGAAATGCCAATAAATAGATATCATATCGTGTGGTCGTGAAATGGCCGCAGGTTGTGGCTAACAACCCAAGAGCGGCGGCCAGATGTTGCACAGGTATCTCAGAAAATGACAAAGACGCAACCCGACCCGGGACGCGCCCGGCTTCTACTCCTCCAAAATTGAGCCCATCTCCAGTCCGCAGGTAACCCTGCCGCTGGCACTGCCGCTGCCGCTGGCACTCTCGCTGCTGGGCTCGCCAAAGCTGCTGCCGCCGCCGCGCTCGAGGAAGCCGCCGCTCAGGGCGTTCGCGGCCCCAAGCCGCTAACCTCGTCGGCCGAGACCTCGCGGCGCAGCGGCGACGCCTCGACGGGCGAGTTGGTGCTGGCGGTGCTGATGCTGGACGTGCTGACGCTGGAGCGCTTGCTGCCCGGATGGTGGTGGTGGTGATGGTCGCCGTTTGAACTGGTGCGGGACGCGCTGTTCCTGGGCGAGACTTTGCCCGTCTTGTTGTGTGCGTCATGTCAGCGGGATGTGAGCGGAACCGAGAAGTAGAAAGAGAGGGAAGAACACACCTGCTTAGCCCAGCGCAGCCCACAAGAATTACACAGATCTCGATTCCCGCTCGGCCCCCTCCTCCACTCAGGCGTATCCCTCTTATGGCAATTCGCACACCCGCGAACGACGGCAGCCGCGTTGCCCGCATTCCCACCACTCCCCGCACCACCACCGCTCCCACTCGCACCCGCGCCCGCCGCACCAATCCCCGTGACCACGCCGCCGCCCTTTCTCCGCTTGCGCTTCTTCTTGCTGGCCATCAGCTGCGTGAGCTCCTCGGCCAGCAGGCGGTTGACCTTCTCCATCTGGCGTAGCTCGTACTGCCACGACGTGCAGCGCGTGGTCTTGAGCTCGGCAAACACGTCGTCATCCTGGTCCTCGTCCTCGTCGCTCTCGACGTCCTCCCCGTCCCGGTCTCGCCTCCCGTACGCTGTCAGCTGCCCGGGACTGCCCAGCACCACGCCGCTCATGGCATCGTCTCCGAACGGCGCCACGAGCGCCACCGCAGCGAGACCTCCACCCCCACTCCCGTTGCCGTTACTGCCCAATTTTCCCCCGCCGGCCAGCACCCTCCCCGCAGCAGCGCCCTTCGCCACCCTGGTCTGTACAATCAAGAAACTCGGCTTCTTCCCCGGCGCCGGCGCATCGCCCGGATAGAACACAGTATACGCCGGCAGCAGCTGCCCACGGCGGTGCATGATCTCATGCCGCAGCGCGACAACCGCCCCGCGGCGGGCCTTCTCAACGGCGCGGCCGAACTCAGCGCGCGCCTCTTTCCGCAGCAGGTCCTGCATGCTGGTGCCCTCGAGGTCGGCAGGCTGGTGGTCAAGCAGGACGCGGGCGGCGCCCGAGACGCTTAGAAACATGCCCGAGGCGGACATCTTGGACCAAACCTCGCTGTCGCCCACACCACCGGCACCTCCTACCCCAGGGAACGCAGCGGTGGTAGCGGAGGCGCCAAATGCGTCGAGGTGGCGGCGACGCAGAGAAAAGACAGGCCGCTTGCGGCCGACGAGAATCATGTACTTCCTCGCCTTGGCAGGTTCGTAGAACAGCGTGCCGCGGCTCTCGAACCACGTGTAGCCCGAGTGCTTGCGGCGGATGCGGAAGGCAAAGTCAACGGTGGCGCCGGGCTGGGCGTCCTTGAGCTCGCGGGTGACGGGGACGATGTCGGAGGGGTGGCAGACGGAGGACAGCGAGGCCCCGATCAGGTCGGCCGCGTCGTACTCGAGGATGCGCTTGCAGGCGGGCGACAGGTAGATAAACAGGCCCTTGAGCGAGAGCACGTGCACGACGTCGTCGGTGTTCTCCAGCAGCATCTTGTCCCAGCTCTGTCGGTGCCATTCGGAGGGCGGGGCGCGCGGGTTGAACTGGTCGAGCAGGGCCGAGACCTCGTCGAACTTGAGCGACTGGCCGCTCTCGGGCTGCCACTGAGTAGAGTTGGGGGGTGAGAAGATGTACTGGCCGATGTCGCTGTGGACGTAGTTGACCTGCATGCCGCTGCCGCCAGCCTCCTGGCCCGAGATGGCGTCCGGGCACTCGACCAGATCGATTTGGAAGCCGATGCAGTACCGCATCTCGTCCGTGTCCCAGGGGATGGGGATCATGGTCAGTAGGTTGAGGAACGGCTTGCCGCCCTTGCGGTAGTTGATCAGGCTCTGTTGGATCTCCTTGCCGTCGGCGATGGCGTTCTTGAGCTTGAAGACGGCGTCGTTGGCAACGAACTCGCGGCGCGAGCCGGCGTCGACCATGCCGTTGGGGCTTTGCAGGAAGCGGCAGTTCTTGCCGACGATCTCGTGGCGGTTGTAGCCCGTCAGGTTCTGGAAGTTGTCCGACACGTAGATGATGGGGCAGTCGTTGAGGGTCAGGTCGCACACCACGAAGGCGCACGACATGTCGACGGCGCCGATCTCGACGGTCGGGTTCTTGCGCGTGGCGACGTAGTACAGCGCGCGGAGCATGTCGAAGCCGCTCTTGGAGTACACGTCCTTCTTGGACGAGTCCCGCCGCGCGGAGCCGGCCGAGGTCGGCGCCGTGGACGCCGGGGTCCCGGCGGCGATGCTCGACCGCCCGCCGCTCGACTGGGACAGGGCACGAGAACCAGAACCTGTTGATCCTGCGGGCGAGTGGAACGACGCGGGCGCGGAGACTTCTCTTGGCTCGGAGGGTTGTGGCATACTTGCCTGGAACTGACCCAGCTCGGGAGGTGTCGGCATGAGGGTGGGGGCCTCTTGGGTGATGGGGGGAGTTTCGAAAGCCTGTCCGGATCCCATCATGTCGCCGCCCCCTCCAAATGCAAAGTTAGCAAACCGGCTGTCGTTCATCAGAATATGCATGGCAGCATCTTCCATACCAATGTCCATGGCAAAGTCCGGGCTGACGGCGTCAAGAGTCGCGGGCGGAAACTGCGACGCCAGATCCGGCGAGTTGAAGAGACCCATGTCCGCGGGGTTCGCGGACATGGAGGCCATATCCAGGCCGGGGAAGGCGGCAGCCAGGCCGCCCATGGGCTCCGGCGCGAGCGAACCGTAGAGCTGCTGACCAGACATCGACATGAGCCCTTGCTGCGAGAACGGTTCAGCGCTTCCGGTGAGGTCCGCGCCGCCGGCGAACCCACCAAGGCCTGCCATGCCGCCGAACGGGAACGCCGTGAAGGCATCGGCAGCATCGTAGTCCATCATGGACATGCGGTGGTCGTCGTGTTGATGTGGCGAGAGCGGGTTCTGGCCGACCATGCCGGCCAGCGGGCCGTCCACGCCCATCGACACGCCTTCCATGGGCGTTAGGGGACTCGCATGGCCAAGACCGGTGAGCCCTGCCGCGTTCATCATCCCCATGACCTGGCCCTGGGTCTGGCCCTGCTGCCCGTTCGGCTGCTGCATCGTGAACCGTCGACGCACCTCGTCCGGGGACGGAGGCGAAGTATAGTAGTTGCCGTTCATGTTCGCAGCATTGGCCGTGCTTTGTCTTTTTGTGACAGCGACGGCGGGTGGCGAGTTGAGTGCCGGGAGGAGAAGTGATAAAAAAAGCCGGAGAGGCCGAGGGTCGTTTAGCAGGGAGTATCAATTCCCGTAGCCATCATTATACCGAGGAAGAGTCGACTCGATGTTTGGTGGCGGTTTGGTAGCGGTTGCCGTAGAGGTGCGCATAGGTTATGGCGGGGGCGCTGGGAGGATAACTGGAGTGGATGGGAACTCGGATGGGATCAAATGGCTCGGGGTATGCAAAAGCCCAGGCTTGGGCTATCGACTTTCTCGAAAGTGGATGGAAGACGTTACCTTAGGTTAGCAGCAGATGAGTGTGAGCGGGTCTGCTTTTTGCACGCGGTTAGTCTCTCCTCCATTGGATGCGGAGCAGGTACAGCGGGAAAGAAACGGGGCCTTTCGTGGTGCGTGGCCAACAGCAGCAGAGAACAAGCTGCCGAGGGAGACAGAGGGCGAGTCTGGGAGAGGGGTGCGCTGGGATCTGATGTCGCACCAAGCAGAGTAGCTGCTGCGGTAACAAGACGGGCACAGCGGATTGCTCACCGTTTCTTTGCTTTCGCTCTTTTTGATGATGTGCCGGCTGGCTGCTGCGAGATGATACCCTGAAGGAGGTGCTGAACCTGCACGTCGCTGCAGGTGTCTGTACACTACGTTTACACAGTACTAGTACATCATTAAGTGAAGTGGGGCAGCTTCCGTTTACGCAGTACTGTGTGGCCCCCAAAGCGAAGCTAAAACGAAAGAAAGAACAAACAGCGACGATGTTCGATAACAAAATAAGAAAAAAAACCAAACAAGACGAACAACCAAAAGATCGCCGTGGCCAAACCGCGTCTGGGAAAGGTCGTACGGCACTCGGCAACGTGGCGCAGCATTGCGACGGGCTATCACAGCTCCGGGTTGGCTGTTGCGGGCGTGTGGGTGGGCAGCGCCGAGATTCGCCCACCGGCCGATGGAGGGGTGCATCTGCAGAAATTGGGCAAAGAAGAATGGGATTTTCGAGTCAAAGGCATTCTGGTCAGATGGCGTTTTCCCGCCAAGCCCCCAGGCCCCGATTTCCCGCGAATTGGGTCCCTGGGCCCCGCCTCCGCGTCTTATCATTGCCGGGGGTAAGGGCACGGGAGTCTGCTCCACGGTCTGGAACCCTTTCTCGCCTTTCCCTTTCCCCTCGCCCCCCCTGGTCGCCGAGAGTGACTGATGAGAGCGGGGGGCGACATCTGTTTGTCAAAGTGCTGTTAGCCGAATCAAGCTGCCACGCCAGCTGACATCTCTCTCTCCATCCTGGTGATTGAGAGATTCGTCAGGAATACAAAATTCAATCTCCAGCATTTGTCACTGAATCGGCAGTTAGCACTATGGGCTATGCCGGTGAGAAGATGGGTTTGCAGCTCGTCGAGCCTGTTTGAACCCGAGCACCAAACGATGGGTATTCTCTTGCCCCCAGAGAAAAACGCATCAGCCGTCCCATGCGGCTGCTGTTCCACTGTCAGACGCTGCTGGTTGCACTCATCATCACCCGTGTCACTCACTCACTGTTACCGAGCGCAATGTTGGCTTTGCTTTTTTCGGCCAGTGGCTTATGATTCTGTCTTTTTTTCTCTCACATTTCTTCTTCCTTGCAGCTAATGTCGGTAATCTGCAAAAATGTCCCTAACGACTACTTCTCCGTACTGTGTGTATCAGCAATTCCCCCCACTGCGAGCTCAGTGAGTTTATCGCCGCAGCGCCCAAACTGCTGCTGCTGCTTCTGCCCCCGGGAAAGCAACAAGCATGGTATCAATCACGCCCCAAAATCCAGCTTCCCCTAGCCGTTCTCCCATCCCAACACGTGCAGCCCCTCACCTCACCGCGGTTGTCGGGGTCTGTGTACTCCCATCCACCTTCTCCAAGTAAGCTGCTCTCAACCGCCTACCATATCCCAAGATCCACCACCGCCTCCCCCCTCAACCACAACCTAGCCCAGCCACTAGCCCCAGCCCCGGTCCTACCCCTGATGATCTTTCCCTCCTCCCCTCCCCACGTCCTCCTCCCGCAGCGCCGCCCTATTCTTAGACAAAGTGCGCGCGGATGACGTTCTGCGACTCAGGCGCGAACTGCTGCAGCAGCGGCGCCACGTCGGTGCTGGTGCCCTCGACCAGCAGCTTGGTGGCCGCCACGACGCGCGCC
Source organism: Chaetomiaceae sp. R4402 (assembly GCA_023628555.1). Lineage (NCBI taxonomy): Eukaryota > Fungi > Ascomycota > Sordariomycetes > Sordariales > Chaetomiaceae > Chaetomiaceae sp. R4402. The sequence continues at coordinate 59,009 of JAMAKO010000061.1, read as the reverse complement.
GCATTCTGCCCACTCAGCGCCTCCGCCTCGAGCGCCTGCGCCACAAACACAAAGATGCGCGGCGCCTGCGACGTGACCGCGGGGTGTTGCCTAGACACGAGACAAGAAAGTGATTAGTTTGCTTCAGGGTGGATATTGAAAGATATTGAGAGGGAAAAACTCACTTTGTAATAAGCTCGGCCAGGTACAGGTAGGCGTAGGGCGCGGCCTCCTCGTCGTTGGTGATGGGCAGGGTGTTGACCCACTCAGCGACGATCTGGTCGGGCTGGGCGACGGCGGCGGCATTGAAGTGCAGGATCTTGGCGATGGCGGCGCACGCGTTCTCCGTCGCGTACACGTTGTCCTCGTTGCGGGCATCCGGCACGCGCATGGCCTCGAACAGGAAGGGTACGGCGCCGCCCAGGAAGGCCGACCACGCGTCGCCGCCGTGGCGCGCGGCCACGCCGATGCCGTACGCGGCTGCCTGCCGGATCGCGGGAGACGGGTCCTGGCACCCCTGCAGCAGCGGCTGCGTGATGTAGTTGGCGTACTGGCTGCTCTGCGGGCCGCAGTACTCGAGCACGTCGTCCATGATGCACAGACCCCACTGCCGCTGCGTCGGGTCATCCGACTTAAGGAAGCCCTGGTATGTGGGGAGCAGGTGCTCCCAGTGGCGCAGGAAGTTGGCGCCGTGGTACTTGAAGACGCAGTGGAACGCCTTGTTCATGTCCGACAGCAGCGTCTGGTCGTCCTCGATGGCGATGAGCAGCTCCTCCGCCTCGTCCTCGGCGTCCTCCGCCGCCACGCCACGCCGCTCCTCCTCGCGCTGCGTGACGCGGTCCTTGTAGTCCTCCAGCGTCGAGTTGACCGACTCGATGAACCGCCCCAGGTGCGCGTCCGTGAGACACGACCGCCCGATCACCTCGACGGACTCGTAAAAGCACTGGTACATCTCGGCGAGCGTGTCCACAGCCGGCTCCGCCGTGAGCACCTCGAGCAGCTTGTCGACCGTCTTGTTCCACAGGCCCGCCAGCTGATCCGACTGCGGCCCGTACGCCTTCTTGGTGCAGCTGAGCAGCTGCGGCACGAGCTTGGCCGACACAAAACGGACCGGGTCGTGGAAGAAGAAGGCGAGGCCGGGTAGCGCGATCTTCTCCATAATCTCGTCCGCATGTGGGGCGAAATCCTCCTCGAGCACCTGGGCGTAGACGACGAGAAGCTCAATGGCCATGTGCTTGTCGTCCATGGAGCTGGTCTTGATGCCGATGGTCTTGCCGCGCAGCGGTACCAGCTCCCAGCCGTCCTCTTGCTGGAACTTCTCGATCTGCTCGTCGTCGTCCAAGAGCTGAATGTCGGCCTTAGCGCTCGCCAGCTCAAGCAGCGGCGGCATGACCTTGGGCAGGTAAGGGAGGAATGCCTTGCCCATGACGCGACACATTCTGCCCCAGCAGTGCATGAGATACTGCGCCTGCGGGTCGTCTGGGTCTTGGACAGTATCCTGGATATTCGCCAAGAGCTGGACGAGCATCGCGGCATCCCCGCCGAGCCGCTGGGCGCCAACAGCAAGAGCGATCAGCGTCGCGCACTCCATCGCCTTAGCCCGGAGCAGCCGATACTCCTTGTCGTTCTCGCGCCCCAGGACGTTGACGAGAAGGGGCATCAGCGTGTCGTAGTACCTGCCAAAAGCCTGCTCTGCCGCGTCGGCGATCGTCGCGATCGTAGACAGGGCCTGCTCCTGTACGTATCGCTTCTCGTTCTGGAGGAGCTGGTAGAGAGCATTTAGCAGACCGTCGAGGTAGGGCTCCAAAACGCTCTTCTCGGCCTCCTCGCAGAAGTTGACCAGCGCCGCAGCGGCGTGCGACTTGACTCGGGCCTCGGGAGAGTCGAGCACGGGGACAATGGCCGACAGGACGGTATCATAGTACTCCTTTTGCATGGTTGGCGCAAAGTCGGTGCTCATCTGGCCAAGCGCGTTGCAGCCAGCCCAGCGGACGCGGGGGTGGGGGTCCTTCAGCGCTGGGACGACCAGTTCGAGAACCTGCTTCAGCTCACCAATCATCTGATCCCGGCAACCCTCAGATATGGCCGAGATGGCCATAAGAGCAGCATGACGATCCCTCCAAGCCGGGGAGGACAGCATCCGTGGCAGCCAGTTGAAGGTTGGCTGGAGGATGACCATGCCACCCAGTTTGTTGGCGAGACGGTCCATGCAATGCTCGCCGGCCACATGATTTTGGTCGCTCTCGGGGTCGTCGAGGTCATCCGCCGCAAGCCACTCCGCCGCGTCGTCGTCGTCCTCGCCCAAATCGGTCATCAAGCTGAGGCACTGGGTAATCATGTCGTTGGTGTAATTCGGGTCCTTCTTGCACATCGAGGGAGCGTAGTCGGCAAAGGTCGCCATGAGCTCCAGCGCATTTTGCCGGCACAGGTCACTAAGCTCTTTGTCCTGGATCACTGAGATGCAGAATTGGACGAGGACGTTGAAGATCTGCTTAAACATCCGCGGTGCACCCTCGGCGAGGTCGATGAGCGCGACAAGCGCCTTGCTGAGATCTTCCGAGTCTTGCGAATCCTTGATAGGGGGCAGAATGTTAAGGACCTCCGGGAGGAGGACATGGTACTTGGTTTGGTTCTTCTTGGTCAGGCTTCGGAAGAAGGCCGCAAAGGCCTCCATGGCAGCGAGGCGAACCTGACAGACAGGTCAGCGACCATATTCACCCTAAACCCCAAACATGCGTTTGCCTACCGCGACCGAGTCGTCTTTGAAGGCTTGCGCGAATGCCTGGGCAACCGCGTCTTCATGCTGCTTCTCGATGATCCCCGGCGTCGTCGTGAACACGCGGAACGCTGTCTCTCGCTTGCCGGCGTCTGTGGCCTGGCTGAGAGTGAAGAGGACTTGGAGCAGTTCCGGCCACGAGTCATCTATGAGGATGTTAGTGCGCGTCTGCCGACGGATCGGCCGGTGGCTAGGTCTGGCGACGCACTGCTATCGTAGTATTGCCTGGCCAGCTCAGCAACCGCGTCGCTAATCTTGTTCCGCACAGCCTTGTCGCTCTCGGTGACCAAGGTCTCCAGCAGCCTCTGACGGATAGCGGTGCCATGCTCTTTGTCGAGGGAAATGAACATGTCGACGTTCTCCGAGGTGCCAATCTTTCGGGTCTTCGACGCTATCCGGCGGAATATGACTGCCGCAAAGGAGCGCATCTGGTGGATTGTGGTCAACTATTAAGCAAGCGACGCGTGGTTGAGCCGCTAAGCGGGAGCGACATACTGAGGCATTGGTTGAGTTCGCAATCTGTTCGGCAAGGCCCATCAAGAGCCACTCAGGCCGCTGGCTCGTCCACTGGTTTTGGAGGACATCCTCGGCCTGGGAGCGGACGCTGTTGTCGGCAGACTGGAGCTGTTGGAGCAGCTGGCCCAGCTGGGAGTGGACCTCGGCCGGCAGGACCGACACACCACCCACATTGGTGGTGTTGTTATTCATATTGCCAAACCCGGACATGATGGCGGCGGCGCAGAGTGGGAATCAGGTCGAAATCCTCGTCGTCGAAAAGTGATGGGGGGCGCCAGGGGCGTGTCGCAAGAACGCGCCCCGAAGCAGAGTAGACAAGGTGTCTATTGCTACCCGAGGCCGCAACCAGGTCGATGGCGGGGGGAAGCGAGCGTTGGGCAGCACCGACGACGCACTGGAGCGGCAGAAGTCGCGCGAGAATCCGAGCAATGACGGAAAGTACACAGCGCCAGCCGGAGAGATGGGTTCACGGTAAATGACGCGTCGGGTGTGGTGAGTCGCGAAGAAAAAAATAATTCCGGCGGGCGGCGTGTTGAGAGCAGGGAACACGAGTTGCCGGAGGAGGGGCTTTCTCGTGTGGTGGGAGGGGAGCGAAACTTTTTTGATTGGTACGGGCACGCCCGCCCACGGCAGGTACTCTGGGTGGGGGAGGGGCAGATTCCGCACAGTACACGAGCGCGATCACGGCCACGAACATCCAGCACTCTTGAGACGTGTTGCTGGATGCAGCGAGCTTGGAGCTTGCAGCTTCTGAGATCTTACAGTACGAGGCAATTCTTCTGGTTATCAGCGACTAATTCTAGGATATCTGAAGCTCGTCTTGAGTACCAAATCAAACTATGATATTGGATCGCGCTTGACTTTGCTGACAGCTTGGCAAGCTTGGGTGTGCCTCACACAGTGTTTCTCTCTTCTACACACACCGTGCCATAGCCAACAACGGAGCGCGTTTCAAGCCGGTCACAGGACTTTGTTGAGCCATCGTCCATCCATGTTGGGCCCAAGCTCCGGCATGCTATGTCAGGGAAATGTATGACTACCTAGGTACAATGGCGTGGTTGGTTGGGTGCTTTGATCGCTCACGCCAGATTGTTTATTCAATCAAGCCTGTTGTTATAACATACCACCTAACCAAGTGTCTGCCTCCGAAAGGTGGGTGCACAAGATTGGTATAGTCGCCTTGCCCTCTCTCTCAGCTCTGACTTCCGGTCGTATGATGGATGACGAGATGTTCGATTATACTCGTGTACTGCTAGTACATCGGTGTTCTGGTCAAAGTGAAGGAGCGATAAGCCTGGCCGTTTGGATCTGATAAGGAGTCTTGCGGGGCAAGGTTAGGCAGATCCGTGTCGATCAACGCTCGCGAAGCCTGGGACGTTCAACCCTCGTCAACCTTCTCCGGTGTCATCCACCTATGAGTTGATATCCGAAACCGCGGGCTATCGATAGATAACCACAGAATCTGTAGGCTTTTGTCTGCACACAGCAAGCTTCCTTCTTCAATCCACGAATTCTTGCAGCTCGGGGAGTTCCGGTACCTCTGAACGAGCCCGGCGGGCACCTGTGGGAAGGAAACTTGGACCCCGCATTGCGCTCTGGAGCTCCGTCATTGCTCATCCCTGCCAGTTCTCAGGCTGCCTGGACCCTCGCCCCTTCGTCAACAGCTTTCCGCCCGCTTTCAAATGACTCGGTGACGACAGGCTACAACGTCTTGCTCCCCATCAGTTTCCGAAGCTGTAGGCGAAGACAGATTCGGTTCACCGCTGTTGTATAGCGCAGTCCGCCATGGACGCGCCCGCGCCGGACTCCGCCGCCGCAAGAGGCGTGCCGGGGACCACGGCGAGCACGGGAGCAAGCCCAGCAAGCGCAGCAAACGCCCCATCGCCCATGGAGAGGACCAATTCCCAGTCGAGCGCCCACAAAGTCAACCACATTGCCGCCCACCGCCAGAGCTTTGCTGAAAACCACAGGTATCCGCCACCCTCCCCACGCAACCAGCGACACCCGTCCTTCACCCAGCAGGCCCTGCAGGAGCTCATGAACCACCCGCCCTCTAATCGACACCCCAACCCCCGCTACGCCGGCAGAGACTGGCAGGACATTGCGTTGGGGGAGCTCGCCGTGCCCGAAGATGTCCGATGGGCCGACTTCGACCTGAGCGTCCAGGACGCGACCATGGTACGCTTCACCAGGCGCCCTCTTCGTGCCGGGAAGTAACTGACACTCTCATGCGGCTGCTTAGCTGCTGCTCAGACAAAACCCGACCAATGTGGTCCTTGTGCGCGAGTCGTCCTCGTCCAAGACCGCCGTCTCTACATTTGATTACAGCGACCTGAACGCCTACCTGCTGGTGGTGGTGGGCTTGGCGAAGCCAGAGGAGGAAGACGCCGCCCTGTACGCCGAGATCTCCAAGAAGGCCCAGGCGCAAGAAGACATTCCACTGCGTGAGATCCAGTCGCTCTCGCGCAAAGAGGAGCTCGTGACCCTCCCGGCCGAGGAAAGCCTCGACAAGGCGGTCGAGGCCTTCGGCAGCGGGATTCACCGCGTTCTGATTGCCAACTCGGCTGGCGAGGTGATCGGTGTGCTTAGCCAGCTGCGCCTGGTTGAGTTCTTCTGGAACGAGGCGGTGAACTTCCCCGTTATTGACCGGTTGTACGGATGTCTCCTCCGGGACCTTCAAATCGGCACGCACCAGATCATCGCCATCAAGTGAGCAGGCCCCGGTTTTGAATTACCGATTGGTAATCTCCCGCTAATTCAGAATCTCGCAGCCTCGACCGCCCACTAACCGACGCCCTCCTGCTGATGCACAACGAGGGTCTCACCTCCGTAGCCGTCGTCGACCAAGGCCTGAACGTCGTGGGCAACATCTCGACCGCCGACGTCAAGCACCTGACCAGCGCCGCCAGCCTGCCGCTCCTCAACAACTCGTGCATGAACTTCATCAGCGTGATCCTCTCGGAGCGCGGCATGGAGCACGGCCGCGACTCGTTCCCCGTCTTCCACGTCAACCCCTATTCGACGCTGGGCCACACCGTCGCCAAGCTGGTTGCCACCAAGTCCCACCGCATGTGGGTGGTCGAATCAGCCTCGCCCTCGCCCAGCGCGCCCGCCACGCCCCTCCTGCAGCCAAGCAACCCAGCAGCCGGACCGTCGTCCAGCGGACCATCACTGAACAGCCCAACGCCTCCTCAATCTACACCAGCGACGGTGATCATCCCGCCGCCGGCTCACGCGCAGGCTGCGCCGCAGTCGCCGCAGCCGAACCAGACGTTCAACACGACTGTCATACCCAGCGGCTTGCCCGGCGCGCGTTTGTCGGGCCGCCTGACGGGCGTCGTGTCCATGACCGACGTTTTGAACCTCTTCGCCAAGTCGGGCGGTCTTCGTCCTTCGGACCCGTCCGAGCAGCGCGCCAGGAGACGCCGCAGCTCGAGCTCGTCTGTACGGCCTAGTCTGGATAGTGGGCGCGCTAGTGCTGATTTTAGGAGGTGAATAGGGGTGTGGCGGTGCGGTGTGTAGAGTATCAGCTTGTTTGTGGGGGACTGGAATGCTGGTGTCGCCTCGATGGGCAAACAGTATCAACTTCCTAGGGCTGGATGGGCTTAGAGAGCTTTTCTCCTTTTCATTGGCAGACATGGAACTGTTGCAGTGATGCGTTGGGCACGGCATGGTTTGCATATGGCACGCTGCAGGGTCGTTTATGAAGACTGCTTGCCGGCGGACGGCACCCGGGACAGCTTGAGATGAGGGATAGCCTCAGCCAAAGAATGATTTCACCAGAGAGGAGGCCTGCCTTATGACGCGGGAAAGGGTATTGAGACGGCAGCCGAGCCTGGATCTGCCAGTGTCAATTGGATGGGCGTTTCCGCAGTCGGAATAAAAACATTGAAGCTATGGCAGGCCATGACAGGTGTTCGGTGAAAGACAAGGTAATATGGGTGTGTATGCAACGCCATCGACGCCCATCCCTCCATCGGTAACCGTTGACCAAGACGAGGTAGATAACTATGCGCCCTCTTGCGAATGTGGCCCCCAACTCTAGGCTTCCGATGATTCACATTTGCTAACCACCAGGGCAGACAACGTCGTTACTCCTATTGTTCCTGTCCTCCCTTCGTACATTAGGCACTTGTCCGCCGTAATATTCAATCCCGTCCACCTGCTACAATGCCTGGCGTCGTGTTGAACCCCAACCCAGGGCTGCCCAGGACGTTGAACTTCTTCTCTCCACATCACACTAAATACAGATATGTACACATACACAGAACTAAAGTACATTATACGCTGTTGTGATAAACAGCTCCCCATCCACGCACCCAGAAACGGGCACCGCATAGTCATACACAAAGTCATAAAATCATACACACAGCATGCAGCATACAGCCTCGCCTGTCCGTCATATTTCCCTTCGCGTTGTCTTCCCTTTCTTGCCCTTCCGATATGAAGTGCCTCAAGGTGTTGTTGTGATTCAACAACACGAGCGGACACGTGATGCGCCGTAAAAGCGAGCAATCCGTCCCAAAACACCTAGCGTAGAGGCGGTGACTTTCGTCGCGGGTCATCGTGGTCGTCGTCGTCGTTCTCGTTCCGAGGTGACGTATTGCACACCTAGTCGACGCCCCAACCCGCATCAGCGTCCATTTCTGGTGTCGTTTGCGCTGCGGCATCCTCGTCCTGGCCTGCTCTTACGCCACCCACGATCGACGCGCTGCCCCCCTTGACCTCCTCCTCTTCCCCTGCAGCAGTCCGCTCTTGCAGTACCAAAGCCGCAGAACCCCGTAACCTCAACCGTGTGGGCGGCATATCCAACGGCCCAACCTCCTCCTCTTCTTCTTCCTCCTCCTCATCCTCACTCTCGGGGAACGCCCCCGCCATCCTGACCCCTCCCCTCCCCCGTCTCCTAGCTCTCATCCACCCATCCCAAGCCCCATCATCACCAGCAACCCCGCTCGCCCACCCCCTCCTCCCAGCCCCCTCAAACGCAGTCCCAGGCCGCCGCGCCACAGCCCTCCCCGCAAACCCAGCACCATCAAGGCTATCCTCCTCATCGCTCCAATCCCACGCGACACTGACCGTCTCCCCGGCCTCGCCGAGGCCAAACACCAGTCCCGTCCACTCGCCGGCGGCAATCCGTGCCGCGACGCGCAGCATGAGGGTGAGCAGGTGTGACGGGGGCGAGAGCAGAATCTCGCACGTCTTGTGCAGCACGGCGAGGGGCAGGCGGCGGACGGCGGCGGCGAGGGCGGCGGCTTTCGCTGTGGTTGGGTTGCCGTTGGTTGGATTAACATTATTGCTATTGGTTGTTCTCTTTGTGATAGGGGGTGGGGTAGGCGACTTTCTCTGGGCGGGCGTGGTGGTGGTGAGGGTGTGCGCGGGTGCTGCTGGTGCTGGTGCTGCGTCTGCAGCGGAGGTTGAGTTCCCGGGGGTGGAGGCGCGGCGAGCGGTGAGGAGGTCCGCGGCGGGAGGGAGTGGGGAGAGGGCATGGTGGTGCGAGACGGAGATGCTGCTCGATGTTGTAGCGCGCCGGACGGGAGGGCGGCGGCTGCGTGGGGAGGAGGAGGGGGATTGTGAAGGTGAGGGTACGCTCGGGGCGGATAAAGGAGGCTCGACGACGGCATCGGCATTCTCCTTCGTCGGTGGGGGGGGAGGGTGAGAGTATGGGGTTGTGGGAGAGCATTCAGCATCGTGAATGGATGACGGCGCCGTGGCGGCGCTGCACTCGGATTCGGCCAGCGTCTCGGTAGTGGCGACGCTGAAGGTCTGAGATGTTCTCGGCGAAACAGCATGGTCCAAAACCTCATGATGGGTAACGATTGTTGGCAGACCGTCTCGTGGCTGGGGATGGGGCGACGCGCTTCGCGGGGACCCAGGGGACGACATGGGCGGAGAAGGCGGCAGAGGAGCGGAAAGCCATGACTCCGGGCCTAGGAAGGAGTCCGATGACTCGGGTGAAGGCTTGGACCTGGAAGCCTCAGTTCGCATGTTGGCGGCGAGCACCCCCCTCACTTTGGAAGAAGGTGCCGCAGCCACGATGGGCTGTGGAGGAGCTGTTGACTTCTGTTTCTGAAGGTCCACGGCATGCAACAAGCTCGTAGCCTGAGGACCGTGTGAGCTAGTGCTCGGCTGGTCGCTCTCCTCGCACGTTGGCGCCTCTGCAGGCGGTTCCAGTCTTCTCGCATGCTCCCTCAATGCTCTCCTAGCCTCCCCAACCGTCCTCAGATCTCCGATACATATCGAGCCCCTCGGCGTTCCCTCATGTAGACGCGCAACCTCGACGGGCGTGACCGGCGTCAGAGGCAAGGACGTGCTAGACCTCCGCACCGGCGTCCACGGCCGTATTCTGACTGGTGTCTGGGGCTGTTCGGGGAGCTCGACCGTAAACGACCGCTTGAATGGACACGATGTCTTCTCAAACTGCAGGATCGCGTCGAACACGTCGCGTAGCTGTTGAGCGCGGCGTATATCTTCTTCGTCCGCCACGGGGACCTCAATGCGCCAGTACTGCGGCCGCCGGATCTGCAAGACGTATTTGCTTGATTCCTCGTCGACGCACCAGGCCTGGCTTTTCGGCAGGATCGGCTGGAGGGCAGAGCCGCAGCTAAGAAAGGCCACGGATCCGGGGGCGCGGTAAATCCTGAAGGGGCCTGTTACACCACGGCGTTAGCCACCCGTCACAGCGCTTCCATGGGTGTCCTGGGCAGCGTACCGACTGCGATAGTCCGCTCGAGCTGCGTGGACCAGGGAAGCGAACCCGGCTCGATATCTGGCGCACCCGACGCGCGGGGGTCGACCGAGAGGGCGCGAGACGCGGCCGTAAAGGAGACGATTTTCACGTTGGGGCTGTCGTAGAGAGTCTCGACTGAGCCGCCGGCGGACTGCGGAGCTGCTGCCGTCGGCTGCGGGGCCGAGGAGGGCGGAACGGGTGCTGTGAAGACGCGGCGCGGCACTGCGAAGCTGGAAGCAGGCGTTCTCGAGAACTCCATCGTGCGAGTCACGTCGTGTGGCCGGACATCGCAGAATGTAGAATGAAGCATCCGCGATGCCAGGCAGCGGTGCGCTTTGCAAGGCGCAAAAGTCGAAGGAACAGGGACAAAGGGATCAGCGCGCTGCGGATTCGGCCCTGTCAGTGGAGCGATGCGCCGGTCGATCAGCGAAAAGCAGATGAGATGACCCTGCAACAGCAAGAGGCAAGTGAAGGTTCGTGGGAAGCAAATGCTGAGGTGCGATGTGAGATCGGATGCAGCGGGATTACGCAGGTTGTGGCCGTTTGCAGGCTCGCGAAGATGACGGCGCAAAGTCCTCGCCTCCCTTGCCCCCGTCGCCTTGCTGCATGCAAGTCGCGACTCCCACTGCGGGAACCCCGCTGTCCTGATCTGCAGGGCGGCGGCTAACGTTAGCTAACGTTGGACTAACGTTGGCTTTATCGCCCAATTGGCGCATGGCTATCACTGCGCGTATGTACACTACAGTCGTAGACACACGACAGCCTCCCAGTTTGGGGGCAGCCGCATGGCATGGATTCTCGGCCATCTCAAACAGCAAGCGTATGGGTCAAATCAATGGGAACTCATCTGCAACGCGCATTGCTTCCATTGGTAGGCAGCGCAACCTATGCAAGAGCTCCGTCTCATCGCGGGGTGCTTCTGCGAGGGGTAATAGTTGATGTCAGTTGCTGCAGTACTGCAAAAGTATCATAATTGTGGGCAATCCAGAAGTACTGGTCTAACGCTTGGCAGTCACGCTCGCATATAAGCGTCCCTCCTACCCTGGCGCCTTTCGACTGCAGCCGGGCGCGAGTGCGCTGACATCATCGACAGCCGGATGAATGCATTCAGACGACTTCAACAGCCCGAGCAACGCAAGCCGCCATTGACGCACCCCATCTAGCAAAGGTCGGCAGCAACAGCAGTAGCAACCATGTCGGCCGAACAAGGCTTGCACCTTGACAAGGCCAAGCTGAAAAAGAAGTTTGATGTCTCTCACTTCGACCTCAATGCCATCCTCCGAGGAGCCCAGCTCACGCTGGTCGGCGGTACGCAACAACACCACCCACATTTCACCATGAAAAATACGCTTTGAATACTGATCCTCGACCATAGCCCACCGGGCGATGCAGAATCCCGAGATCTTCACCTCGCAGCACTACCGACAGGCAGCCATCGCCGTGGCCGCAGGCATCGTCATCCGCCTACTGATCTCCTTCCCCGTTCGTCCCCCTCCCCCCCATCTCTCCCTCACTCCTTCTCAGCCAGGCCCCGCAAGCTCACTCACACTTCCATCCCCACCCCACAGATAATCGGCATCAGGCTCCTCCTCTGGACCCTCTCCTTCCTCCTCCCCCTCGACCGCGTGACCTGGGACGACACCCTCGTCAGCAGCCTGACCTTTGTCGAGGAGCACGTGCTGCAGGCGCCGCTGTTCCTCATGAGCCTGATGCGCTACGTCACGCCCGCGCTCGACGACCTGTTCATGGCCTCGCTGCGCTGGGTTGACCAGACGTATGCGGCGAAGCACGCGCGCGACGCCGACACCTCCCGCCTGCGCGCCGAGTACTACGCGCCCCTGCGCCTGTACCGCCCCACCGATGGGCGTACGCACTCGGCTAGCACGGCGGAGTCGGTGACGGTGTTTCTGTATCGGTTTGCGCGGAAGGGGGTTATTTCGCTGGTGGTGTTTGCTGCGTCGTATCTGCCCGTGGTGGGCCGGCTGGTGTTGCCGGCGGCGAGTTTCTGGACGTTTAAGAGCGCTGTTGGGCTCGGTCCGGCGAGCGTCATTTTCGGCACGGGCGTGCTCTTGCCAAGGCGGTACTTGGTGATTTTCTTGCAGAGCTATTTTGCGTCGCGGAGCTTGGTGCGGGAGTTGTTGGAGCCGTACTTTGCGCGCATCAAGTTCAGCAGGGAGGAGAAGAGGAAGTGGTTCCGCAATCGCGAGGGCCTGCTGTTTGGGTTCGGGATTGGGTTCTACATCTTGCTGAGGGTGCCGTTGCTGGGCGTGCTGATCTACGGCATCGCGGAGGCGGTGAGTTGTCTGCTTTGGTTTGGCATTGTCCCAAGAACGATGGTTGGCTAACTTGTGGGCAGAGCACCGCGTATCTCATCACCAAGGTGTCAGATCCGCCGCCGCCGCCTTCGGAGAGCCAAGGGTTTGCTGCGAGCCAGACCGAGTGGAGGAACAAGCAGAAGTTCCTCAGTCTGTCGCTGGCGAACCTGGATGCGCTTCACGACAAGCCGCCGCCCTACTCGGAAGTTGATCCCCATCCTGTTTCGTCGCAACAGTAGCGTTATGAGAGAAGGGCCACGGCACGGGTCGCCAAGGAGGTACGAGTACGCCTTGTGCGTTCCAGCACTTCGGTCACGTACTTCAGCTGCGGAAGGGTCCGGGCTCTGTATCCATCCGAGTTCCCTGCTTGTGAGGTTCGACTACATACACAGTAAGTTGGCGAACTGGGTTCTCGGAAGATAGCGATAGCGAGAGTACGGACGCGCCGCTTGACCATTCTTATCATACGGTTGCAGTGGTACTCGTCCGAGTGCAGCACAGAGCTCCGCGCGCCCCTTATCAGTCGACCCCCTCCTCATGCGCGATGAGCTCCAACACCACCCATCGATGCAGGCTCGCAAGATGCAGCCGGGTAAGCTCCCCGTCGTCGAGTGGCCTACCTCCGGCAGAGACACTCGCGATCTGATAATGCTTGGCTTTGACATGCATATTACGTCTGCTTTCCCGATCGATCACCAGCAACGGCGGAGTGCGGGGTAGTCTAAGTCTGGGTCTAGGACTCGTCTCTGGCGGGAGATAGCATCGACAAATGAAGCATTGGAGCACCCCGTGGTTGAGCTTGGCCGTGTTCGTATAATTAAAGGAGTGACTTTCTATGTTAAGGTCTAGAGTCATATTTACGATTTGTCCTACTTCAAAATCCTTTCCTGCTGTGCTTGAACAAGATCCACTGAAAATGCCAAAGTCAGCCATCCGGACTGTGTGCAAGGTCGACTTTGACACGCCTGCCTCGGAGCAGCCGTATCTACATGTTAGCCGTCGTCATCTCTCGACGTCCATGGGTCTTTGTGAAGTCTGACAACGTATGCAGAACCGATGGCATCCTGACAGTGTGTGCTCTTCGCCAGATATTGGTCGTACGAATCCTGATCAGCATCATGTTGACCTGACTGCAATCAGTCCCCTTCACCGGAACGATCAAGGACGGCGAGACGGCCAAGATTGAGTGTCTCGACTGGTACGCGACCTACCCTGAAGCGAATAATGGGGTGGGCTGACCACCGACAGGACCGGCGGCCAGATCAAGAACGATGACTCGGCAGACGATGTCAAAAACGTCGACCTGACCAAGGTCCACTACCTCTCTGGCCCCTTTGAGATTGAAGACGCGATGCCCGGCGACCTGCTTCTCGTGGAAATCATGGACGTCCAGCCGTTTGAGGACCGGCCATGGGGGTTCACGGGGGTGTTTGACCGGCGCAACGGGGTGCGTGTGTCCCTCTTTCTGCGTCCTATCTCCCAGCCCAGGCGTCGACGCTGACGGCCGGTACAGGGTGGCTTCCTGGACGAAATATTCCCCTCAGCGTAAGCAAGCCCCTCATCATACTCTAAGCATGTGTATTGAGTGAAATCCACCAGCGCCAAAGCCATCTGGGACTTTGAAGGGATCTTCTGCACGAGCCGGCACATCCCCCACGTCAAGTTCGCCGGCCTCATCCACCCGGGCATCCTGGGCTGCGCGCCGTCTGCCGAGCTCCTTGAGACGTGGAACAAGCGCGAGGCTGAGTTGATTGCCACAAACACCCTCGACCGCGTGGTCGCTCTTCCGTGGGTGTCCCACAAGGTGCTTGGCTTGAATGCTTGGGCTCCTTGGCTTACACATCGCCCAGTCCGCAGCCACTGAGCTGCCACGCGGGAAGTGCCGACGGGGAGTTGACGGAGAGGATCGGCCGCGAGGGAGCGAGGACCATACCTGGACGGCCCGAGCATGGAGGTGAGTGAGATCTTCTCGTGACCACTCCCTTCTTCTCAGAAGGGACTGGACCAGGTTCAATGTTAACACCGTCCGCTTTCTAACTCCCCTCTTAGGAAACTGCGACATCAAAAATCTCTCCCGTGTACGCCAGCTATCTCTGTTACCTCTCCATTTCCTGCCAACCGAATCCCAATATCTGATGCTTCAAAACTAACCCCCTTCCAGGGCTCCAAAGTCTTCCTCCCCGTGCACGTACCAGGGGCCAAGTTCTCGGTCGGCGACTTGCACTTCTCGCAAGGCGACGGCGAGATCTCGTTCTGCGGCGCCATCGAGATGGCAGGCGTCATCACGATCAACTTCTCCGTCATCCGCAACGGCGTCGCCGGGCTCGGCCTGCGCAGCCCTGTCTACATCCCCGGGCCGGTCGAGCCGCAGTTTGGGCCGGGGCGGTATCTGTATTTTGAGGGCTTCAGCGTGGACGAGGCGGGGAGGCAGCGTATGTCCTTCTCTACTTCTTCCCCCTCCCCTCCACCCTCCCCTCACGCACCCCCCAACCTACCCAAATGTCTCACCTCTACACCGAACAGACTACCTCGACGTAACAGTCGCCTACCGCCAAACCGCCCTCCGCTGCATCGAGTACCTCTGCCGGCTCGGCTATTCGCCCTACCAGGCCTACCTGCTGCTGTCGTGCGCGCCCGTGCAGGGCCACGTGGCCGGCATCGTCGACATCCCCAATGCGTGCACCACGCTGGGCTTGCCGATGGATATCTTTGACTTTGACGTCTCGCCGCTTGCGTTGATGGCCGCGCGGGCTGCGGGGCCTGGCGGGGTGGAGGGGAAGGTGGGAAGGGACATGGGTCGCTGTGCTTTTGAGACGGGGCGGTCGAAGGGGGTGGTGCTGCTTCCTGGTTCTTCTTGATGCTGATGCTGGGGTTGGAAATGGGGACGGGGAGAGAGGGAGGATAAGGGGGTGGGCTGCTGTATGGGGGTGTCCGGTCTGCGTCGTCAGTGAACTTCGTTGAGCGGTAAGCATGATAGCTAAATGAGTCCTCGCTGTCTATCTGCTTGCAGGCGCCCAGGTGCGCTCTGAATCCAGTCAAGCTCAGCGTCCGACTCCTCCTCCATCGCCACTCACTAATCCGTAATCTGCATCTCCCCAAACTGACCATGGCCCGTCTCCTTCTCGTGCTGCGCCGCCTGTCTCGCGCCCTGCCCGATCCAGTTGCAGATCTCGCACTTGATGACAAAGTCGGTCGTGTCGGTGTAGTAGTGCAGGCGCTGCAGCTGCAGCGCAAGCTCGCGCGCCTTCTGCAGCACCTCGTCGTCGTCGGTCGGCCACCGCGTCACGTCCACTTCCACCGGGTAGCTGAGATCCATGCAGAATGCTATCCTGTCGTAGTGGATGCCCGAGTAGAGAATGATAACGCGGTTTGACTTCCCTTCGCCGAACCGGTCGACACGGAGCGACTGAACATGCCACTTAGCCAACCGTCTGCGCTGCAAGTGAAGGCATTGACTGCTTACCTTGACATCGATTGAGCTGATTTCGAGGTTGTAGATGTCGGACAAGATGGAGAGCTCGATCGCGCCGCCCCAGGTGTCCATCTTCCTCATTCGCGAGGTGTAGACGTGCGGATCGTCGCCCAGGATGGCCTTGTTGTACTCGGCCGGGTGCTCGAGGATGTAACCAGCCACCTGGTTCCGCAGCGTTTGGGACGGGTTTTCCAGCCCGATGGCGCCGCCAAATGCTGTAACTGTAAAGGGGGTTTAGTAGTGAACCGGTTGGTATGAAGAAGCGTGAGCGCATCAGAGAGTGTTGGGCACTTACACATGCAACTGTTATCATCGGGCATGACACGGAGAACTGAGCAAGTCGGTGTCAGCCAAAACACTTCACGCGTGGAGGGCAGCCCTGCACCGCTCACCAAGATGCCCGCCCCTCTCGCTCCATTCCAACGACGTCTCGTCAGGCTCTATCCCCTTGGGTGTGAACGGCTTGGGCTTGGGCTCTGTAGACGGGGCTTGCTGGGCAGCTGTGGGGAGTGCAGACTCGACTGGTGTCACGAGAATGGTTTCTCCTCGAAGTTTCAAGTCGTTAACCGACGTGTGCAGTAGGGGAGGGCTGACGTCTAATGCTTTTGGTGGAAAGCCGTATTTGAGTGAGAAGTCGTTGAGGCCAGTCTTGCTCTTGATGTGCTCGACGAGATCCTGGAGTGTTGACTTCTCGTCAAGCTGAATCCGTGATTGCCCGGTCGGGGTGCGCAGGCCGACCGTGATCCCCATCTCAGACAGACCCTTGCCAACGAAAAGCTTCAGCAGAGAGGGGCGGGCGCGTGAGGCGTGAGATATGAAAGGTGTGGTAGAAGATTTGAGGCGTGCGTCGTAAGAGTCACAGCAAAAGTAGGGCGATGTGAAAATGAATTATTCAGTGAAGTTGTGAGAGCGAAATATGAATGTCGATTTCAGGAAGGAAACCTTGCATTTGTTAGCACGATCAGTCAACTTTAAGCCCCATGAAACCAACCGAGCCAGCGCTGCAGCGTTGCTGCTGACAAACAAAGCCAGATTGCACTGTTGTGAGGGACAGAAATAGCAAGAACTGAGCTTAGCAAAGAGTCGCATAACCCGGTGCACAAATACAACAAAGCGTTGTCAAGTGGCCCTGGTCGTTTCTTGTGGAAGCCAAGTTGCAAGTCGTCGCATGCGCCGAGGTCGCTGATGAGTGACCTGGGGCGACTTGCCCCATTCGGCTGAGTTCCATGTTGGGCGAGCAGGGTTCGCTGTCGACGTCAGAGACCCCTGCCTCAAGGGGCGCTCGGGCCACGGCAGCGCGTCCCGAAAACGCCTAAGCATTTATCGGGGGTTTAGCGCGTTACCGAGAACAGGCCCACTCGCGCCAACAGCCGCAGCGTGCACCTCTTGCGCTGTGGAGAGTCTCAAGTCGGCACTGACTCGGGAGGTCGGTCGAGGTACCCTCTTCGCGTTGCTGTGTCCTGGAAACCCTGCACACCCCTCCCCTCCCTTCCCCACGGCGCTGCGATGCCCACTCTGCGCGAACGGCCCAGCAGAGGCGAAATATCGCCCGCCAAGAGGGCGTCGTCCCAGAACTCCCCGACCGCGACGAGATTGACTCCCAGGAAACGTCGCCCCAGCATGCCCGGCGACGCGATCGAGGTGCGCGAGTCCATTGAGGCCAAAGGGGACGTTGACGACGACGTCGAGATGGAGGACGCCGACAGCCCGACCCGCAGGGACGGTCGCGACGCCGACGCCGATGCCGATGCCGACGCCGATGGGGATGCGGACATGGACGCGGACGGCGAGCCCGACGACATGACCGAGCAGGCGCGCCAGGAGGAGGACTGGCGCGACCTGCTGCAGCTCATCCGCGACACGTCCGAGTATCTGTGTCGCTACACAATCAAGATTGACGGGGAGTAGGTTTTTGGCCCCCTCCCTCGCTTTCAGATGCCGCCTTTGCGATGCGCCAGGATGCTGATTGGCTGTTTCCCCAGGGACCACGAGATCGCCTCGGGCTTTCAGCGCCTGGTCAACAAGCGCAGTCTGCCAGATTATTTCGAGGTGATCAAAGAGCCAATGGCTTTCAGCACCATTCGGGTGAGTCGACTCCAATTGCAGATGTCGGTCGCAGAGCAAGGTGGCTGATTTCGATCGTTATGCAGGCCAAGCTGGGCAAGAAGGCGTACACCAAATTCAGTGAGTTTGTGTGGGACGTCACGCGCATATGCCACAATGCGCAGGTGTACAACAGGCCATCTGCGCCCATCTTCTCCGACGCCGGCCGCCTGCTGGACGTCTTCAAGGAGAAGCTCGCCGAATTGGTGAAGGAGGGCTCCATTACGGTGGAGGACGCTGAGATTCCGGATCTGGGACCTTTGCCCGAGTTCGAAGACTCGCCGCCTCCTGACGAGGATGAGGAAGAGGCGGAGGAAGACGAGGATGAGGAGGATGAAGACGAGGACGACGAGGACTCCGACGATGAGGGTGGCAGACGCCGCCGCCGTCGCCGCCAGTCAGGGGCCAAGAAGGGCGCTGACGAAGGTGACGATGCCTACAAGAAGCGCGGTAGGCCACCCAAGGTGTTTACGCCGCTGGAGGCTCGCATTCAGGCGGTTCTGAAAGGGTTACGCCGGTTCAAGAACGAGGCCGGGGGGTTGCGCATCCACCACTTCGAACGGCTTCCCGACAAAGCCGAGTTGCCTGATTATTATGCCGCCATTCGCAACCCCATCGCGCTGGAAACAATCAAGAGGAAGCACAAGAGGAAAAAATACCAGAGCGTCGATCAGGCACTCCAGGACCTAGAGCTCATGTTTGACAATGCCAAGCAGTACAACGAGGAAGGTAGCGAGGTATACGAGGACGCGGTGGAGTTGGCCAAACAGGCCCGTATTTTGGCTGAGGAGGAGAAGGCAAAGCCTGACGATGAGTTTCGCGATGAGGATGGAAAGCTACCGCTGGCTAGCATTGAGCACCGAGGAGAGACGTGGAGAGTCGGTACGTGTTCAACACTCTGCATGCCGCGTGCCGAGCAGTGTGACTGACCAGATCCAGGCGACTGGGTCCACATCCGGAACCCGAACGACCTGTCGAAGCCCATCGTGGTGCAGATCTACCGGACGTGGTCGGACGCGTCGGGCCAGAAATGGGTCAACGCGTGCTGGTACTACCGCCCGGAGCAGACGGTGCACCGGTTCGACAAGCACTTCTACGAAAACGAGGTAGTCAAGACGGGCCAGTACCGCGACCACCACGTCGAGGACGTCGAGGATCGCTGCTTCGTCATGTTCATCACGCGCTATCCACGGGGCCGGCCGCGCGGGCTGCCAGCCGACAAGGCCGTGTACGTGTGCGAGGCGCGCTACAACGAGGAGCGCTTCAAGTTCAACAAGATCAAGACCTGGACCAGCTGCCTGCCGGACGAGGTGCGCGAGAAGGACTACGAGATGGACCTGTTTGACGTGCCGCGGAACCTTAGGAAGGTGCCGAGCCCGATCAAGCATCTCCTGCAGGCTGATGCCAAGGAGACAGACGACCTGCCGAAGCCGACTTGGAGGAGCCCGAACGCACCTCCACTGATTGGCGCCGTGCACCGTCGTCCTAGGGAAGCAAACGTGAGTTGCAATCATTCTCCCTATTCCACCATCTCTGTTCTCATTACCCTTGTCCTGTTGCTGTCATCCTTGAGTTTGCTTGCCATTGTGTTGCTGTGCCTCCGAATTCCGCTGCGTCATTCTCGGTCTTGGCCCCCCAAACGCTTTCCAGCCTTCAACCCCTTTGTCCCAGCAGGCTGAAACCAAACGACCAACGTATTCCTGCCCTTCCCACCTCCTCCGCTTATCTCTCGTCATTCCACCTGGAGCCGGTGTGCGTGGCCTAGTGCTCCCCAACTGTGCTTACCGAGCTTTCCGTTGGTGCTGCCAGGACCAAATGCATAAGCTGACCGACGTGAAGGAGTCACCTCCCCCGGAGCCGAATCCGCTGCCCGCGGCGGTTGCACCTGTGCCGCTCGCCATCGCACCAACCCAAGTTCCCATCAAAGCCAACGTCGCCGTCATGGGCACACCGACCTATCACCACCCCGCGGCCGTCCCGCCAACCCCTGTCCCCGCGCCCACGCATTTCCAGATGCAGCACTTCCAGCCGCGGCCGGTTCCTTCGCCGGCCCCCCATCAGGCGCCCGTCCATCTCCAACCCCAGCCGCCGCAGCAGCCGATGCCGATGCACGTGCCGCCGCACCCTGTGATGCCGCAGATGCAGCCAAGCCCGCACTACCCACCCCAGCCGTACCCACCGCAGTACCAGCAGCCCCAGATGGCTCCACAGCAGATCCATCAATACCAACCCCAGCCGGCCCACCTCGCACCAGCCTTTGACCAGCACCACCGCCCGGTGCATCCCGCACCGCCGCCGCCGCCGCCGCCACAACCACAACCCATCTCCATGACCCCGTCCCGCGCCCCGCCGCCCAACATGGCGCCCGCGCCCCTCCCGCACCCCGGCCCCAACCCGGGCCACGTCTACAACGTGCCGCGCGCCCCGGAGACCTATGCGCTGGCCGACGCCGTCGACGCCACCATCCCGCCCGAGGTCCGCGCCCAGTTCCAGCGCGACGACGCCGGCCGCGTGCTGTTCTTCACCGCGCCGCCGCTGGCGCGCCCGCGGAATGGCGTCGCCGAGCAGTTTGCTGGGCTGGGACATAGCGCGCGGCACCTGGCGAGTATTCAGCAGCTGCGCGAGGAGCGCGCGAGGAAGCGTAAGGAGCGTGATGAGGAGGAGAGGTTAAGGGAGGAGGAGGCGAGGAAGAGGTTGGCTTCGGAGGAGGGGGATGTGGAAGGGAGTGCGGTGCAGCGACGTATCGAGGAGGAGCGCAAGGCTCAGGCGGAAGTGCTGGAGAAGGTGCTGCTTGAGTGGGCGGCGGACTTGGACCGTGGTACGGAGATGTTGGGTGCGCAGCTTGGCGGCCTGGAGAAGTGGAGGGAGATGATGAAGCTGAGTAGGGAGGAGAGTAGGGGGTTGACGGACGAGGAGGCGCGTGCGGGGAATTTGAGGTGGTTCTATGGGGAGCTGGTGCGTCGTGGGGAGATTACGGAGGGGCAGAGGAGGGAGTTTGAGGATTGCTTCATCCGGCGGAGGCATCTGGATACGTGATCTGATGTTATCTCATTGTCGGCTACGGGGTCCGTGCCTTGATTCTGATTTTACTCAGGCGAGGAGGACAGCGCGTGGGTTGGTATCTGGTTTGTTTGGACTGGACTGGAATTTGGCTCGGCTTTTGGTGTTGGTGTTGGGCTGTCTCTGGGAGAAAACTGCAAAGGATTGGGGGCTGGAGTACTCCCTCTCTGCACACGGAATATTTCGGCCTGGGGAGAATTTGTATGAGAGCTGGTTCCCATCGACTTGTGTGGTTCTTACACCTAATCGGATTAATCGAGCGCATGAATTGCCGGTCTTGTACGATTACACATCCGTGCTGGAGGGAAGTCAGCGGGCATAAGATTGAAAGGTTTTTCAGCGAGAGCAGGTTGAGCCGTGAGGAGTGCTTCAGCCCGCTTCTCTGCCGTCGTGATCGTTTGGTGGTGGCGGGTGGCGGCTCGTATGAAGGCCGTATGGCAAGTTCTGACGATACTGATCTGCTCATCCCAATGACTCAAGGCGTTCAGTTGCAAGCTCAAGGACACAATGTACTTGCAGCGCTATTCGATGCATCATATGATGCAGCAAAGGGCGTAAATGAGCACGCTTCTCACTTACGGCCCAGGCAAACAACTCAAGCCGCTTTGCTCGAGAAGTTTTAGGTGCGCCTTGCGAAACCAAGCGAACTACGCAGCTATTACCAAAGACACCATGTGGCCACCATTCTTACCGACACCGGCCGCCCACAGGGCAACATGTGCCCTTACAGAATGTCCCTTACTCGCTTGCTGACAGCAGTTCAAAAGCTGGAAATTCTAACTGGGAGCCAGAGGTAAACCCTGGGATCAGCGGCAATTATGACAAGCGTTGTCTATGAAACCTCAACCGCGACAACCGCTCTGCCTTATCGTCGTCTACTGCATGTCTCTGTCTGGTCTCTGTGGCCATTTCACCAAGCCAGCTGCCTGGCTGACGGTAACTCACACCGTGAGCTCAAAGTTAGCTGATGCTCAGACGGACTCAACGTCAGCAGGCCAGAGACTAGTGTGGATCTGTAAGAAGTATGAAAACCGTAACAAGGATGCTTATTGCTGCCAGTGGAATGTATCTTTGTCACTCGTCCAGCTTGCTCCGCTTCTTGTTTCCCTTATCCGTTGCCCGGGCATCATGCGTCAGCAGTTCACCCATAAGTTATCTCCCAGTCCTCGTCGAACTCTTGCTCAGCGCGAGGTTCGATCCCCTGGAACCTTAGCCCTTGACTTCTTGGTCTCCAAGTTGATTGATTATCTTCCAGAAGTTGAAAATATTTCTCTGCGCCTCACCGGTGCTAGTCTTGGCCATCTCAATGGCAACCCTGGCCAGCTCCTCGGGCGCAGCGGCATCAATATCATCGTTCTGCCAGAGGTAACTGAAGGCGGCGAGGGTCGCGAGGCGAAGCGAGGGCACCAGGGGAGCCTAGCACATCTTGCGTCAACGCCCGGTTCATACGGGTAGCGTGATGTACCGAAGGCGCTTGCTTACCTCAGACAAGAGGTTGGCGAGACCCTCGGCCAGGGTTCGGATGCAAGTGACTGTTGGGTTTAGCGGCAACCCGGCGTAGCTAGATACGAGCTCCTGGAGATTATCATGGTTTTGTCAGTGCAGCTCTGGGCAATCACTCGGAATGTGCCAGCTTACCTGAGTGCCCTGGATGATACTTCTGGCCGTCTCATCATCAATCTCGAGAGGATCGTCGAACAGAAGATCGATTTGATCACCATGGCTGTTTGTTCTGTAAACCAGGCCCTGAATGTTGGGCCCACTCAAGAGATTGAGAACCTGCTCGAGATATGAGTAATCACCTGTGTCTCTACAAGTTGCCAACGCCATATCTACGCCTTCTTTAACGTCTTTCCATCGTTGACGCCGTTCGGCTTGAGGGGCTGCCTGGGTCTTCGGCGCGCGAGGAGCTTTTTTGAGGGTTTCAATATGGTGAGTCTTCACGTATTTCTCGCAGAATTTCTTGGTCTCGTTCCTCCAATCTTGTAGACGAGGCGTAAAGGCGGGCTGCGGCAGAGTATCCGCCCACTCTCGGTAAAACACCAGCCTCGGGCTTTCGATTACCTCTGTTGGCAGCAGTGCAATTTCGCAAAGCCCACCGCGCTTGTTGGCCAAGACGAAGAGGTTGATCCGGTTGCCGCCCAGCTTACGTACAACAATGTGCGTTTTCGCGTGCGCAGGAAGCTCGATCACATGGTGTTTGGCCGGGTTGAAGTCTTTCGCGGCCAACATCTTGCGTGAAACGGTGAAGTCTGTGGAGTTGCTATCGGCAGCGGCTGGGAGCAGCTCACCGACAACGAGAACAAGGTCGTCTTCTTTGGCCCCAATGGTATTGAGCTCTTCTGGGGAGAGCTCTCAGCCGGCTCCAGAGTGGTCTGTCGTCAACGCATCGAGGGTCTTTCGCGCCTGCGCCAGAGTTTTGCTTCCATCTGGCTGGCGGATGCGGATCACTTGTTGCTCTGTGCGATTTGCCTTGGAAACCTTAAGCGCGGACAGATGCGAGTTAAATGCATAGTCGTCTGATGCCGTAGCCATAGCGCATGACGTGTGAGATGCCCTGTACGGCAGAGAAAATAGGTGGGTTGGGAAGAATTGAGGCGGCCGTGGTGGACGAAGAAAAGGTGATAGAGACCATAATTCTGCTGATTGTCGGGAAGAGAGGTAGAGAGAATTTTTGACATGCTTCCAAATGCGGTATAAAGAGAAAACAATCTGACTCCTGATTTCCTGAAACAGAAAGTGCTTGATTCCCGGAGCCCTCTGGAGTTGGTTTCCAGAAATCGAATTCAACAATCTAGGTCTTTGATCTTTACCTCAGGCCCTTGTGACTAGCGCTGCCGATAACTGTCATTCTGGACCAACAACATTGATCCAGGTTTTTTTGTAAATACCAAGTGTTACGTCTGATACTGAATGGAATTCTCATATTGCCCCTCCGGAAGATTTGATCTGGTCACAATTTATAGTGATACAGAGCAGCACAATGAGCCATAGCATAATGAGTGCATTTTGGTGTGTTCTGTGCTCGAAACCCATCAATTTTCCATATGCTCTTCTCCTGGGCCCAGAAGTAGTACTGGTTAACTTATAACATTGAGCTTTAAAATCACATGCGAGTTTTCGTCGGGGGTGGGGAATTCTTTCTGTCAATCCTCATCTCTTTCGGGCTTCCTGAACAGCCGCATTCACTCTCATTCCCTCATTACCACACGGAGACTCTCATCTGGATACCTTGATGAGATCTACGACTGCAGAGAAAATGGTGGACAGAGAAGCTCATGGGCTCATGGGTGAACGTAAACAACAAGATGCTGCGGAGCAGACCTACCTGACTTCCGCAGCGATGGTTCGGCCACTTATAATCAAACCTTGCCAAGCAGAGAGCCGCTTTTCGCTCACTTAGTCTGGACTTTCAGTCTGGCAGGGGATAAATTTATACCTTGTGGTAGTACATGAAGACATCATGTCGGCTGAGACACAGCCGGCGGCGTTGGGATACTCTTATGAGCCTATGCATCATCTGGCGGACATAGCCTCATATCACAGATCGCCGGCAACTGGCAGCAGTAGGTATCAGAGACAGGACCAGCTGGTTCACAGGAAAACTCTCGCTATGTCCTACGCAATTGAGTTTATAGGGGTGGGATGTGATGCTTCGCGCAATAAGATACATTCGATTGCCGTTGACACTCGCTTTAGCATTGTACTCCAAGTTTGTCTGAGGTACTAGATCAGTTCGTAAGACATCCTACAAACTACTGTCCCTGGACTTGATTTCAAAACTACCTGCCTAGGTACGGTACGGTAGGTAATAAGGGGTTCACGAAGGTGTAACATCAACAGCGACAGGGGCTCGAATATGTAGCTCGTAACCGAGAACGGTTAGCGCTCCCGTCGTGCATTTGGGCGCGTCAGGGATCGTGCTTCGCTTCGTTGCGGCTTGCAGCTTCCCCGTCATCCGCAACAAAGCCCACGCATCACCCGACGCCCGCAAGTAGCGAACAAGCCTCGCGATCCAGAGCCCAGCGAGGATATCCGGCAAGATGCCGCGATTACTGTGTAAGTAAACAATCTAGGTGTTTTCCGTGGCAATGGCATGCTGACCCTGCGACAGCTAGTGCGCTACAGCTGCGGCGCGATCCGCGCCTCCAGAAGCTGCCGCCGTACCTCTCGCTGCTCTGCATCCTCGTCGGCGTTGCCTGGCTCTTCCTGCTCCCTCTCGATCAGTACTCGCGCAAAACGTACATATCTGAGAATGCCCTGCTGCCCGGGCAGGTGCACACATATTTCAGCGGCAGCGACCAGAATGTGTTCCGCGCTTACAAGCACGAGGTGAATGCGCTGGTCGGCAAGAGCAACGCCGAGTACGTGCCGACCTACGGGACGGATTGCGCTCTTGTCCCAGAAACTAACACACAGCAGATTCAATGACAAACTGGAACCGATCGTCAAGGGTCTCGGCCTCAAGACGGCTCGACAGAACTTTACGTACCATGCGGCCGGACACACCTACTCGGGCGAGAACCTCTACGCCATCCTGCAGGCTCCACGAGGCGACGCCACCGAGGCCATCGTGCTGGTCGCCGCCTGGGAGAACGTCAAGCACGAGATCAACCGCAACGGCATTCCGCTCGCGCTAACGCTGCTGCGCTACTTCAAGCGCTGGTCGCTCTGGTCCAAGGACATCATCCTGCTGCTGACGCCAGACAGCATTGCCGGCCCGCAGGCCTGGGTAGACGCCTACCACGACGCCCACGACCCGTCCCGCGTGGCCAGCTTGCCGCTCAAGTCTGGCTTGCTGCAGGGCGCGCTCGCAATCGACTATGCGCAGGAGAGCCGGTTCGAACGCGTCCACGTCGTCTACGACGGCGTCAACGGCCAGCTGCCCAATCTCGACCTGATCAACTCGGTCGTCTACATTGCCGGCGGTCAGATGGGCATCGACGTCACGCTGCAGGAGATGTGGCGGCATGACGATGGGTACCCAGACCGGCTGCGCACCATGCTGCGCGGCATGCTGAAGCAAGGGCTCGGCCTGCCGAGCGGTCCCCACAGCAGCTTCATCCCGTACCACGTCGACGCGGTGACGCTGCAACCGTATGGCGAGGGCTGGCAGGACGAGATGGCCATGGGCCGCGTCATTGAGGGCACCTTCCGGAGTCTCAACAACCTGCTCGAGCACCTGCACCAGAGCTTCTTCTTCTACCTACTCATGCAGCGCGAGCGCTTCGTCAGCATCGGCACCTACCTGCCGAGCGCGATGCTGGTGGCCGCCAACTTCACCATCATGGCCATCGCGCTGTGGGTGAAGAGCGGCCAGCCGGCGGCGGGCGCAGCGACAAAGTCCGACACAGCAACCCCCGCCGCGCCCGCCGTCGAGCGCGACCTCTTCCTGCCGCTGGGCGTGGTAACCCTGATCCAATCCCTCTCCATCATCCCGCTTTACCTCTTCAACCACGCCCCAGAGAGCGTAAGTCCCCCACCCCCTCTCACCCCTCCCCTTCTCCCTTCAGACCTCAACTATACTAACCCCCTCTTTTCTACACCCAGGCCCTAACCCCGCTCTTCACGCTCTTCACCCTCCTCAACACCGCCCTCCCACTCCTCCTCTCCCACCTCCTCACCCGCTCCCCCACCTCCCCGCCCACAACCGCACAACAGTACCACCTCATCAAATCCTTCTCGCTGCTGCTGCTGGGCATGTTCCTCGCCTCGCTGGCAACGCTGAACTTCTCACTTGCGCTGCTGACGGGCCTGCTCGCCGCGCCGCTGTCGTTTGTGCGGCCCTGCCGCACGAATGTTGGACGGTTGGGTGCCGCGGCGCTGCTGCATGCTGTCAGCCCTGTTACGGCGGTGGTGCTGCTTGCGGGGGTGGGTGGTGTAGGTGGGGGGGTGGCCGGCGTGCTGCGCGAGGCGGCGGTCGGGTGGCATGTCTGTGGCACGTACTCGCCGGTTGTGGTGTGGTGCGTGTGGTGGCCGGCGTGGGTGGCGGGGAGTGTGGTTGTGTTGGGGAGGGTGGAGAATGAAGGGCAGGGGGTGGGGAAGGTGAAGACTACGTGAGGGAGCGGCAGGGTGGGTGGGTTGGGCAAGTCATTGGGGAGCCAGCTTTTTAGTTGTTAATGCGTTGCGTTGCGTTTCAATGGAGGGTGAGGGTGCTAAGACTTCAAGGGGCTGTTAATACACGGCTCGGGGACACAGTACAGGGGGGGATAGATACCCATTGCACGGCCGCCAAGTAGGCTGGTGCGAGATTTGAAGGGTGAGCTCAGCGAGGTAGCCCGACATTTTCCATCCGGGACAAACTCTGCCAGGTCTATTATTCATACAAGGCACTAGTGCGTCTAAATGCCTGTCTGAGACTGCCTTTTCTGGTCCAGCCCTCACGCCGCCCACACGTCCTGCCCAACCCCCTCGATCCAGTTGCCGAGCTGGTTGACGCTCGAGTCCCACTCCTTTAGCCGCTGGCGCATGTTCTCGATCTGCTTCATGTCGAGCACCTTGGGCTGGACCCAGTTGATGTGGGCGACCTCGTCGACCTGGTCGATGGTGCCGCGCAGCAGGCCGAGGCTGAGGGCCTTCATTATCAGGTGCTCGATCTCGTCGGGCCGCACTTTGGTCTCGGCGGCGATGGTGGCAAAGGTCATGGCGCGGTCGTGCGGCGGGCGCCGGAAGACGGCCTCGGTCAGCGCCGCCAGGTAGATCTTCTCGCGCAGCTGGCGGCCGTGCTGGGCGAGCAGCGCGGTCGACCCGATCTTGTCCGCCAGCACGTCGTACGCCGCCAGGTCGCCGCGGTTGAAGGCGAAGAGCAGCTCGCGCAGCCACTGGTCGTCGGCGCGCTCGGCCAGCGCGTCCAGGATCGGGTGCAGCAGCAGCTCGCCAAAGTTGTAGATGCTGGCGCTGACCAGCGCCGCGATGGACAGGTCGTAGGCCCGGTTACGCCGCTCCGCCGGCGAGAGCGACTTGATGTCGATGCAGGCCAGGTACAGCAGCGCGTTGCGGTAGTACGAGCCGAAGTCGGCCTTGGCCTGGTAGTAGTCGGCGTTGGCGCCGTAGAAGGAGGCGTGCACGATCGTCTCGACCGAGTCGAAGCCCTCGAGCACCTGCTCGGCCCGGTCTAGATCTTTCCGTGCGCCTGCCAGGTCGTTGAGATCGAGCTTCACGCGCGCCACGGCAATGGTGGCGAACACGAGCGCGTCCTGTGAGTCTTCGTTGTCCACCTTCTTGACGACAGCCTCCATGAAGGAGAGGCGTTCCTGGTTGTCTGCCACCGCGAGTCAGAACAAGACCACTCAAGTCAGAAGAGACATTCCCGCACCTCTACATTGTGTTGCCGCCTTCAGTGCCAGATCGACGAGCTTGAGCTGGTTGATCTTGTCGGCGAACTTGAGCACGAAGACCTTGTAGAACTGCAGGCGCTGCGGGGCGCTGCCCGGGTTGTTGAAGAACTCGATCAGCTGGTTTGTGAGCTGGTGCCACAGCTTCCGCTCCCATAGCGTCTCAAATTCCAGCACCAGCGGCTGCAGCTCCTCGGGGGCGCTGTCCCGCTGGTCGGCAAGGAAGTCGGGGATGGTGTCAACGTTCATCGTCACCGACGGATGGGGGGACTGGTTGGGGAAAACCGAGGCGCAGGGAGGAAGAGCTGCTCCGTTGTGTTTGGTAGTTCAGTTAGAGTCGAGGAGCGGATGTGTCGTCGATCGTAGGGTATCGTGGGGTGAGGGTCTGGAGTTGATGGTGGGAGTTGGTGATGGATGGTGGGAGAGCTGTTGCAGCCGCAGCCAGCTCCTGCTTGACGCGGCAGGGCAGCCTGGTGCTCACGGTACGTACCTCTTGGCAGTCTGGTGGGATCTCTGGTCTCTGATTGGCCAATACCCAACTGCCTCTTTACAGAGTGGGCCTGAGCTTGCAGCCCGCGGCGCCTCGATTGCTTGCTTGGCTTGAATTGAATGAAGCTCCAGTCGCTCGCAGCAGCGTCCGTCAACGTCAATTGACCGCGACACAACCCGCCTTGGGACATCCCACATCCACCACCCGCCACCATGGCCTCCCTGCCGACCGCCGTGCGGTCGACGGCGCCTAAGATTGCGAGAAGCGCCCTGCAGCGCCGGTCCATTTCCGACGTGCACATCACGCGCACCGGCAAGCCACTGATTCGCACCACGGGCGGCCGGTCAGTAGCACACCTCCCCTCTCTCCGCATTGGAGCTTGCGCCTGACCGATTGCACCCTACAGTTCCTCCCTCGGCGAGCACACCGCTACCGTCTTTGGCGCCACCGGCCAGCTGGGCCGCTACATCGTCAACCGGCTAGGTGCGACCGCCCACCCGAGGCAATTTCGACGCTCGAACTGACCTGCCATTGCGCAGCGAGACAGGGATGCACCGTCGTCGTGCCGTACCGCGAGGAGATGGGCAAGCGCCATCTCAAGGTGTCCGGTGATTTGGGCCGCGTGGTGTTCATTGTGAGGGAATCCGGGATGGCCTGCGTGGGGAGCCAGCTGCTAAAGCAGATGCTAGGAATATGACCTGCGGAACACCCAATCGATTGAGGAGAGCGTCAGACATTCAGACGTTGTCTACAACCTGGTCGGCCGGAACTATCCCACCAAGTGAGAGAATTCCAGCGGCTGGGTGGCTTGGGACTGGGGGTCACTGACGGCTGTAGGAACTTCTCGCTGGAGGACGTGCACGTTGAGGGTACTGAGCGCATCGTGGAGGCTGCCGCCAAGTACGACGTAGACCGGTTCATCCACGTCTCTTCGTACAACGCGGACCCCAACTCGAAGAGCGAGTTCTTTGCTACCAAGGTGAGCAGGAGGCGGAGATGGCCGAGTCACAGCTGACCTGCTGACACACCATGGCTAGGGTCGTGCTGAGCAAATCGTACGGGACGTCTTCCCTGAGACCACCATCGTGAGGCCAGCTCCGATGTTCGGCTTCGAGGACAAGCTGCTGCTCAAGCTGGCCAGCGTCGCGAACCTCTTCACAGCAAACAACATGGAGGAGAGGTACTGGCCGGTGCACGTACGTTATGACCCTGAAAAACAGGCATGTGACCAGATTCTGACGCACACTGCAGGTCATCGACGTCGGCGAGGCGCTCGAGAAGATGCTGTACGACGACAACACGGCGTCGCAGACGTACGAGCTGTTCGGCCCCAAGGAATACTCGACGGCTGAGATTGCCGAACTGGTCGACCGCGAGATCTACAAGAAGCGCCGGCACATCAACCTGCCCAAGCGCGTGCTCAAGCCGGCGGCCGGCCTGCTCAACCGCCTCCTCTGGTGGGACATCATGTCC
Organism: Chaetomiaceae sp. R4402; assembly: GCA_023628555.1. Lineage (NCBI taxonomy): Eukaryota > Fungi > Ascomycota > Sordariomycetes > Sordariales > Chaetomiaceae > Chaetomiaceae sp. R4402. The sequence goes on along the minus strand of JAMAKO010000061.1, from coordinate 28,764 downwards.
GCCGACGAGGTGGAGCGCGAGTTCCTCGACCAGGTCATCGACCCGACAGCCAAGACGTTCAAGGACCTGGGCATGGAGCCCAGCGACATCAGCAAGTGGACTTATCACTACCTGGTAGGCACGCGTGTGATGATTTTGTTAGGGGACGTGGTGGGCGTAGCTAACCCCTGAACAGAAAGGATTCCGCTCCTCGACATTCTACGACTTGCCGCCTGCGACCGACAGGGAAATGCGGGAGGAGAAGAAGTACATTCACGTGCTTGACGACCAGTAAAATGGTCTTAGCGGTGGCGGTGGAACAGCGGGGGCCGGACACCGTAGAGTGTACATACTGATGCAACTAGACGCTGTTTTCCTTGAGTCAATATGTCAGAAGCTTATGAGTCCTTGTGATATGTAGAAGCACATGCGCGTGTCTTGGTGATTCGGCCAAGCGTGCAACTACAAATGCAGGCAGCAGCTCTGGTGCTGGCAGCCCCATAAAATTCACTCAAAAAATCTGGCCCACTCACTCATCGATTTGCTGCAGTGCTTCATACGGCATATTACATCGACTACATCAGCTAATTCCCTAAACCAGACAACATGAGCGGCCATGAGAGTGACGAGGAAGAGCTGTACGTCTTGGCACCCGCAGATCACTGTGAAGAACCAGACAAAATACTGACGATGTATGTTTCGCCGCAACAGTACGCTCTCGGCGTCGTCGCTCGACGCCCTGAAGTCGTTCTACGCCGAGCGCGATGCCCGCGCCGAGCAGTTCGCCAAGCTCCAGGCCGAGGCCGAGGAGCAGCATGCGGCTGGGCAGACGAAGTCGCTATCCATGGAGGCGTTTGTTGAGGACTGGAATGAGAGTCAGTTCTGGGTATGTCTTGTTGTTCGTTGGGTTGTATAGTGCAAACGCGCGGATCACTGACAGGATTCTTGCATGCAGTATGCCGAGGAGACGGCTTCGTTGCTGGCGAAGCAGTTGCTTGATGGTGCTACGGCGGAGACGACGATTGCCGCTGTCTCGGCGCCGAGTGTGTTTGTGGCCATGAAGAACCTTCTGGTACGTCTCCCTTGTGGCTTTGCATTAGTCCCCTCACCCAACCACCCCAAGATTCGCGAGATACTTGACATGGTGTAAGCATACACAGCGTTGACACGACGCCATTATGCAGAACGCTGCGCCCGCGGATGAGCCGAAACCCAAGCTTGTGCTGCTCGAGCACGACAACCGCTTCTCGGTCTTCTCCGAGTTTGTGTTCTACGACTTTGCCCAACCGCTGAAGCTGCCAGGTATGCTACATCCCATCTCAACTAACATCTCCCTCTATCCCCACAAGCTAACACTTCCAAAGCCGAACTCAAAGGCACTTGCAGCCGCATTATCTGCGACCCGCCCTTCCTCAACGAGGACTGCCAAACCAAAGGTACGTTCGTCCCACGTCGAGCCAGCGTCTCCGCCCTTTCTATCTTTATACGCGTTCCAGTCAGACATGACTAACTAACCGTGCCCCTTACCCCCTCACCAGCGGCCCTCACAGTCCGCTGGCTCTCCAAGACCACCCCAAAATCCCCACCACAAGCGCAACCCGCATCACTGACACAGTCACCACCACCACCAACCGCACATTCAGGTAATACACTACAGCAGCAGCCAGAAACAAAGCTGGTCGTGTGCACGGGCGAGCGCATGGAGACCGTCGTGACGCGGCTGTACCGCGCGCTGGGCCTGCGCACGACCGACTACGACCCGCTGCACAAGGGCGGGCTGAGCAACGAGTTCTACTGCTACGCCAACTTTGAGGCGGATGCGTGGGGTTGGCGGGTTCGCTGAGTTTTAAATTCAGGGGCTAGGATGGGCTGATGGGTGTGAGGCTTGGATGTGGGTGGGTGGTTATGTCGACCCTGGCGTTGGAAAGAGAGGGGAGAGGAGATAAGAAAAGGATGGAGAAAATAGAAGAGACGGGTCGAGGGAGGAGGCTAGGAAGGTCGGGCCCCTCGGTTGGATAGACTCACGAGTGCAAGGGGGTGAGACACCTACCCTCTTCTCAGTGACGGATGAACGGGTCAGGATAGAGTGCAGCATGTAAAGGGAGCGGCGGTAAGAAACGCGAAATGGATAGCAGTTGGTCGAGGGGACAGCTTCTCTGGCGGTTGTTGCCGGGATATTCACGAGCGAATGGTGACACTGCCGAGCCTCCCTGCGCGACGAAGATCACCGTGAAACAACACAACCCTGTATAACTCCGTTTCCCCATGACGATGCGCCATCCCAAATCCAGACCAAGGCCTATGTAAACAGTGTCAAGAAGAACACCCAACTCCCCGCCAAGCCATCCATCCACCTTCCCCCCCCCCCCCCCCCAAAACCCCACCACGATCCATGGCCATGACCTCTTTACCTATGCCAACGACCTCACGATGTAAAACAACAGATACGCTCGCGAGTTGAGCACGTCCGACTTCTGCGCCAGTTCCACCTTGTGATCGTTGAACGCGAACCACTGTTTTGTCACTCTGTCAGCACACGACTCTCTACCTGTCAATAGCACAGGACCACCGGGACAAACGAAGAGAAGGAAGGGACAACGACTGACCTGATCACCGACGCGACAGTACGAGAGGTAGTGGCCGGTGTCGATCTCGCCGACGTGCACGACGACGCTGAGCAGGTCGTAGGTGCAGGAGCGGGCCAGCTCGTAGCTCTCGCGCACGTCCTGCGGCGGCTGGCCGCGGGCGCGGTTCGTGTAGGGCAGCATGTTGAGCTGCAGCGGGAAGTGCACGGGCGTGTCGATCTTGGCGGCGCGCTCGTTGCGGCCCCCTTGCTTGAACTCGAATCTCTGCCGCCAGACACAAACACACCCGGGTTTAGTATGCATGCATGCATTGCTTGTGCTCACACGGGTGGTGGGGGAGGGATGGGTCTACCTTGAGCTGGATGGACAGCACGTTGGGCAGCCGCTTGATGGTGGTCTGCCGCCGCGCCTGCTGCATCGAGTTGCAGCTGTGGCAGCGGTACTCGCACTTGTCCGACTTGATGTACTCCTCGTCGAGGCACTCCTGCAGGGTCATGGCGGCGGTCAGCCGCGACGACGCGCCGCCGCCCTTCTTGCCCTTCTTCGCCGACAGGTTCTCCAACGGCAGGCTCAGATCCAGAAAGCTCTGCACCTGGTTGGTGACGCCGCCGCAGTTCTGGCAGGTGGTGGTGCTCTGCAGCTTGCCGTAGTAGGTCTGGTGGATGATGCAGTTGCAGCTGTGCTCGCTGGCCGTCTCGGGCCGCTTGCCGTCGCCGTTGCGCTCATGCAGCTCCTCGGCCAGGAACTGGAAGAACTCGTGGGCGTCCTGCTCCTTGGTCGTCACCAGGTTCTCGAACGCCTTCTTCTCGCTGATCCAGAAGCCCGAGAGGATGTTGGCGGCCGTGTAGCCGTTGGTGTTCTCGAGCGCGTAGAAGTCCTGGAACATGTCGTCCATGGCGCAGCTGAGGCAGTGCTGCGTGTCGCAGTTGCTGTTCTGGTGGCCGTCGCTGAGGTAGAAGTTGCGCAGGATCGGGTTGTGGATGAAGCTCTGCAGCACGACGTTCTGGTAGCAGGTGGCGCCGGCGTTGTAGATGCCCCGCAGGCCGCTGGCCTTGCAGGACGCCGCCGTCGTGTTGGTCGAGAGGTACGTCGGGTTGTCCCGCACCGGGTCCGACGTCTCGAACAGCTCCTCGTGCTTGCGCTTGCGGGCTAGAATAGGGGGTTAGTGCTACACCGCGCCATGGCAAACTGTGCCGACGAGGGGCATACTGGTGGAAAAAGTGCCTGTCCCCATCTTCTTTATCCTGAGATCTTCAAACGTGGGATCCCACACGATGTCGTCGCACATCTGGCAGTAGAGAGCACCGCTCCTCGACTCGACATCTGCGCACGCGCGTCAATAAGCCGTTGCTACCCGGGCGCCCGACACCGGGTACCGGGGCGCGAACGTACAAAACCTGTGTGACTTCTTATTGCCATGCTTTGCCCGGTCGTCCTCAGTCAGGGTCGATGGGCACTGCAGGCATAGGTATGTGGGAGTGAGCGAGGTGACAATCTGGCCGTCGGTCGCCTTGGCGGTCTGGGAGATGAGGGGGGTTGTGTCGAAGATGGTCCGCAAGATGGCTTTGTAGTGTTGGATCGAGGTGTTCGTGGTCGCCTGGTCCTGGTTGAAGAGCCTCTGGAGGTGTTCTTGCGACTGTTAGTGACCTGGGCGCGACCAGATGCACGGGCGAACGGGGCCTGGCTTACCGCAGCCATACATGGGCTGCCCTGGCTGGGGCGACTTAACTCTGTGGTTCTTAGGCGACGCCGGGGTCGCAGGCCGGGCAGACATGGTGAGAAAATGGTTCGTTCCAAATCAGATGGGAGATTGTGGGAGGGTGTTTGGCGGCGTGGTGCCGCGATTCCGTCCGTCTCGCCCAGAATCGCAACGTTTCCAAGCTCCCGCACTCCGCCCAGCAGTCAAAGCCTCGCTAGCAGCACAGCACCGCACTGGCTGTCGTCCTCCTCTTTCTCCCAATATGTGGTGCGACAAAAGCACAGGTGCAAAGTGCACAGGGCGTGGCGGCGATGGAATTGTCGTCGAGGCAAGCTCCCGAGTCGGGCGGGTCGGATCGGGGGGCGGCGTCAGGGGAATGGCGAAGCGAGGAAGGCAACGGATGTGCGCCGCAGTGTTTGGGTCGTGAGTGGCAGGATAATGGGAGCCTATTTTGGCACACGATCAGAAAAAGCAATGCATTCGGTTGCACGTGGAGACAATACCTATTCAATGGGAGTGCAAAGCAAGTGGTAAGCTATTGTTGTGCACAATGCAATCCCGCTGTTCGCATCGCATCGCATCGCATCGCCAAAAGGTGTCCAACTGCTGCTTCCAGCCGTGCCGTGACCGCGACCATTACGGCTGCGGCTGGCTGGAAATTGCTTATCGGATCCTTCCCGCCAGGCTTATCGATAGGCCTGGAGCGCCTCAGCTCCAGACGCTACAACGGCAGCGTGGCACGGGGACAGCCAGCGCGTCCCACCAGTGCTGCCGCGCGTGCGAGCGCGCTTTGGGGTGAAGGGCCAGCCTCGGCACACACTGAATTGGGCTGGACATGACCAGATGACGTGACTGTGTGCACCACATACACTGCACTGCGGATTGCGTATCTGACACCGGGACCAGTCGTTTCCTTGTGCAGCCATGGCCAGCCACACTGCTGGTGCCCATGTCAATTGCGCCTTTGTCAGTCAAAGGCATCCTCCTCCATTCACGGAGGCCAAATGGCTCTCCGCCCGAATAACCGAGGTCACCATCGTCAGGTGTAACTGCCAGTTAAAGTCTGAGGCTCCAAGCCGAGCCTTCCACACATTCGCATCGCGTGATTGTCAACCACATTTTTACCCAGTTGATTTGCAAGCAGTACTGCGTCAAGCGTCAGGTACAACTCGCAATTTTTAAACGCACATGCTGGTCTGCTTCCCGAGCTCGGTAACCCGTCACTGCCGGACCGATCGCAACCACAAAACAATATCTTGACTTACCCCGCAGCGGTCCGGACGTACCGACGAGCCCCTCGTTGGCTGCCTACACTTACCATAATACGCACCCAGCTGCCCGTCTCGATACACGACAATCATTGTATGCGCCTGCCGGCCACCCGCCTGCTACTACAGCCGCTCCTCTCCCACGCCCGCACCACCACCACCACCACCACCCCGACTCCTCTCACCACCACCCACAACCCCCCAACCCTCCTCGACACCCCCATAATGTCCACCACCACCACCCCCCTGCCCCCCCTCCCAGAAATCACCCGCCTCCACCCGGCTTGCATCCGCATCCTGGGCGGCAACCCCAGCAACTTCGCCCTGCAGGGCACCAACACCTACCTGCTGGGCACCGGGGCGCAGCGCCTGCTGATCGACACGGGCGAGGGCAAGCCACGCTGGATCGCGGCGCTGGCGCGCGTGCTGCGCGAGGAAGGCGCGGGCCTGGCGGGGGTGCTGCTCACGCACTGGCATCATGACCATGTGGGTGGGGTGACGGATGTGAGGCGGATGTTTCCGGGCACGAGGGTGTTTAAGTGCCAGCCGGATGTTGCGGGGGGACAGGAGGGGATGGCAGATGGGCAGGTGTTTGAGGTGGAGGGGGTGGTGGTGAAGGCGGTGTACTCGCCAGGGCATACGGAGGATCATGTGGTGTTTTTGTGGGAGAGGGGTGGGGCTGGGGAGGGGGAGGAAGGGGAGGAGGATGTGCTTTTTACGGGGGATAGTGTGTTGGGGCATGGCACGGCGGTGTTTGAGGATCTGGGGAAGTATATGGATAGTTTGGGGGTGATGCGGCGGCTGTTCCGGCGCGGGAGGGGCCTGGCGTATCCCGGGCATGGCGAGGTCGTCAAGGACGGGCCGGGCCGGATCGACGAGTATATCCGGCACCGGGCGCAGCGCGAGGAGCAGGTTGTGCAGATGCTCCGCGGAAGTGTTGCCGGCATGGAGGGCGAGGGAGCGGAAAGTAAGAGGCAGGATGATGGCGCTGGCGCGTGGACGGTGATGGAGCTCGTGAAGTCCATCTACCGGGATGTGCCTGAGAGCCTGCACCCCGCGGCGGCGGGCGGAGTCGTGCAGATTCTTCAGAAGCTACGCAGGGAAGGGAAGGTTGTGGCCGTGGTGGATAAGGCTGGCGATGCCGACGGCGAGCGATGGAGACTGGCGGCCCCGGGGCGATCATCATTGTGAGCATCTAGACCGGTCGGCCAGGGCTTGCCTTATGGATATATGGGCATATCGTAGATGTGTCCAGGATTGCAATACCTTTCGTGGTACAGAGGCTTTACTGACTATCTTATTGCTGTCGAGGTGGTGAGGCGGCTGTCCCGGCTGCTTGGGACGAGCAGCGACGGTGGCTTAGCCTTCTCGATTCAGCCCTACGGGCATCTCAGTCTCTGACGCAAGGTTGTGCTGTGACGTCAGGATTCAAGAGTCACGAACTCCAGTGCTCGACGGACGCCGAGATCTTCAGATGTTCTCGCGCCCGCGTCTCGTGCATGCACCGGCCCGTGGACGCCCGACCCGACGCAGCCAGGGAGGGCTGGACAAGGCAGAGGCCGGCGATCCTCCGCCTCGCGGGTTGTGACGATGCGAGAGGGACTTGGCAAGCACAGTATGCAAATGTGTGGGGCTCATGGCCCTTGGGATCGAACAATATCGGATCCACATCAACCCAGAGTTTTCTCTTCTTTTTCGAGCCTTTTGCGTTGTTTACGCTCTTGTGTACGCTACACTACTAGCATACGCAGTTTTTTCGAAGATGCATAATGGGTTCTGACTGAGATGACCCACTCAGAAATTCCCTTGAATGGTGCAGCGGGAACCAGCCTCCGCCTGTGCTGTGGAGGGAATGCGAGGAATGCTTCTGCCAGAGCGTGCGGGTGTGTAATTGTGAAGCTGGCATGTTTTCTGGCAACAGATGGTAGTTGCCTAGCAGTATACGAGTGAAAGTGCTGTTGTGTTAGCTAAGGTACCTACCTATGCGACACATTCGGTCGTGGCCAGCACCGGCGGACGCCTGGCTCGGAGTAAACGGGAAGGCATCACCAAGGTCGGCAGGGGTCGTGCAAGAAACATATCGGCGAGGGCGGGGGTTCGGCTGTCAATCATCGATGCCAAGACCCTTAATGTTCCGTCGGGAGGCACGGGTCCTTGGACCGAAAATTGGTTGGAGAAGCTGGTTAGGAAAACCGCGAGGCTCTGCTCGCCGACCGTTTACACAGTGCGCACCTTATTCAACGCTTTGCGTCTGGGGTCTCGTTTCTGTCGTCGAGTCGCACAGCAAAGGGTCGGCGTTGGCGAGTCTCGGGTGGTGACGCCGGTTTCTCAATAGGTGGTGTAGACGGGACGCCGAGTATGGCATTTGCAGGCTTGCTAGGCCCAGATCACCGCCTGGACGACAGGCCCTCGGGCTTCGTCGCTACTCCGAGTCCGTTGACCGCCGCCAAGATCGACGATACAAGGAGCCCGTCCAGCCCCCGGATGAGGCTAGAGGAAACGGCTGTCGCTGCCGCAGGATTCGGGTGCCGAGACTCGGTACTGTGCGGTAGGGTGTCATTGGGCGTGTGCGGCGCGCCCTGGACTTGCATCATCCGTGGTCATGCTCTCACGGTGGAGCACCGCCGCGAGGGATTCGAAGGCGCTTCTGCGTGTTTCTATGGTCCTATGGTGAGAAGCCTACACCCTACACAGTACACTTATAGGTATCGCATATGTCCGAGGCAGGAGCTTTGTGTGTTTGTTCGCCAGTCCGTGCCACTCTGACTACACAGTAGGTAGTCGTCTGTCCGTCTTGTGCCGTCTCAAAACGTCAGGGCGGAAACTCCAGCTCCTGGCTGCGACATACCAGCGTCGGTGTGCTGGGTGTCGGAACTCCCACTGCATGTGACCCAAGCTGTGACGGGCAGGCCGGCATTTCTGCGTTGATGAGTCGATGGCCGACCAACCGCCGCACCGCATCGGGCTATTTGAGAAGGAATTTGATGCGATGAATAATCCGCGATGTTTCCGGTTCATCACCGTGTGGGGTCGCCGACGAGGTTAACTCCGGCCCCACCAGGCTCGCAAAAGCCGGCAGGGCAGCAGGCAGATCCACGGATCATCCAGCCACCGCATTCGGAATCCGGCCAAAGGCGTACACTTAGTACACCTGTACGATGGTACATGCGCACACAGGTATCGGTGTTTCCGCGTTGAGTACTAATCCGCCCATACTGACATCTCGAGAGTACCTGGAAGAGTCCATGCCCTGTGCTGCCCTCGCCGGCAAGCAATAGCTGACGCTACCCTTCTTTTTGACAGACGACAGGTGTAGCCCAAGGCTGGCCCCGTCTCACCTTCGTGTGACCATTCGCGCGTTCCGTTGGTCGTGGGCGAGGCATGTGGTGTGCGATACTGCGTGTGTACGTGTACGCCGTCTGGCAGTGTCGACGTGGGAGGTGCGTCGCAGTCAGCATCAGCAACGGGAACGACCGGCAGAGCTGTTGATGGAAACTGAATGGGACTCGGCAGGTGGGGCCCTGCATCCCAAGCTCCCCTCGCGCCCCGCACAGTTCGCGAGGCACTGTAACCCAAACTTCCACCTGACAGCGTCGACCGCTGTCTTGTCCACGCCCACGCCCAGAGTTTCGGATGCGCCGGGAGCGCGGCGTTGCGAATCGCGAGGGCATCGTGACTGGAAAGGGCATGGGGACTGGCCAGGGTTAACCTGTGGTCTGACTCCTCGCCCGGGGTAGGGAGAGCCTGAACACGCACACACAATCGGGGCATTCTTGCCAATTACCAATCATCAGTTGTCGCTCGTCGCAACGGGAAACAACCGAGCTGGAGTGTGCTCGGCCTTTGCCAAAGGACCAAGGCCGCCTGTTTCCTTTATAAGAGCGTTCCGCGCCTGGTGCTGGCCCTCAGCCGCCCGTTTGCGGAGAGGAAAGCTTCCCTATCTTCTAGATACTATCTGATGTGTGAATGTGGCCGAGGTGTCTTTGTTCGTCACTCTGACCGGCCTGGCCTTGCCCAAAGCTCCCTTTACTTTCATCATCCGAACTGTCTCTGCTACGCCAGACCAAACCCATATCGGACGACATCCTTGGTCACCCACTCCCACCTGCTCTCCCTGTCACTGTCGAGCAGAACCCCAGCAAGCTGAGGAGGCAGCACCGTGAGTTTGACTGAGAGCACCATAAAATACGGATAGCGGTCATAGAAGCCTGGGAGCGAGCCCAGACGGAAAAGAAGAAACCCGAACTCTTACGTGGACCCCGAAAAACTGAAGAGCTGCTCCCGATGAAAGCGCTCACAGCTTCGGTCCTGCCGGTGGTAGCGGGCGTAGCAGTGCTGAGCCTGGTCCCGGCCGTTCTTGCGCACGGCGAGGATGGGCACGGGCACGGCAACCACACGGAAGCCGCCGGCGGTGGTGGCGGCATGGACGGCATGGAAGGCATGGGCGGCATGCAGATGACCGACGCCGACAAGCCGTTGCCCGAGGACCAGTACCCGCCCACGTACTTTGCGCACCCGGACCACCGTGCCGCCGTCTACGGGCACATCGCCCTGATGGTGCTCGCGTGGGTGTTTGCGCTGCCAGCCGGTGAGCATTCCATTGCTGGAATTAGACCTGAGTCTGTTGCTAAAACCGTGACCTCTAGCCGTGATGCTCTCACTCGCGCGCTCGCGCTACACGCTGCCGGCGCAGTTCGGCTTCCTGTCCCTCAACGCCGGCGGCGTGCTGCTGGGCGTCGTCTACAACGCCAGCACGCCCGACCTGTACCCCAACAACGCGCACCACCGGCTCGGCTGGATCGTGACGTTTGTCGTCGGCGCGCAGGTCGTCGTCGGCCTGCTGGCGCGGGTGGCCGGGGTACTGAAGCGAGACCGCGGCCACGCCGGCTCTGCCGCCGAGCGCCAGGGGTTCATCCCCGTGTCCACCGAGGCCATGGCCGAGCACGAGTCGCGCTTTCCGAAGTCGTATCGCCGCTACTCCAATGACAGCGGGCAGGGTACGGAGCCCAGGACTGAGTCGCTGCGCAGTCACACCGACTCGGCCCCGGCGTCGCCCATTCACGAGGCGCCTGCTGAGTTCCGACACAGCGACGAGGTTGCTGATGAGGAGGACGTCGGAGCTGGCGCGCATCTGCCTGTACTTGCTCAGTCTACCCGCGCTCACTCAGTGGTTGCGAAGGTTGCTGGGAAGATCTCGGACCGGTTCTGGAACGTTTTGCTGTTTGCCTACAACTTTGTCGACCGCACGATCTTGATTCTCGGCTTCATTGCGCTTTGCACGGGCATCATCACATACGGCCGCTTTTTCGTGAGTACTTGCATCTTTACCCAGGGCCGCTCAGCGCAATTTAAATTTGTAAGCGATGCTAATGGTCGTTTTTAGGAGGGCGCCGGCATCTTCAGCGGTCTGGCGCACTGGATCAAGGGCGGCGTCTTCTTCTGGCTGGGCATCTTCACGCTCGGCCGCTGGGCCGGCAGCTTCGGCGATCTTGGATGGGTACGATTCCTGAAGCTGCTGTTTTCGTCCCAAACCCGAATACAGAAGCTGACTGTCAACCAGGCCTGGAACGTGCGTCCGAAAAAGGCGGGCGAAAAGTGGCGTCCTACGGCCGAGTTCGTCGAGAGCGGCCTCATCTTCTTCTACGGCGCCACCAACATCTTCCTCGAGCATCTCGGCAGCTGGGGCGGCGAGTGGAGTTCCCAGGACCTTGAGCACCTTTCCCTCACCGTCCTGTTCCTCGGCGGTGGTCTGGTACGTATTTTCCCCTCTCCCCCTCCAACCGCTCATGCCTTCTAACCCACCCTCGTCAGTGCGGCATGCTCATCGAATCCACCCGCATCCGCAACCTGCTCAACTACACCGTCACCGACGCCGCCACTGCCTCCTCCCTCCCAGACCACCTCCACAACCACGACTTCGACCACCACGACGAGGAGCGCGCCGAGCACGCCCTCCGCGAACCGGACACCTACCCCTTCTCCATGAACCCGCTCCCAGCCCTCGTCATCCTCCTGACGGGCATCATGATGAGCTCGCACACGCAGGAGAGCATGGTCTCGAGCATGGTGCACCGGCAGTGGGGCAACCTGCTGACGGGCGCGTCGGTTGCCCGGGGGGCGACATACCTGCTGACGTGGCTGCGCCCGCCTCGGTCCGTGTACCCGTCGCGGCCGCCGACGGAGCTGCTGGCGGCGTTTGGGCTGATTGCGGGGGGGATTATTTTCATGGCAAGCGTGAGTTCTTTCATCCTGTGGGTATTTGTTCTCATCGGAAGTGGGTTTGCTAACAGGACCGCTTTGCGGGTGGTGAACTGTAGGCCAGTGACACGATCAGCGGCATGATTCATTATCAGCTTGATGCCATGTTCATCTACACCGTCACCATGGGGCTGGTGGGTCTGCTCATGGCCTGGGTGATCCTGCTTGTGGCGCTCAAGGGCTGGGCGGCCCGCCGCGAGGCTCGTCGGGCGTAGGTCTGCCTTCGATGGCAGCGTCCTTTGAACTTCGCCGTATCCGCGGCTGGCTGAGGCGGTGAATCCGGAGGTGAGAGCGGGAAGTGCTTCAACATGCCCGCTTGGAAGGTGAAAGATAATAGTAATTGGGAGCTCCAGTGATCTAGTCGGTCTGTGGCTGACCAGGAAGGAGTGAGGGTTGCATGGCTGGCGTGGCGCGGCGTGTTTTCGATTCTGGTCTTGCTGAGATACCCCGTTTTTTTTTCCGTCTGTTTTGGACGATATTGACGAGATGACGCCTGGATGAATGGATAGAGGAATAGGATGATATTAGGGAAGGAGTGCCCTATGGGAACGGTGTGAGAAGAGGCTATAAGCCGTTTACCTATCATCACTCCGTCTCAGAGCGGTAGTTCGAGCTAAACAAACTGATGAACAGACGATAACGTTAAGATTGAAAACATACACTCCCTTCGTCGGGAAGCTCGTAATGTTGCGTTGCTGGCCACTCAACCTCGATGATGTGACAAGTTCCGAGCTCGGATTTCCTACAAGTTACGAGCGAGCTATGACTCATATGTAGCTGGAAGTGAGTACACCGTAGTCGTGCTTATTATGTACGACCCTTGCAGCAAATCCATGAGAAACCTAGGTGGTAGCCAGCACCTAGACTGCCCTAGCCGCGTGTCATGGTCATCAAGGCATTATCCGTTTCGTTCCGTCCGTTCCATCCCATCCAAGTCACGCGTTGCTCTCAATCATCTGGGTAGCACTCTCTGATGTTCGACACAAAGGTGCACGTCTCCCGATCGAAGCGCCTAAAGAATTTGCCCGCCAGGAAAAAGAGCTCGTCCGGGATGAGGCTGGGGTCGGTGATGATGGCCACATTTTCTTGGGCCACGCGCAGTCGGTCGACGGTCGACCTCCGGGAGGAGCTGCTGTTTAAATCAATACGCGATCGCGCACCCCAGAGAGCGGGAGAGCAAGGTAATACTCACAGGCCGGTATAATACGTCCGCAACGGACCCATGTTTGTCTCCCGCACCGACAGCGTCGGGTCGAGCACATCGCCCTCTTCTTCAGCCTCAGCAGCATCCAGATAGTGTGGCATCGGCAGCGTGGTGAAGCCCATGGCCGCCCAGCCGTTGATGATGCCGATGTAGCCGTACCGGCGGTGGCGGAAAACCTGGCCAATCTTGTAGTGCACACGTCTGGTGATCTCCTCTGTGTAGCGCCGGTTGACCTCGGGTTGCCGGTTGTCGACGTTCTCGAGCATCCTAATAATCTCGTGTACGTTCTGCCAGCCGGTCCTCTGCCGGGGTATCATCTGTGCGGCTACAAACTGATCGTATAGCGGGGCTAGGTACTTCTTGACAATCCACACATCCTCGCCCCATGACAGGGCAAACTTCTGAAGGAAAGGGACGAGGTTGGATTCCCAGTGGCGGCTGGAGGTCTGCTTCACAATGAGCTCGGCCCACATGGAGGCGTACAGAGCGGCTTCCATGTTCAGGCCCGGGTAGCCGCTGCGCAGGCGCTTCATCTCCGCACTTCGATTGGCGTTGTCTGCCAGGTTGTGGATAGTGTCATGTGTCGCTTTGATGTTCTGTGCCATCCGCTGGATGATGATTGGCACCGGAGAAGGCTGGAGAAATGCGTCGGTCCCTTGCGTCCAACCAAACTCAACTAGCCTGAGTCGCAAGTCGCTGAGCGTGACCTCGTCGTCAGATCCGTACGGGTCGAGGCACATCCGCTTCTTCTCACCATCCAGCGCATCCGTATCCTCACCGTCAAGATCTTTCCCAGGTGGCGCATAGACTGCTGCATGAACGTGGCTCGGGAATGCGAGACAGAACGCCGTCATGCCCAGCCGCTCAGCGACGCATGTGTAGATGGCGCTCGAGATAATAGGGAGCGATGGGTGATTCTCGTCGGAGAGCGCATGACCGAGGAAGCAGTTTCTCAAATTGCGATAGTCGGTTTCGGGGTCATCCATGCCCGTCAAGTTCTTCGCTCGCAGCCAGCGGAGCAATGATAGGGCTTTCTCTCTGGTAGATGAATCATCGAACGTCCTGTGCTCGGCCCTGAACTCTTCCGCAATGGCATCAAGCGTCCGAACGATCTGGTGGTCATGATCAGCCACAGTACGGCACCGCATGGATTGGAAACGTACGTAGCCCAGATCCTGCTCTGAATCGTGCAACACAAACATGTCAAACGCGCCGAGTGCGGTGTCAAGATTCTGGGAGCTCAGTGCTTGCCCCTGGTACTGGCACCACACATCCACCGCCACGCCCTTGTGTATACTATCCAGTGCCGCGGTCGCATAATACCTGGGGGAAATGATTGGCACATCAGCGCGGACCACCTGTTACATAGACTTAGTGGTTGAGAGGGCGTGCTTCAGGGCCGAGGCCGTAAGAGCTCGAGCAAGCAAGATTTCGAAAGCAATGCATAGCACATTCATACCTCCTGGCCAGAACGTCCTCCGCAGACTCATCAACGCGACATTGTTCCAAGAGGTAGTCCTTTGCATCATTCCCTAGCAAGCAAATCTCCTGCAGCCGTTTCAGCTGGCCCACCTTGGTCTCGACCACGCCTTCTAAAAGGCGCGCAATCCTGCTGTTCTTCTTCTTTTTGGTGATCCAAAGGCCCCTCCAGTCAACTGACGAGGCAAGCGCAGTAAGCTTCTCCTGCAGGTTGTGCTCACGGTTCCAGTACCGAAACGAGCAATGGCAATGCCATTTCCACAGCAGAGGCTCCCTTGCAAGGTGGTGAAACCGTCGTGACAAGTGTTGGAAGCTCTCGAGGGTGTCCTCGGGTGGTAGGTACAACAGTATCTGGCGGATGATCTCGTCGGGCACGTCATCGAGAGACGAAGGCATTGCGCACCCTGAAGGCGTTGTCGGCGCTGTCGATAAGATGGGGCCTTAGCTGGTCGCCTGCAGTGTGGCGCTGCGAGTCTGGGAGAAATCTCGAGGCCTGGCGCCTCAGAGGCAGGATAAGGAAGAGCCAAGCAGAGAATGTATTGCGCAGGTCGGGTAGGTCCTGATGGGGCGCGGGCCGTGAATGAGGGGAAGCTGGGACGGGAAGCACCTTTAGATTAACGGTCGAATACTGCCGGCATTGGTCTTGCAGACACCAGGAAGCTCAGGTCGGGAACTGTCTTAGAACTACCGGGCCGTCGTCGCGCGATAAGCTGCAGCTGGCCTGAGCTCCAGACCTGTTCTGGGCCACAGGCTCATAGCGAGCAGAAGACCCCTGCAAGCCTCTCTTATCGATCGCGGGGTAACTGTCGGATGCCCCACAGCTCGGAAATTTCCCTGCCATTGACAGACGGAAGCGACCTGACCCCTCCAGTGCATGCCGTCCCGTCTGAAGTGACTCAGGGATTGACTCACGGACGGGCGTTTCAGGGACCGCCGCAGAGGTTTGCAAGCTACTTTGTCGACCGTTCAACACCAAATCGCATCTCGCTCGTCACCCGATCGGCAGCCATGGAGAAAGTCACCGAAGCCCTGCAGAAAGTCGCCATTGGCGGTGGCGACAAGAAGCCGAAGAAGGAGAAGAAGGCCCCTGTCGCAGCCGATGCCGACGCGGGTCCCCTCGAGATGCAGCCGCCCCCGGCCTTCATCCAGGAGCGCCTCGACCTCTTCGACCGCTTGTACAAGGAGCAACAGGAGGAGCTTGCGAAAAAGCCACGTGAGGAGATCCTCATCACCATGCCCGACGGCACCGTCAAGCCCGGCAAGGCCTACGAGACCACCCCGGCCGACATCGCGAAGGGCATCTCCAACAGCTTGTACAAGCGCACCGTTGTTGCCAGGATTGATGGGGAGCACTTGTGGGATCTGGACCGGCCGCTTGAGAAGAGCTGCAAGTTGGAGCTGCTCGACTTCAGCGACGACCAGGGCAAATTCGTCTTCTGTAAAACACCTTGGAGTCCGCCCTGACTACGCCACGGCTGACGTGCGTTTTCACAGGGCATTCCAGCGCCCATATCCTCGGCGAGGCCTGCGAGCGGAGATTTGGCTGCTCACTGTGCATTGGTCCCCGTACGCTCCATCATCCCTGCGAACAGGCATGATACCTCTTCTAACTGCTTCCCGTCACAGCGGTGGACAATGGCTTCTACTACGAGATGGCTCTGCCTGACGGCGCCGCCGTGCAGTCCACCGACTGGGCACCCCTCGAGAACATCGTGACGAAGATCGTCAAGGAGAAGCAGCCCTTCCAGAGACTGGTATGTCCGACTGACCGGATATTGCTGGTGGCATGTTGGTCCATGACACCTCAGAGGCTCACGCTCGGAGTAGGAAATGAGCAAGGAGGACCTCCTCAAGATGTTCGCCTACAATCCATACAAGGTGCACATCATCAAGGACAAGATTCCCGATGGCACAAAAACCACGGTCTACAGGAACGGGCCGCTGATGTAAGTTGATGCCTCCGAGCATTTCCCAAGACCGTCAACGCTGACATCGGCATGGTTAATAGCGATCTGTGCCGTGGGCCCCGTAAGTATTCCGCGGTTACGCGTCCAGTGCCACTCAATTCACGAATTGTGCATCGGGCCAGGGCTGATCTTGAGAAGACGTGCCGGATACCAGCAGAGTTGAGGCATTCGCCATCATGAAGAACTCCTCTTCATAGTATGCACCCCCCCCCCAACCCCTTGCAGGAGGCAATGGGTCCATCTTCCCAGGCATCCAGGTGCATCGTCTGATGGTTACGCAGCTTCCTCGGAGATGCCAACAATGACTCCCTCCAGCGGATTTATGGCGTGTCCTTCCCGGACAAGAAGCAAATGGCTGCCCACAAGAAGTTCCTCGAGGAGGCTGCCAAGCGCGACCACCGGTTGATCGGAAGGCAACAGGAGCTTTTCTACTTCGAGGAGTGCTCTCCTGGCGCCGCTATGTGGCTGCCGCACGGCATGCGCATCAACAACGCGCTGATGGAGTGCATCCGTGATGAGTATTGGAAGCGAGGCTACGACGAGGTCCAGACCCCTAACATGTTCAACTTGACGCTATGGGAGCAGTCTGGCCACCTTGCCCATTACAAAGAAGACATGTTCATCTTGGATGTGGACAAGGAGCAATTTGGCCTGAAACCGATGAACTGCCCAGGTAGGTATTCACTGATCAACTTTCATTCAACAACGAACGGACTGACGTAGCTATTAGCTCACGCGATGATGTTCCGCCACAGGGTGAGGCTAAACCTTCATCGTTCTCTTTCCGCTGAGATAGTGATGCTAAACCGTGCTGTTCACAGGAACGGAGTCACAAGGAGCTGCCCCTTCGTCTGGCGGACTTCGGCGTACTCCACCGGAACGAGGCCAGTGGTGCGCTGAGTGGCATGACAAGAGTCCGGAGGTTCCAGCAAGACGACGCCCACATCTGTTAGTTTCTCCTGTCGTTCGTTTGTCGTATGTCTTGGGCGCCACCCGCTAACTGGCTTCAGTCTGTCGTGAGGATCAGATCAAGGAGGAAGTCGCAGACCTATTTGACTTCATGAGCTCCTTCTACGGCATGCTTGGTCTCAGCTTCAAGCTCAGGTTGTCCACTCGCCCGGACAAGTTCTTGGGTGAGATCGAGACATGGGATCGAGCGGAGTCCCGTCTGAAGGAGGCCCTTGACAATTTTGCCGCTTCCAATACGGGTGTCAGCTGGGAACTCAACCCTGGTGATGGCGCCTTCTACGGCCCTAAGATTGATATTGCCGTTTTGGTATGCCCTTCCATTGCGACCGAATAGGCCATATCGCAGAAATGCTAACTAGGCATGTAAACAGGACTGTCTCAACGTACAGTGGCCACCCTTGGAAGCATTTGTTGATCAGCTACTGACCCCCCAACAGAGACAATGGCAATGCGCCACCATCCAACTCGACTTCCAGCAGCCCATCAATTTCTCCCTCGAATACCAGACTGCTGAGGGCGTGCACAAGGACAAGACAGATGCCGCGGAGCCAACTGCGGCCCCGGCCCCAGTTTCCGCTCCGGCGCCGGAGGTTGCTGCTGACGACAAGAAAGACGGCAAAGAGAAGAAGAAGCCGCTCCTTATCAAGAAGCCATTGTCGCCAGGCTGCGCCCGTCCCGTCATGATCCACCGCGCCATGGCCGGCAGTCTCGAGCGGTTTACAGCTATTCTCGCCGAGCACTTCGCCGGCAAGTGGCCTTTCTGGCTCTCGCCGCGCCAGGTCATCGTGATCCCTGTCGGCATGGGCTTCCTGGACTATGCCAAGGAGGTGGCCGCGATCTTGAAGAGGGAGCGTATTCACGTCGGTGCGTATACCCTTGAAATCATAGTTCTGCATGCTCTGGATCTGGCCTAACGTGTACGCCTTCCAGACGTCGACAGCAGCGGCAACACGCTCCAGAAGAAGATCCGTAACGGCCAGCTCGCTCAATGTAAGCCATGCTATTCTGACAGAAACCTGGGTGGTGGATGCAACAACATGCTGACTTGGTGTAGACAACTTCTGCTTCGTGGTCGGCGACGACGAGATGCGCAACCGCAAGGTCAACATCCGCTACCGCGACGACACGTCCACCCAGGCGCGCGACGTGCCGGTCGACCTCAACGAGGCAGTCGAGAAGCTGCGGAAGCTCAAGGCCGACAGGGGGATGTACAACCCCTTCCCGCACAAGAAGGAGGAACCGGCGGAGAAGAAGGCTTGATTGTATTGTTGCTGTGGAGTATCCTGAATCGAAAATGAGCCGGTGTTGTATCCGGGATTACCTTCAAAAGCAACATCTGCCGCTCATGGGCATGTCATGTATCTGGTCGTATGATCTCGTGGTAACGAACCACGGCATGAACACGGATATGCATATCGGTCACCTATCTCTTCTGATCTGCATTGAGGGCCGAGCGAGTCTTCGCCATCAGTCTGGCATACACCGATCCTAGAATGTGCAGCATTGTTGGTAGTTTTCCCGACTTCTCAGAAGCATTCAGTCTATACCAGGCAGGTAAACGACCATCATCTGGTTTAAAAGTTGCGAGTCCGTACTGGTTATCAAGGAGGCGACTGTGTTTGGGGTTGTGCAGCCCAGTCTCACTGGCTGGACAGACTCAGTTCACAGCCAAGGGACGCAACCAAGGCCTGTCGGTGTGAAATGGATGGCATTTCCGCTAGAAGAAAGACTAGATGCAACGCAATGCATGTTCGCTGGTGTCATCTCTGCCCTGCCTCATTCCCACCGCCCATAACCCATACCTCCCCCACCTGCCCACCACGTACCCTTCTTGCTCGCAAACACGCAGTATTGCCGCAGAAAAATGACACGAGATTTCCCCATTATCCGACTCAGCCACTTGCAAGCCCATCAAGGCTTCGGGATATGGATCGTCCTGCTCGTCATCAGGCACCCGTGCACCACGAAGAGCGTCACGACGGGGTGGACCTCGAGCGCGGAGCCGGCGAGCCACAGGCCGCCCGGCAGCGCGCCGTGCACCCGGCCGGTCGAGATCCACCAGGCCATGAGCGCGTCGAGCGCCAGCGTCGTCGGGATCGGCGTGCCCTCGAAGTAGGCCGCCTTGCCGGACGAGTCCTTGGGGATCGAGGTGGCCGTCACGTTGAAGCGCGCCAGCCGCGTCAGGCCGCACAGCACGAAGAAGGCCAGGAAAAGGTGGTCGAGCGGCGTGCGCACGCCGATGGCGAAGGCGAGGACGGCGGGGGCGACGCCGAAAGATATCTTTTACTTCTGAGTTAGTCGCCGGTTCGTTTGGGGGTGGTTAAAGAGGGGGTGGTGGGGAATGAATGTACCAAGTCAGCGAGCGAGTCCAATTCCTGACCCATCATGCTGCTCTTCTTCCTCCAGCGCGCGACCCGGCCGTCGAGGAAATCGAAGAAGAGGCCCAGCGGGAGGAAGCCGAGCGCCGCCCAGAGGTTGCCGAGCTCTGCCGGGTCGCCGAGGCAGTACCGCATCGAGGAGAAGACGGAGAGAATGCCGCAGAGCCCTGAACAACGAATCGCGCCGTTAGCCTGTGGTCGTATGGATTCCGCCTCCTGCTATGGGGGGTCACGCCACTGCTGGGGTGGGTAGGCTAGGCTCACCATTCAGCTCGGTGATGTAATCTGCCATATGCAGCGCGCGGATGAGTGAGAAGTGCCCGGCGTCGGCGGAGAGGAGAACCTTCTGCTTGTCTGTTGCTGCGCGAGGTGTTAGCGAGACCGCTTCACTTCCCCTCCTGCGGGCCGTCTCGACCCGTCTCGGGTTGGCGGCGGAAGCAAGCAGTGAGCCGGACGTACAGGGCGGATTGCCTGGGCTAATGTCCACGGACGCAGGGCCATTCGCGGAGGCCGCCGCAGCGTAGCTTCGTCTCGACATGTCGTGTGCTCCTTGACCGCTTGCGGGGTTGGGTTCCTTGCGCCGATACCGCGGTCGATGCTGCGCTCTTGAGTGCTGGCTACGCGATCGGGTGCAGATAAACAAGTCAAAGACTGAGGTGGATTCCTGGGTACTGAGTATTGGTAGGGCTGCCCGCTGAAAGATACAGTCGGTCGGTCGATGCTGGTGATTGTTTTGTTTTCGCTGCCGGTTGGTTTAGGTTTTGGCGGTGGGGATGATAGGTACCAACTAACCGCCCCGCTTATTAGCGCTCGTTGACCTGCCGGCAGCAAGGGTCTTCTTCCGATGCCGTCATCTTCCGCGCCAGCAAGGCCCAGGCCCATTTTCGGGAGCTTCTCCAGTGAGCTTCCTCACGTTACGTCATTGAACACTTGGTGCTGAAGTGTACGGAATAAAGGCAGCTAAGCTGCCCGTGCATTCTGTCCAGATACGGATAGGTAAGTATGGTAGGTAATGTGCTCGTGAAACATAAGTGTACACGTGTAGGGTACCTGATCTAGCTTACCTGATGATTGAATTGATTCTCTGCACGAGCTCGTCTTTGTTTATCATTCCTAAGGTTTTCTTAAGTTTTCTTTCTCTGTCGCTGCTATATTAGAAGGGACCCCAACCGTGTTGCCCGTCCGGCGCTCTCGCTGCGGTTACACCGGCTGGCCGGCAGCGCACAACGCCTTGGCACGTCGCCTAGCTCACATTATTCAGTACAAAGCATCTACATATGATTAAACTGGCTATTGGCGCGCTGGACTTGACTCCTGGATTCCGGGTGCTGATTTTTTGGGCGTTACGCAGAGAGCTCTGAACCTTGTGCTGTGTTTCCAACACCGTCACACATCAGCTTTCTCCGGCTCATTGCTCATCTCGGCCCAGGGCACAAGGATACTGGACACGAAGCCTCCTATGGTCCATGGTTTCGACTTCTAGCCTTACTGGCTGCTTGAGAGAAGCTCACTTTGATGGTGCAGGACTGCACCCCGTCACGAGGCGTTATGCAGCTTCACCTCTTCGTGCAGCTGGTGCAGTACCCCATGTTCAGCTAGCATCTTGACCCATGCATGGATGGCGGGCGTGTGGTCCTTGGTACGGGCAAAGACACCAGTTGACCCTATCCCGCCTACCTCGTCCTCATACTGTAGCCGTAGACGCTCCTGCTCCTCGCTGAGTTGTTCCCAATGCGCCAGGCCCTTCTCAACGGCCTCGCTGGTGGGACCCAATGGCTTGCCTGGTTCTGAGCTTTCCGGCTCCTCCTCAACAGAGGCGCTCTGTATGTCTTCAGCGTCTACTTGGTAAACTGAGAGGCGAGCGTCTGTGGGGCTGCAAATGATGTTTGGGTTCGGTTTCGGCTTCCACTGCGCACTGCTGCCGAGCCGCGCCTCGAGAGCCTCTAAGCGGCGGATATTGGTGGCCAGCGACTGGCGGGTATGTGAAGCATCGTCGCCACAGAGAGCCAAGAGGTTGAAGGACAGCTCCGTCTCGTATTGCGCCATCTTCTGTTGAATGACGGGGCCCACCACCGATGTCCAGTGCTGATCCTGCGCGTACTCGCCTAGTTGCCCAGCGTGAGAACCCCGAAGCTCGATGGGTTGTGGAGGAACTCTTACCGAGGAATACGGGACCGGTTGAGAGGCCATCAAGCTGCCACACTTTCTGTCCAATTGGGACAAATGCAATGAAATGGTACGTGGACTCTTCATCTGGTTCCTGCGCTGTAGTCTTTCTTGGTCTCGCCCCGCTCCGCCTCTTCCTCTTGTCCACCTGGTTCTGCAGAGCAAGAGCCGCGTCAAGAAGGTCCAATCGACTGCGGAAGGTGAGTTTACAAGGCATCTCAGACATCAAAACGATGACTTACCGGGAAAACGCGTTGTGAGCCGTCCGTATCCAAGCGCTTTTAGAGATCATATTTCCTCTTAGGGGTGGCGACAGGTTCCTGGACTCCTCTTTGAAAGCGAGGAGCTTCTCGCCGAGCGACAAGCCCTCAGCGTTCATGATAATGTTAAGCAACGCGATAGTGGCGCAGGCGTTGCTTGTGGTCTAGTACCCGCATTGAGTACGCAATAATGAGCCGCCAAGAACTGGGGAGGCCTCACCTGGTTCGCATACCACACATCCCCGCTCGGCTCATTGCTGTTCGGAACTGTGTCGTCCTCCCCAACATAGTGATAAAGAAATATCATGCCGTATACCGGAGGACTATGTGCACTCAGTCAAGACGTTCTGTAGCCGGGAGGGGAAGCTGAACATACGGAAGGGCCGTCAGAGAATCCTCGTCGGCGGAAAGCAGCTCGACTATCCTCGCCCCTTTGACGCCGAGTAATCCCAGAATGGCCGTGAAGAAAGCCTTGCTGGTGGTCAGAGTGCGACAACCAGGGACATCTTATGATGGATCATGCTCACGGGATCAGACTCCAACTCCACCCAGCTGGCCCATTCCGACTTCTCATTCTCCTTCCACGGCGCCAGCGAGGCCTCTAGCAGATCGTCTGGCAAGTCAAAGACCTCCTTGGTCGCCTTTCGCTTCGGAGTTTGACGAGACGCGGTTGTGCTGGGGGATGCGACTGGATGTTGCTGTTTGTCGTCGACCTCGTCGGTTCCTTGCGAAGACCTCTTGCGGACGCGGCCGGACCGACGAACTGGCAAAAGACACCCCACACCAACACCAGCAAGGCTGCTACTCTCATCTGCCGGTTTAGCACTCTCGTCTTGACCCATTTCGAGAATCCGCCTGGACGAAGCGCAACAGAGTACAGATCTCGATGATGAGAAATGGATGGTGGTCGCGGAAAGTAGACTGAGCTTGGCCGAAATCGGTGGCGCGTGATGCCTGACTTTGGCGCTCTAACTCAACCAGACTCCCGCCCATTCAGCGCATTGCCAGCCAGTTGTTTGTTGATGAAAGGCGTAAGGCTCGGATATAGAGGAGCAATAGCGCGCTTCGAGGGGTCCTGTTGCGCTTGGCTGGATGTTTGTTCCCCGACACAGCGCAAGGTCTGTTGTCGGTACCCAGACGTAGGTCTCCAGGATGTAGCTTCTGTGAGAAGTCAGTTTTAGAAACAATAGGGTGACTGAGAAGAATGAAATGCTCACCACATGCGGTTCCGCGCAGGACACAAACGGTTCAAAGTGGGGAAGCAGTAAACCATACCCCTTGACCTTTATGAGCGGCAACAATATGAACGAAGTCGACAATAACAGAGACTTAAGTTGGTAAAGCGCTCTAGCCAAGTGCCGTGTAATTCGTTTAGATATTGCGGAAAAGATGGGCCTTGTTTGAAGCGCATAGAAGAGTGACCAGGTCTACTCCGGGGAAGCAGCATTCAGCGCCTTCTGAAACTGCAACAAGGATTCGATACTCAGGTAGCCTCAACACCTGGGGGTAGGTTCAGCTGTTGTACGAACTTGAATCTCATGACGAACGAACACAGCTCCCTAACCTGCACATGGCGTTCCAAGACGATGGGTTGAACAAGTGAGTGTTGAGCTGCGAATCGTCTCCCATGTCTGAATGGCTTCCCGGTCATTACACAACCCGAGAGTTATGGCTGGAAGCTTGAAGCTCCCAGAGAACTTGCAGGGATCCAAGGTGGGGAGCCCTGGAAGCAGCGCAGCGCCAGGTTGCAACCTCCAATCAGAAAGCATCTTCCGCGACTGACAGGTGGGCCTTGCCAAGCTTAGCCATTGCTGTAACAAAAACCACCAGCGCGCTGTGGGACCGCGTCTTGACGTGCAGCTAGCAGAATAAAAGTATCCCAGGCGAAGCCCTCCCTCGACGACAGGAAAGGCTGCCTTGCCGGCCACAACGATTTGCTTCACCACCACCGCCTCGATAACGAGAAGACGCTGACCGACGGCAATGCCATGAGCGGCGCACCCCCGATCGGCGCGTTCCCCCAGACGCCTGTGGCATCCAGACGAGGACCTGCCAAGGCTCCCGCGTCTTCCTCCTCGCCCTCCTCCCCTTCCTCCGCCGCCACCGCCCGCTCGGCGAAATCGAATGGCAGCCCACTACCAGTGGCCCCTCAACAGGGCTCGTCAACAACATCGAGCTCTGCTCCCGTGATACCGCTACATATCCTCGACGCCCCGACACAGCGTCTCTACGCGTTCGGCTTCTATGCCGGCCTCCTCGCCTGGAAGTGCTACGACTGGGCCCATGTGGTCGAGGAGGACACAGAGTCCTTCTGGCTCTTCCTGAAATGGATTGCCATAGACTGCGCCTTTCTCTTTGGGCTCCCCGAGCTGAGGATACCATGGCTCGAGCTGTCCCAACCTTTCGTGGTCGCCGCCTTCTTCGTCCACGCCGTATTTGACTGGCTCCTCATGTTCAACATTGGGGTATGGCTTTTCCGGGACGCGCTTTGGTGCAAGACGAACAGTGCTGACTCTTGCGCAGTTTCCCTGGCAGGCATGGATTTTAGGCTTCGTCAAAGTCTTCTACGACCGCGAGCTCGCCATCTCCGAGCACAATGTCAAGCTGTCCAGCATCATACACAACTCGTCGTTGATCATGGGTCGGCAGATCATCAATATTCTTCCCGAAGGGTGAGTGGTTCTGGATAGGAACCCCCGTTTGCATTCATGACTGACTCATGCAAAGCTCTGCTGTGCTCAACCCCGAGCTTCAGCCCTTCTGTTTGGGCGGCGACCGTAAGACGGCACCGATACCCATCTATTTCAACGCCACCATACCAGTCGAGGTCGAGCTCATTCGCGTCGACTTTGAGACGAACCAGCAGGAATCCATCAAGTTGACCAAAGCCCAAATCCGGGAGATCGAGCGGAAGGCGAAGCGGGAGAGTCAGGAGGGCGTGCAAACGGCTGTTCAGTTCGATTACCTGGCTAAGAAGCCCGGGGCTTATCAGCTCGGACGAGTGCTCGACGAATATAAGCTTGAGGTGCAGCGGAAGAACCCCCATACCTTTGTGGTCAATTGCCCGAAGGCATGGGTTGGCCCCTCCGCCTCACCCGGGCGGTGCCTGGGTGATCTTTCAGACCTGTCTCTGCAGGTCGAGGGAACGCCGCCGCTCAAGATCAAGTACAGCCGTACGATCAACGGCAAGGATCACAGTTTCCACTTCCAGAGCCTGCAGCCGGAAGGTTTCCTATCGCCCCTCGGCACTTTGCGAACCAGCAGCCTCGTCAGCCTCGATGACGAGGATATCTCGTGGGCTCGGCCACAGCGAGTTCCCGTCAGCTTGAACGAATCCATGCACGCTAGTGGTGACTGGCAGTACACGGTGGACGAGGTCCAGGACGGCTTCGGCAATCTCGTCAAGTACGATGCTTTCGCCGAAGATCCCGAAGGGCGACCCAGGCCCAAACATTTGGTGCAGAACTTTGTGGTCAAGGAGCGCCCGCAGGTCCTGCTTGAAGGCTGCGATCTCAGGAGGCCGCTCAAGGTTGCAAAAGACAACGAGAAGGATCTGCCCGTCCGCTTCAAAATTGCCGGACCGACGCCCGACGTCACGGCTCATAGCCTAACTTGGCAGTTCTCGCCCATCAACACACTGACCGAAAGCGGGGACCACGGCGATGTGGTGTCTATCGGATTGTACCATGCTAAGAACGCCCGCGACAGGCCAAGGATCTCTGCCCCCGGTTTGTACACTCTTAAATCGGTCTCTGCCGGCTCCTGCGAAGGCGAGGTTCAAGAGCCGTCTTCATGCCTGCTGCTCAACCCGCTCGAACCCAAAGTATCTGTCCGCTCCGAGGAAATTCCCGACACTTGCGCCGGCAACTCGATCGGTCTGCGCGTGGACATGGATCTCATTGGCACACCCCCGTTCATCGTGCGGTACGACGTGATCTCCAACGGCCAGCGACGGTCCGAGCGCGTCAACATCCCCGGCCTCCGCTACCAGATGGACCTGGTGCCTCGCATTGCTGGGCATCACAAGTACATCTTCACCCACATCGGTGATGACATCTACAACGGCCAGAAGCTCACGGGCCCGGAGTACGTCCTGGAGCAGGACGTCAAGCCGGCAGCGGCTGCACTCATCCAGCACAGCACGGGCAAGATAAGTTCATGTCTTGGCGATGCGGTGACCGTCGATATTTTGCTGCTCGGCGACGCCCCGTTCACTCTGGAGTGGGAGATTATTCACGACGGCAAGCGGAAGCAACACAAGGTCACCGACATCCAGGAGAACTCGTATCAAATCAAAACGGTGCCCTTGACTCAAGGCGGAGAGTACACTCTAGGCTTGACCAGCGTCCAGGACAAGAGAGGCTGCAGGAACTTCTTGCAGGACGAGCTGAAGATCTCTGTCAGACGCCAGAGTCCGCGCGCCGCCTTTGGGCAGATCGAGGGCAGGCGGAAGGTGCTCGCTGTTGAGGGCTCGACGGTGAGGCTTCCGGTCCGCCTTACTGGGGAGGGACCGTGGAAGGTCTTTTACGCCAACCTCAACGACGGCCCTGCCGACAACCCCCAGATCCTGGAGAGGACCGTGCGGAACGACAACGGGTACCTCGACGTCAAGGGACGCGGCGCATTCACGATCACCGATGTTTGGGATAGCCAATGCCATGGCGTCGTGGACCCCAAAGCCTCCAAGTTCGACGTCGACTGGTTCCCCCGCCCTGAGCTGTCGGTCGCGCTTTCGCACGGTGTTCGGCAGACAGAGGGCGGATACGTCGTTGAGGATGTTTGCGAGGGCGATGTGTCGGGCTTCGAGATCGCCATGAAAGGTAAGTCACTCTATCACGCAGCACTGCGACGTTTTCTTTCGGCTCACATGTTCAGGAACACCCCCTTTTACGGTTGAGTACGAGGTCCGCCACCAGCCGCTTCAGGGCTCGGGCTCGCTGAGCAAGAAGAAGTTCGACGCTTCGCTCGGGAAAGAGTCGGTTCAGGCGGACACGGGCAAGGCTGGCCTGTATACGTACAAGTTCACAGCGCTTGAGGACAACCTGTACAGCAGCGACCGGCACTTCAAGCCACTGGCTGTCAAGCAGAAGGTCAACAAGAAGCCGTCGGCTTCGTTCGCCAAGCCTGGCCAGACATTCAAGCTCTGCAAGTCCGACCAGGACAACGAAGAGGGGATCCCCATTACCCTGACCGGCGTTCCCCCTTTCTCCGTGGAGGTTGAGATCAAGCACCAGAGCGCCGCGCTGCCGGAGATCTTCCGGACGCCCACCATCAATTCGAACTCGTACGAGATGCGCATCCCGCGGCACCAGCTGCGGCTGGGCACGCAACAAATCCGGATCCGTGATGTCAAGGACGGCAGCGGCTGCCACTCGATGGCCGAGCTGGTGGGCGGGCCGTCGGTGCAGGTGCAGCTCTTCGAGGCGCCCACCATATACCCGCTCGAGACGCGGACTGACTACTGCGTCGGCGAGCGCATCTCGTACACGCTCTCGGGCACGCCGCCGTTCGAGGTGTGGTACACGTTCGACGGCGTCGAGCGCAAGGCCAAGTCGCCGACCACCAACTTCCGGCGCGTGGCCGAGTCCCCCGGCGAGTTCGCCATCACCAGCCTGGCCGACCGCGCCAGCGAGTGCCGCGCGCCCGTGCGCATCGCCAAAACCATCCACCCCATGCCGGCGGTGCGCATCAGCAAGGGCCGGCACGAACGCGTCGACATCCACGAGGGCGGCGAGGTCGAGATCCTGTTCGAGTTCTGGGGCACGCCGCCGTTCGAGTTCACGTACACGCGCAGCACCAACGCGCGCAAGGGCCAGCGCAGCCAGGTGCTCGAGACCCGCCACGACGTCAGCCACGAGCACAGCAAGATTGTGCGCGCCTCCCAGGAGGGCACCTACGAGGTCGTGGCCATCAAGGACAAGTACTGCGCCTTCTCGACCCAGGGCGCCGAGACGGGCGCCGGCAAGAAGGAGGCCCTGGCTGGGGGGAAGGCGCAAAAGGCTATTAAGTATCTCTGAGCGTGGGGGAGGGGGGGGTGGGGGGTAGACACACGGGGGGGGGTTACATGACATTAGGTGGGTGGCTGGAGAGCAAGGTGAGAACAAAAGAAACACGAATTATTCAGTTCGGGGTAGGAAGTGAGTGGCGATGATGTCGGTCTCGTCTGGTTTACATGTTGTAGCTTTTTTGTATTGTGCATACAAGGGGGTGCGGAAGAGATAGGGAGGTCAACAACATAGCACGGCGTTTAAGGGTAAATCAATGGAAGGGTAATAACTCAGTGCCTCCGTGCTAACCAAAGACATGTTGTGGCGGTGGCTTGGGCTGTGAGCAGCTGGCTAGAGGACGTCAGTTTGTACTGTTATGAATGCCCTCCTCCTCCCCCACGCTACGCCGATCTGTCGGTGTGCCGCGAGGCGACGCGCAGGCCCGGGGGGGGGGGGGGGGGGGGGGGCCCCCGGGGGGGGGGGGGGGGGGGGGGAATACCGGGCAGAGTCTGCTGTTTGATGCAGGGCTGGAGGAGGAGAGGAGGCAGAAGGTGCACCAGCAGCA
>JAMAKO010000060.1:0-159165 GCA_023628555.1 Chaetomiaceae sp. R4402 | reverse complement strand
CACCGAACCTTAGGCTCGACCCAGAGTATACTTCCAGGAGTCCCTTTCAGAACCCTAGGGGCCCGAGATTCGTCACAAATGCCTATCGGGCAATCACCCATATCGCAAGGCGTACGCTTTCTAGCGACTTTAAGCTTGCAATCAATAGTTAACGCGCGTATTGTAGATATATATCTATCCTTCCGCTATTTATAGAGCTCGCTATCCTCTTTAAGGACAGCAAGACTAAGTCTAAGCATATCGATTTACTCTTTCTCTATCTATCCTCCACTCTATACGCTCCTAACTATACTATCCTTAGGCCAAGGAGGTACACTAGAAGCTTCGTGCTATATACATGAAATACAAGTATACTACCGCTATCGAGGAGGAGGAAGATAAGGAGGAGGAGGAGGACAAGCTGCTTGCGCTCGTGCATAGGCAGGACGAGTAGGAAGAGAAGCGCGAGGAGCGCTTCTAGACCAATATTACTTGGTTAAAGGAGCTGGCCTACAAGGCTATTAATATCGTTGTATACTTAGTGCGTTCTTAATTTTTATTATTTTTATTATTAATATAGGAA
The DNA here is from genome assembly GCA_023628555.1 of Chaetomiaceae sp. R4402. NCBI lineage: Eukaryota > Fungi > Ascomycota > Sordariomycetes > Sordariales > Chaetomiaceae > Chaetomiaceae sp. R4402. The sequence continues at coordinate 158,603 of JAMAKO010000060.1, read as the reverse complement.
TCTAGTAGTACTAGTATATATAGGGAGCTTAGCTTCTAAATATTAATTTATTTTCTCCTGCTTATTAACTAAGTGCTATATATCTTATAAGTTTAGAAGTGCTTTAAAGCGCTTAAACTTCTATTATTTAAATACCTTAGTTAAGCTATTAGCTAGTATATTAGCTATAGGTAGGTAAATAACTTTAAAGCTACCTTTTATATACTTCTAGCGAAGCTAAAGGTTATATATATTGATATAGCGAAGGCGAGTATTAATCCTTTTATTACTCGCAACTACTAAGCATATTGTCTACTAATTGTTATAGAAGATCCTCTATAGCTCGCCTAAATCCAATGTAATATTATAAAATAGACACTAGAGTACTAACATCTCCTATATTACTAGAGATAAGGCAAGTAGCTTAGCTTCTATAGAGGAGGTTATAATAGTATCTTACTATAAAGCTTTCTATACAATTGTGCCTCTAAAAAGCAAGAAAAGGTATTCTTGGAAGGACTTTCTAGTAATAGGATTATCTATAAATGATATGTCCAATGCAATTATAAAGGCCTACATACCTAGTGGCTCACCCCTAAGCTCGCTACTATAGCAAATTACTAGGAACTTCGTTATATAGCTATATAGGATTGCTTAGTTCGCTACTTCTAGATATTTAGGCCTAGAGTTTAGGAGGAACTCTAAGAGCTTAGAAGTAGAGAATGCTATATCTATATATAGTATAACCGAGCTATATAGCAGCGATCCTATATGCTTCTATATTACTTTAACATCTATAGAGGTAGCGGTGCCCTCGAATTTAACGAGTTCTTTAGTTAGTAGCAATATACTAGGTCGAGCTGTACGTTTAGTAAGATTAAAGCGCTTTGCGATCTTATTAAGATACTAATTAAGAACAAGCTAGATCTTGCGCTTCACGTACTTACAAATCACTCTAATGCTCAAGAACCACTTCACGTTGCCTCGATCATGAACCTTATACTATAACTTAATCTCCAAGATTATAGTGTAAGCTTTATACATATTTAAGCGATAGTAAAAGACAAGGATATTATTGATATAAAATATAATAATAACGCGCTTCTTAGCGCTAAGAAACAAGTATAGTTCCTCCTCTAAGGGTTCTAGACTAAGCTTATAGAGTATATAAGAAAACTCCTTGTACTATAGTAGTAGCGAATCTCGCAAGCTATAGAGCGCTTGCTATAGCTCAATATAGATCTCTAGCTTCTTAAACCTCTTAGGGAGCTTATAGACAACTAGATTATCTTCTAGTTACTTAGCGTTAAGGAATGCTTGCGCTATATCGAGCTACTTAACTTTAAAGTTAAAGTGCACTGCAATTGCTATTATTATTTAGAACGAACATACTACAAGTATAGTAGCGTATATACTCTCTAGTATATAGAACACTTAAAGATCGCTATATATATAGATACGCGCCTTATACTTATAGAGGTAGCTATCTTAGTCTGTTTTGTAGTTAAATACCTACTTTAGAGGTAGGGGACGCTCTCTCGCCTACTCTTAGGGTATCTCGCGCCACGTTCCCTTGCTTTTAAGGTTATAGATCTCTTCCTTATAGGCTTCCTTAAAGCCGTTACCTATCGGGTGCTTATCGAGATTACACTAGCCGTTGGAGACGCATATAAGATTATTAATATAAATATAGGGATAGCTAGGGGCAGCTCCTACATACGTTATATCCTTTTAATATATAGCTATAGCAAATACTATATACAATGTATAGTGCTCCTTGCTAGTTGGATCCTCCTGTTAATCAGGCAGGTAGGTATTGTAAAACCATTCCTAGAGCTCGCCTTAATAGAAGCGTTTAAGCAATATATAGCTTGCTATATAGATATAGTAGTCCTTAAGGTAACTAGGTTGCCTTTAGACTCTTCTACTACGCTTTAGCGTAGAGTTATCTGTAATAGGAGCTTACAATGCTCCTCCTAATAGTCTTTTAGGTTCTATAGCTATATCGTAGAGGCCCGTTTCGCTATAGGCATAGCTATCCTCTTCTTTAAGAAGATTATCTAGATACTAATCTTCGTGCCCGCTAGCGTTACTATACTCTTTTTTATCCTCCTTAGCTGCCCTTTCTAAACTCTCGGGTACTAGCGACGGTATTAGCATCGGTGTTATAAGTCTACCTAGCGCTTCTTCTAGTAAATTCTCTTTAGAGAGCTACTTAGCTTGTAGACTCTCCTATTTAGGAAACGCCCCTACCCCCAAGTTATAACCCAGTTGCATATTAGTAGGCAGCAAAGCTACTATAATAGAGTCTTCAATATAGTTATTATTAAACGCAAGTAGTATATATAGCACAACCCTAGCGTTCTAGTTATCGTCCTCGTTTAGAAGGTTAGCTTCCCTACTTATAAGCTCAACGAGGTACTATCTTTCTTCTCCTAGATAGTAAAACGTATACTCGTTAAACGTTATATTATACGTAGTAATAACTCTATCGAGCATAGGTATCTAGATCTAATAGATATTAGAAGCTTAGTAGCCAATAAGATACTCGATATACCTGTATAGCTGCACTTTAAAATTCCTCCTTTCTATATTTGCCTTACGCTTCTTATTAAGAGAATAAGCGTAGTAGCTATATATAAAGATCCCACTCTAGTTAGGGTATAGGTTAGCTATAAGCTTCTAAGTATATAAGGGCGTATACTAGCGAAACCAACTATAAAACTAAGCGTTAAGTACCTTATTTAGGCTCTTAAAGTTATAACGCGCGTTTAGTAACATTGCATATAGGTATACCGCTATAGCAATGATCTCTAGCTATAGCTCCCAAGGCAAGTTAGCGATAGTTATTATAGAGATTCCCTTAACGGTGAGCTCCTAACCTATACGTTTAATACCGCTATTAGACTTATATATATACAAGGGAGCGAGCTTAATATTAATACTAAGCTCGCGTACCTAGAGTTAGAAGCTTATAAATATACAGCCCTCTCGGCTAATCGTACCTATATCATTGTCTTAGCGGATCTTATAGATATTAAGGCTATATTAGTATTATATCTAGCTCTCGAAGTTCTAGATAGTACTAAAGACTTTACTTTGCTCTTTACTAGGTAGAAAGAATGTAAAAGGTTTTCTACTAAATTCATCCTTAATCAATAACTACTATCTTAAGCTATTAGGAGCTTATAGGAACTTAAATAAATCCTATAATACGCGCTAGAACGGGTATATAGAGCAATGTTTTAAGGTTTTACAGGAGATAACCTACTTAGTATAAGCTCGCATATATATATTGTAGTTAATCCTTACTAAACCGTTAATCCTAATATTTTAGGCGTTGTGAGTAAGGGCGTGCGTAGCATCTTATATAAGATGCCTGCTTCTAAGATGCTATAGTATCTTAGAGTCTTCTCTTAGGCGCGTAAGCGCCTTAACTTGGAATCGTCTAGTAGTCTAGTATAATCCCAAGCTCTCTCTAAGGCTAACTAGCCTAGCATTACTTATTGGGATATCTAAGTAGAGTAATAGGTTATATTCAAGGAAGACTAGATTGTACTTATACACGAGCTATATAATGATAATACTATTACTAAGGTCGCTATACTATAATATATAGTCTTAGCTATAGTACTATACTCCTACCTTATTAAAGTAGGTCTCTAAGATAATATTTATATAGAACTTCCTAACAATAGCGACGTTAATAAGTATAAGATCCTCTATCTTTAGTCCATTAATGCTAGTAAGCATATAAAGAAGAATATATATACCCTATCCCTTAATATTCTAGGATTCTATATTAGTATCAACGCGCTTGCTATCCTTAATAGGTATAATCGAGTCTAGTATAAGTAGCGTAAGATCATTAACTAAATGGAGCGCTCTATAGTTGTCTACTACAATACTCTTAGAAAGGGAGTGGTCATTGGGCTACTATATTAAGTAGACCCTAAGCTGCTTAACGATTTCTTTACTAATATAAAGGTTAATAATAGTAGCGTTAAGCATACTTAGGAATCTAGCCTCCTTCTTCTTAGTACTAGATTCTCCTATTTCTAACCCCCATTATTATCTAACGTATATAGGGAGGTAGCTCTACTTTAGCTCCTTAAAGTGCTCCTTAATTTGCGCAAGCTATATATATATAGCATAGGCATAGGGAAAGTCCCCCCTAGTTACCGCCTTTTTAATATTATTATAGTCCTCTAGCTTCTAGCTATACTCTTTTAATAGATAGACGCACTAATAACTAAGTCTATACGAGGCGCCCTGTTTATTCCACTTCACTTCGTCCTTAGGTAGATTAGCAGGCTTAGCTATTATAAACGTAGCAAAGATCCTAGATAGTTTCCCTACTTATAAGGCTACATTATCCTAAATAAGTATACTAAGCTATATAATATATTAGCTCAAGTTTAGAGAGGTCTCCCCTATAAAGTCCTGCTAAATTACCTTAGTATACTAGAGAGATACCTAGAATAGTACAATACACTTGGAAATACTATTAAGGAAATCCTTAATTTCACTAACATTATTAGGATCAAGCGCCTTAAAGACCTATACACATTGGAATACAGCGTTAAGCTCCTTAAACTAGGTAACTTAGTTAATTAACCATTCCTTTACCCTTTTAAGCGCAGCGTAGTATTGCTCTAGTACTAGAGTTCTCGAGCTACTTATAAAGGGTGCTAGAGTATTATAGAAGGCTTAGACAAGTGTCTAGATCCCCCTCTAGCTACTAGCTATAACGTTAAGCTACACTATATTAAGTAGGGTAATTGCTACTATCTACTTAATCTAGAGACTAATCTTTATATAGTAGTCTTTTAGAAGGTTCTAGTTCGCTAGGCGCACTATATATTTATACTCTTTATAACAAAGCTCCCGATTAACGGCATTATTACTTGGATTAATAGGCTTCTTAGAAGCTTATTAGGCCTATTAAGCTTCCTCTAAAAGCTTATTAAAGGCTTCGAGCTTAGTAATATATTCCTAATAAATAGCGAGGATCATTACTAATTTGATTGACCTACAGCTAGAGAAAAGCTCTAGCTCATTAGGTTCGTCGGCGTTAGGAGCGTCGGGGTTAATATATTTCTACACGCCGAGCTTAGTGGCGCGCGCCTCAAGCACAGCGAACTACACAGCCCAGTCATTGCGGTCCTTCAAGCGAACCGTGGATATAGACTTCATCGCTATAGTGGGAGTCTTGAGGAGCTTGGAGCGCAGCGTAGGATGCTGTTATTGGGGAGAGAGAATGAGAGATTGCTTCTCTATAGTGGATAATAGCTGCAGCGCAGTTAGAGGAGCGTCGGGCTTATAACTGTCGCACGCGCAGGGAAGCAGGGTATTCAGTGGACTGGGGTTTTGAACGGGATGCAATTGAATGCATTGAGGTGCTTGTCGTTGTCCAAAAGAAGGTTTGAAGCGCTGCTCGCAGCGCTCGGATATATACACGATGATACCCCTGTCTGCCAAGCTCCCCGCATATTGAATACTGCGTATACCGCGCATGACACTGTGCCTATGTGTCATGTGTGTGTGTGTGATGATGCTGATTATGTTTCTCGACGCCAAGTGGTGATAGTATGCGCAGAATTCGAGGGCGAAGTGGTTTCGCCCGGCCCCAGGCGGTGCTTCTGCCTGGCCTTATCACAGTTAACGTGCCGGCCAACGTGGTGTTGTCAGGTCGAAGGTCTTCGGATGCTGGGGTTGACGCGGCGATATGTCATTGGACGGCTCGCTGCCAAGACGAGATTGACTCGTCCCGTGCCGGCTCTGAACGCTTGCTTTGACGACGACGACGAACCCACCCATCAATGACACGCTGATCTCCCCGTCTCGCTGTGTGCTGTTGCATGTTGCCACGCTGAGCTTTCAGATTCCGTGATTACTTGTTTTGCTGCTCGACCCGTTTCCAAGTCGATGCTGCATATGCCATGTAGGAACGTGGCCGGTACCAGCGCGCACAATCACCGGGTGGAAATGGTCCGGTTCCCTAGCTCAACCGTTCTGGTCCCGTGTCAATCAATCTGTCACCACTACGGATCAAAGTGAAAGGCCGACATGTCAATGTCAATACCAGAAAAACGGGGACCGGTATGGGGAAAACCTCAATTCTGACTATCTACTGACCAAGCCACTGCTTCATACGACCCACGACCTGTTTGGCGGCCGCCTCCTCCGCTGCCCGGGCCCCATCCCCCTCCTCGGGCGCAGGGCTGGCCAGGTCTCGTTGCTGACGGGGGACCTGAGGGAAGTCGTTCATTCCTTGGGATTGATTAACCCACAGTGGCCTCTCGACCAGCTCCTTTTCCGGTATAAACTCGCGGGCCGCTTGGTCGTACGGCACTGGTCCGCGGGCATACAGAAGAGTGTAGATTCGGCCCGGTTTGCCGATGGACCAGTCATCAGCCACGTAAGGCCGGGGGACGTGGCTGTCGTTGGCCGGAGGGGGGGGATAGTACAGACCCCTATTGTCGTAAAAGCGGACGCGCTCGGCACTCTCCTCTTCCCAGTCATCGTCGTCTTCGGCAAGTCCAGACCGTCGATGTCGAATGGCGCCAATCAGTACGTACCCGGCACTGGCCTCCCCGACCTCCAGTGTGCCGTCCCCGCCTTCGTGTTCTCGGATCCACGGAGCGACCAGCTTTGCGTGGCGCATGTTGCTGAACTGTGCCTTGGAGTCTTCGGTGGGCTCGTGTCGAACTCGGAGTATGCGCGGAAACGTGCACGTGGCCAGGTACTCAAACGGGCTGCCAGGTATCGTGTACATCTCAAAGCCTGTGGCAAGGGCAGACTCGAGCGTGTCGCTCCCGACCCACTGGACCAGGCTGGCCTGGCCGGTGCTGCCCGTGGTCTCTATCGGTGCCCAAGGCTGTCCTTTTCCGTTGCGGTAAGAGATTCGGGTGAGAGTGAGATCCGGCCGGTCCCAGAACGTATTGTTCATGAGGTTGTTGTGGATGAGCGTCGCGAAGGTGAGGTCGGACTCAGACATCTTAAACGCAGTGCAGATGTCTCGAAGCAGCGATTTTTGCTGGTCCTCCGACAGCGGCCCGTCGTTTTCACCTGCCTTGAGCGCGAAATCTAGCAGCGGATTCCGAATCGCGCCCTCTGATGACAGTGGGAGTGGGCTGCCTGGATGTTTCAGACGGCTGGCCACCATGCGAACGGTCAACGCGGTGGTTTCGATCGCAGCAGCTGCATCGACCGGCATGGCCTTAAGACGTTGCGGCCAGATATTTGCAAGTCTCCAGGCGTACGCGTCCATGTTTGCTGTTTACCAGAGCGAGTGTGGTGAGTGAGTGGTGTTGCGAGTTCACGTTGAACAACTGCAACAGAGCTCGTTTGTTGTTGTTTGGTTTTGACTTTGGCAACACGCACACTGCAAATCGAGGCGGGTTCTCGATTCCAGTCAGTTCCAATCGCACTGAAGACCGGGCCAATTTCCAGCAAAGAAAGGAAAGAAAAAATCCTCGACCCTGCGACTGAACATCGTATTCATTTCGAATCGAAGCAACATTCACGCTGAATTGAATCGAAGCAACACCACAAGCTCTCAGTCAGCAACACAATGTCTTCGCACGCGCAGAACAACAACAACTCCCACGGCGGCGGCGCCTCAACCCGTGGCAGAGCTCGTGGTCAGTCGCGGTCGCCCGCTGTTGCCTCCGCCGCAGGGGGCGACGACGTCGATAACTCGCGTCGCGTCCAGCTGCCCCAGCTACCGGCCGATATGGTCAGGCTGGAGCGAGAGCGCATCGTGTCTCTTGCCGACCGGCGCGCCGCCGCAAGCACCGCCGCCCCCAAGTCGCTCAGCATGGCAAGATTTCTTACAATGACGAGCCTCGTCCAGGACCCCCTCTGGCAGCGGGTCGATACTATCCAGCTCGACGCGACTACCAAAGCCTTCTGCAACTTCGTTGGGAGCAAGAGACTACCCCACGAATTCGAATCCCTGTGGCGACTGGTACCAAGAATCATGCGCTGCACACCGCCAGATCTCTTCGAAGGCCGGCACCTCCGCTGCGCCGAGTCGGCTACCATCGACGGAACCGTCGTCCCCAGTCCTGTCTGGTCCGAGAGATTCAGCATAGCCCTTAGGGTGCTGATCTTTCATCCATTTTTCGATCGGTCGCCTGGCCTCCTGGCACTGACCCTTCAATATGCGGTCAAGTTGCGTACGAATGATCGACGACACTGGCCGCTCGTGAACCCGACAGACAGCAGGTTTGTTGACGACATGGCCAGCGCTTTCGGCACTCCCCACCCGTCCCACAAGACCGCGGACATCCACGAGCAGGTGCGGCAGGCGATGCAATGGCCGGACGACAAGAAGTGGTCTCTGGTCTCGGCCGTGTTCAAACGGATCGAGGTGGTAGCCAGACCGGCACAGACCGTCTTTAGTGGCTCAACGGCCCCGTTTGCTCCGTACGCCGTGACGGTCGATGACCTCAAAAATGTGGCCGTGGCCCTGGACAACGTGGCCAGCTGCGGCAACCCTTTGTGGGCGCCCTCTGAGTACACCGCTACGTTCATCAGGACCGCCTGGCGCGGCTATACGGACCCACCGCACAAGCGAGAGGGTGTGATCGAGGCGATGGTCGGCGTGCACAAGCGCCACATTCAGCTCGGGATCCTCGAGCAAAGGCGTGCCGCTGCGAGCCAAGGCAGCGGCGGGGTTCCGGTCCAGTTGGCAAACACAGCCACGGCGACCGCCATGGGGGGCGCAGGTAGCAGCAACAACAACCCGGCGGCCCTCAGCGCAGCTTCGGAGGAGATTCGACGACTGGAAGACGAAAACGAGCGTCTGAAGGCCAAGGACCAAGAGCGTCAGGCCGAGATTGAAAGCTTGATGGCCGGATTGGCCAGAGTTCAGAGCGGACAATGGCCAGAGGGGAATCCTATTGTTCTCGACGACGATGGCCCGGCGCCTCTGCCACCATCTCGCCCGCCGTCGCCCCCTCCCCAGCCGCCAATGTCGCCGCCCCCGTCTGCACCGGTCGTTGATCTGCAGCGGCACATGCAGTCCAGAGTGCGGAGCGTCTCTCAACTGCAGTCGCAGTCTGAACCGCGTGTGCTTGAAGACGGTGCCCCAGTCGGGGTGCACGATGCTCCCAGGACAATGATCCCTCCTCCTCACTGGGACCTGAGCAACAAAATTCGATAGTTAATTGAAGGATTGCATAATACATCGTGCCTTGACTCCGTGACCTCCGCGAACGTAACCCTAGTGTAGTAGTAGTTGTGTGTGTTGCGAGGAACATGCCGTCCCGCAGCGAGATAAGGGGCGAAGCATAGCTCGCTGCAGGAGTATATGTGGCAGGCTGTATTGCTCGCAGCTGGGAGGAACATGCTCTTCTGCTGCAAAATAATATGGGAGCAGCAGCTCGCTGCAAACATATATGCGGTAGGACGTGTTGCTCGCCACGCGGGAGAAACATGCCCCATCGCAGCAAAATAGTATGGGAGCAATAGCTCGCTGCAAGAACGTATGCGGTAAAGTATGTTGCTCGCAGCGGGGAGAGACATGCCCTCCTGTAGCAAACTAGTATGCGAGCAACAGCTCCCAAACTCCCTTGCCCTGCAATGTACTGTTTCTCGCAGTCGGGAGCAATCGCCATTTTCTGCAGGAGGTTGGCAGCGAGCAACAGCTCCCATGCCCCCGTGCCGTAGGAAACCTTGTTGTTCGCCGGTGCGAGGAACTACCATTCTCAGCAGAAGGTTGGCAGCGAGCAAAAGCTCCCTGAAAACCGCCGTTGCTCGCGGGTGCGAGGAATCACCACTTTCCGCAGGTGGCTCGCAGCGAGTAACAGCTCCCATACTCCTGTGCCCTGCAATCTACTGTTTCTCGCAGCCGGGAGCAATCGCCGTTTCCTGCAATGGCTCACAGCGAGCAATAACTCCCATGCTCCCACGCCCCGAGATCCACTGTTGCTCGCCGGTGCGAGGAACCACCACATGTTGCAGGAGGTTAGCAGCGAGGAACAGCTCCCATACTCTCATGCCCCGAAAACCGCTGTTGCTCGCGGGCGCGAGGAACCACCACGTTCTGCAGGTGGCTCGCAGCGAGCAACAGCTCCCATACCCCCATGCCGTAGGAAACCCTGTTGTTCGCCGGTGCGAGGAACCACCACGTTCTGCAGGAGGTTGGCAGCGAGCAACAGCTCCCATACTCCCACGCCCTGAAGTCTCACTGGCAACTCATGCCCCCCGCGTCAAAGCAGAATCTCAACAAAAGCTTATGAATCTCATCCAATCTCGCAACACAACATCGCACCCCGCATTCTGCAAAAAATGAACAAGTCCGAGTTGTCTGCCGCGTGTCGCGCACGCCGCGATGCGATTTTTGCCGAGATGAAATCGTCGGGCAAGAACTTCACCGTCGATCGCCTCGAGCGACGGCTGGTCGAGGAAGTCCAGCCGGCTGTGTTGGGCCAGTTTGAGGCCAAGGGCTGGTACTTTGCGTCGGCAGAGCTGATGCACTACCAAGCCGACAAGATGGTGTGGCTGTCTGTCTGTAAGCCGTCGTCGTGCCATCCAACTCCCGTGCAAATCCCACCCTGCTAACGTCTCTTTCCAGTCCGCGACAAAAACGGAGCCGACTTCCGTGCCAAGTACCCGGAGCCGTGCAGTGACGGATCCAGCTGTCCAGAGTACGAGGCGCACCGAGCCCGCGTCCTCGCGAAGGAGGCACCGCGCGCAGCGGCAGGCCAGGACGGCCAAGACACCAAGCCCGCCGACGCGACGGCTACCACGCCCGCGAAGGCGGCGGTTCCCACACCCGCCAAGGTGACCGTCCCGCCCGTCAAGCCGACGGCGCAACCCAAGAGGAAGGTTGCTGTCGGGGACATCTGCTCGCTTCCCGATGATTTGTGGCCCGACCTGGGCTACGAAAGCATGGAGTCCTTTGGCATCACCAAATGGACAATTGCCTTCACGCCGAAAAACGTCATCTCGGCGGATGTGCTGTTCACCGGCGTCGTCGACGGCGTCATGGCCCCCTGGGCCAATGCCCTTGTCGTCCGCGCCAAGACTCGGCTGCAAGGTGCCAAGTACGCGTGCGAGCTGCTCTGGCGCGTGTCCGCGGTCGGGGAGTCGCCCCCGTCGCGCGAACTCGTCAAGGCCGCTTGGGCGAACCTGGCCAGCTGGGTCTACGACTTGCTGGCCGGCCCGGCCTACTCGCTACAGTTATGGCTAGAGCGGGCAGTCAAGCCGAGCAGTCAATGCTATCTCAAGCGCAACGCGTGGAGCCTGCGTCGACTGCATGCAGTTCTCTCCCTGGAAAAGCACCAGGATGACGCCGTCGCCCTGTTCCATGCTCAAGGCGAGTTGTCGTCAGACCGGGTGGTGGCTCGGTACTCCCCGCAGATTGTCGCCAACCGGCTGGACCAATGGTGGGGCAAGGACATGCAGGCCAGGACCGAGCTGACCAGTGTCCGCCACCGCAACATTGGTTGATGGGCGTGGCACGTCCAGGCCGTGAAGGCTCCCCGCCGCTCCCACGCCAGCGAGCCGGCCGAGATTGTCCGGCTGTACCAGGAGCGGAGCGTCGCCGTGCCGGTCGTCGAGGAAGCCATCCGCACACTTCTGGAGAGCGACGCTGGCCCGTTTGGCCGCACTGTCCACTTTACGACGATTGTGGACGAGTGGGCGGCCAGGAACCCGGAGCGAGTTCTGCTCACGCATGCCAGACTCCGCTCCCTCGGCCACATCGCCGTGCACCGTCTGTTGCCTGGCGCCGTCACAGGCCTTGAGGCCTTCTACACCCGGGACGTTTTCCCGGCAATGGCCTGCGAGTTCCTCGATGGCTTGTCTGGCCCCTCGCATGTCGTCCGCCAGGCGATAGACGCGTGGATCGAGAAGAACCCGGACGGCCACCTCGGCTCCGCGAAGCAGCGCGGCGAGGCTGCATACAAGGTGTGGAAGCAGCGCCTTGACCTCGAGCGCAGCGAAGCTGAATCGCTCGTGGCCCGTTTCCGTAACCTGTAACGATTGATTAGGCTTCCAGTAAGCAAGTGTCCTTGTTGCATAACGTGTGTGAATGTGAAATCTGATGCGTAGTGAGTGAACATAATTACGCTCGAGGGTGCTTCCCATTCTCGGCCTAGACAATGACAAGCGCGCAAGAGACAGATAGAGCTGTGTCCTGTCTGCCTGTAGCTAGTCCTTGACTTTGCAGCCTGCATGCTGGATGCTCGCGCCTCGGCTGTTCCGTCTGCTCGTCGTTGCCAATGCCAACAACTGCAACGGCGTCGAGGCAAGTCTTTCCACTTCTGCCCGCAAAACTAGCGAGCTCAGGCACAAGGTGGTGCACCATCACCAGCAGAAACTCGCGCAGGTCGGATGGGCCGTAGCTGCTGCATTTAAGTCCGCTCGGCGACCTGGTGTGTCTGAGCCGAGGCGAGCGACCCGACAGATCCGATCTTCCGGTGCGGGAAACTGAGATACGGCTGGACTAGGAAGTGGTTTGCAGAACAACTGGGAGCAATCCAGGCAAGCCGAGGAAAACGGAGAAGTCACAGAGCCACGCAAGTGTGCAGAGAGGAGGGAAAAGGGGCATTGGAGTCTGAGGGCGGCGTGTTCCTGGCAGGTGGCGAGCAATATATCCTACCGCATATACGTTTGCAGCGAGCTATTGCTCGCCTATCAATTTGCTGCAGGGCGGTATATTGCTCGCAGGTGCGAGCAACCACCACTTTTCGCAGGTGATTGGCAGCGAGCAACAGCTCGCATACTCCTATGCCTAAAAATTCCCTGTTGCTCGCAGCTTGCGAGCAACCACCACTTTTCGCAGGTGATTGGCAGCGAGCAGCAGCTCGCATACTCCTATGCCTACAAATCCACTGTTGCTCGCAAGCTGCGAGCAACCACCACTTTCGGCAGGTGATTGGCAGCGAGCAACAGCTCGCATACTGCTACGCCTACAAATCCCCTGTTGCTCGCAGCTTGCGAGCAACCACCACTTTCGGCAGGTGATTGGCAGCGAGCAACAGCTCGCATACTCCTCCTTCCACACCCTGAAGTCTCACCGGCCTGAACTCAACCTGCGCCCCTTCTAAGATCTTTTGCAACATCGAACAAGCCCGAGAGTGACGCGCGCCGCGATGCGATTAAGATCGTCGGGCAAGGACCTGATCGCGTCGAGCGGCGGCTGGTTGCAAGAGTCCAGCCGACCGTGTTGGGCCGGCTACCCGTAGGTCGAGCTGATGCACCCCGAGCTGACAAAATGCTGTAGCTGTCTGTCTCTCGAGTCCGCGACAAAGACGGACCCGCATTCCGTGACAAGCACCCTAAGCCGCAGAGCGGCAGATCCAGCTGTCTATACTGAGCCCGCGTCCACGCAAGTAGAGGAGGCACCTCGCGTAACAGCAGCCTAGGAAGCACCGAGACCGCCAACGCGACTATCACTAAGCCCTCGAGATTGACAGCTACCACGTCCGCCAGGGCTGTAGCTCCCAAACCCGCTAAGGTGACCGACCTGGCCGCTAAGGTGGCGGCGCAACCCTGAGAAGGTTGCGGTTGAGGACATCTGCTTTCTGCTTGCTTCCCGCCAAGACTAGACAATCGCCTTCACGCCAACGAACATCAGCTCGGCAGATCCGTTGATGAATCTTGTCCTCCGCATGCTTCTGTAACCATGACGTACGTATATGCTTCCTGCCCTGTGTCCACCTTAACGCGGAGGCGGATCGGGCCATCACTGAGATTGAAAGGGGACACTGTCTGCTGCAGCCCGGTTCCCACGACCGCTAACCTTTGTATTTGGCAGCGAACAACAGCTCGCACCACGCGCCACCTGGTTTTAGCTGTTTCTCCCAGCAGCGAGCCAAGCCACTATTTAGCTGGGCTCCCGCAGCGAGCAACAGCTCGCACCACACGCCACCCAATTTTGGCTGTTCCTCCCAGCAGCGAGCCAAGCCACTATTTTGCTGGCCTCCCGTAGCGAGCAATAACTCGCACCACGCGCCACCTAAGTTTGGCTGTTCCTCCCAGCAGCGAGCCAAGCCACTATTTTGCTGGCCTCCCGCAGCGAGCAATAACTCGCACCACGCGCCACCCAATTTTGGCTGTTCCTCGCAGCTACGAACTTACCTATTGCCGGCCTCCCTTAGCGAGCAACAGCCCGCATCATGGCCCGGCCGAACGTAGCCGTTCCGGTCGTTCTGTCAATTGATCACGCTACGACACATACGAGAGAGACACGAAGCACGAAATCAAATCAATTGGCTATCTACTCGAAACGCTACCCCATTCGCAGTGCGCTTGATCTGGAAGCACTCGCTGTGCGAGGGGCACGGCCCGACAGCCGGGACCGAGGCCGCCCAGCCCCTCGCCATTGCCTCGTCAAAGCAGAACCAGACGTCGAGAGGTGCCGACGTGCGGAGGCTGGTCAGGTTATCCAGCCCCTGTGGCTCGACCTTCAGGTGCACATTCACCAGCACCTGGAGCATGTGGCCTAGAAGGAGGGCCGGACTGGGGAGATTGTGCTCAGGATCCAGTCTGAGCACGGCGAGGTAGTCGTACACGGTCTGTGCCATGCGCAGCCACACCGCCGTGGTGACCGGCAACTCGTCGTTGCGCTTGCGCTTAGACCCGCCTGCGGCCAGGCGCGAGCGGCCTTCGGAGCCGGCTGACAGCAGCCACTCTTCCAGCTGGCGGCCCAGATCCTTGACCTTGGCCTCGAGGTCGTGGTTCTGTTTGCGCATAGTGGCCAATGCCTCGTCGCTTCTGGTCAGCTCCGCTTTCTTGGCGGTCAATGCCTCGCTGCGGCTCGTTAGCAGCGTGTCTTTGGCGATCAAGGTCTCGTCGCTGCGTATCAGCTCTGACTCCTTTGCGGCAAGATCGTTGACTAAGGCGGCTACGCGCGAGTGGAGGGCGGTGCGTTCGCTCGTCGCCTCATCACGCTCCTTGGTGACATCGTTCAGCCGCTGCTGCACGGTTGCCAGGTCAGCCTTGGTCCTCTCCAGCTCCTCCCGCGAGTGGGCCAGCTCCATCCTAGTCTGCACCACTTCGTCCACGGTTGTGGCGAGCCGGGTCTTGTAGTCGTCGAGCCCTTCCTGTGCCGTGGTCAGCTTCGTTTTGGTCTCGTCAGACTGCTGGCTTAGCCGCTGGTAGTCGTCCAGAGCGCCGGCGAGCTCCACCATAGCATCATCAGCTTGTTCCTGATGGGTCAGACAGCTCTGCTTGGCCTCATCCAGTTGTCTCTGGAGCTCGGCCTTGTCATTGGCGAGCTCCGTGGCGCGGTTGCGCCAATGGTCACGCTGGCTATGGGCCTGCGCGGTTCGGTTATCGGCCCCTTGCAAGCGATCAGCGAGCCCGTTGACGGCGAAGTTTACCGCCTCGAGGGACTGGTCCTTCACCCGACCATCAACGGCGAGTGCCCTGTTGGAGGCCTCGAGCTCGGCAATTCTCGCCTCGAGCTCGGCAATTCGCGCCTTGCGGGCTTGCTGTTCCTCGGCGGTCGGCACCGATGCCGTCGCACAACGCACGAACTCCTCCGCATGCTCCCGGAACAGCTGCATTGCCTGCGACTCGGTCGCGACGGCGCAGGTATCGCGGATGAAGCCCAAACGGGTTTCCAGCACTTTGAAAGCATCAGTGAGACGCTCCATTTTCAACAGAGTATTTGATTTGTCTGTGTTTGTCTGGAGTTAATCGGATGAGAGTCGGGTGCGCGACTAGCTTCTTGAAATCTTGAAATCGTCGGAAGTTTTCTTCTTGATGCGTGATTCGACTGCTGCGTAGGCGCGGAGACTTTCTGGGCCCAGTGGCAGTAGCATAAGGCGCACTGGGCCGAACCCGCAAATATCGAGACGATACACACACACCACCGCGGGGCATGGGGCAATGAACCGTACTACAACAACTGAAGCACGAGGATGGAGATCAAATGCTCGGCAATCAAGGCGGCTGCGATTCCAGACGTAAACAGTCAACATATGACGAAGGTGCCTCGGGACC
Organism: Chaetomiaceae sp. R4402; assembly: GCA_023628555.1. Taxonomy (NCBI): domain Eukaryota; kingdom Fungi; phylum Ascomycota; class Sordariomycetes; order Sordariales; family Chaetomiaceae; species Chaetomiaceae sp. R4402. The sequence continues at coordinate 142,658 of JAMAKO010000060.1, read as the reverse complement.
ATGCGTAGATGTTTGTTTACCACTCAGGGGTTCAGGGGCTACGCTTACGTACGTCAACAACGCATACGGCCGGTCACCGTATCGGCCACACCTGGCTTCGAACCTGGCTTACCCAGGTCGTCATCTGGGCGTTTCACCCTGCTGAGAGGAAGCAACAACAACCAACCAACCCCTGCGCCAACCGCAAATACACACAACGCTCCTGATCCGCCAACAGCTTCGACTCACGATGCAAGCGGACAGGCTCGCGTCGCCGAGATCGCAGCATGATGTATGGGCGAGTGAACTGTGCTCCGCCTAACGCAACCAGCAATCCGATCACCCAGATTCACCGCGACCAATGACCATTGAGCTACGGGCTCGTGTCTCGTCGAGCTTGTCACCTATGGCCTAATAAACGAAGTCGATCGCAGAGCCGATGGGGAACACCTGATCGATGTGTGTTCACTCGGGCAATACCGCGTCCGGCCCCAAGACCGCCGTTGGAACATCTTCCCGCACACGAGCACCAAGGCGCTGGAGACTGGCGTCGCAGAGCTCAAAGCCGCAATCGCCACCGGAGGGCGAGAAGGTGGCCCATCAACATTCCACAGACGCGACGGAGAGCGGTCGCCACGTCCTTCCGGTGCGATTCGCCGCCGAAGCCAACGGTGACGTCGCGCATCCAGGCTCTTTCGGGCCATCCTGCCTAGCCCAGTCCAGTAGAGTGCTTGCATGCCCGACGGCCAAGTTGTTCGCATCATGCGCGAAGCCCAGTCTGCTGGCTCATGTCATGCAATCTTCTGCACGGCCATGAGGGTCCGTGTTCCCATCCCGGCACGAACGTCGGTGGCCTACCGCAGCTTTCTCAACATCTGCCTACCCGGTTCGCAAGACCCAACCAACAAGGTGAACATCCCGATTGGCCACGCCCACCTCACTTGTGGCGCGTGGCCGTATACCGGGTGACCGATCCCCGGGAGCCTTGCGCCCGCCAAAGCTTTCGAGGTTGAAGGAAGGTGGAGGGGCTTTCGCCCCTGACTGACACACCCGAAGGGAAGACGAGGTCACCTCCATGAGAACTGAACGGCACAAGCCGGTTCAGGAGTGATCGCCACTCTCATGGCAACCACCAGCCAATCGGTTGTTCTTACAGTAGACAGTGACAAATGGTAGGCCGTCTCTTGGAGGCGTCCATGGATCAGACTTTGCGTACATGTGATTCATGGCACAGTATCCCCCATGTAAACCGAATGCCTTGTTCAGGCCAAGATAACGTAAACGAGACTTACCATTCGCCCTGAAAACATCGCATCGAGCAGACTGTACGCAGGAAAGAGCTGGGGCTGTTTGTTTTGTGCGCGCAACGCGCCGTGTGCCTTATTCGCTACGAGTGCGCGTGCCGCAGCCAACTTTTCTGATTTCTGCGCAAGCGGGAACTTGGGCCTTGATTCCATTGACAATCGGAGCCGGAAAACTCGCGTTTCTGCGCCCACAATGCTCGCTTAATCCTTGGGCATGCGATTCCTCGTCCCTCCTTGTGCCACAGCCTTCCAGAGGCGACTTGCCCGACGCACAAGACCGGAGCGATTCCATGGCTCCAGACACAAAGAACGACCGCTCTGTCGAAAACATGGGCGGCGCCTGCGAGCCCCAGCGCCCGGCAGACCTTGGGAAGTCGCGCGTCAACATCATCATCAACAACAACAACAACAACAACAACAACAACAACAACAACAAGCGCAAGACCACTAAGGGGCAGGAGGAGCCCGAAGACGAGAAGAAGGTTGTCTCCCTTGTCAAGGACAATTCCCCGGGCGCCGAGCCTCAGTTCCGGATCAAATTATCGATTGATGTACACCCGCCCAACGCCACCTCGTCTCCGACACGCAAGCCGACGGAGATGGCCAACAAGCTCAACTTGGCAGTGCGGCACGCCAATCACCCTGATGCGGTGCGGCGGTTCGACGTCTACGACGAGTCCGACCGCTGTCTCGACAGTCCGGGCACGACCACCCGTTTGAGCCTCGCCGACGTCAGCCAGTCAGGGGTCCACTACCCGCGCGGACCTTCAAAGTCAGAGCATATCGGCAACATTGTCATACAGAATGGCGCTGCCGCACACGCTGACAACGCGGGCCAACTCCAGTCAGCTCCCGTTCCGCCGCCCGCCAGTCACGCCACTGCCTCTATAAACACCAACCACTCGACCCAAGACGAGTCCACGCCCGCTGGCAATGCAAATGGCGCCGTCGGCATGGGAGTCAACGTTGACATCGACATCGACATCGACATCGACATCGTCTGGAGCCTGGATTTGGAGCTGCAGCATCCCGCCAATGTGCCCTTGCCTGTGCAAACGCCAGAGGAGCTGTCACTCCTCAACCCATGGGCGTGGAAAGCCGCTATCGATAGCGACTGGTACCACCACTACTACTACGATGACTGCTAGTGTGAGATTATGGAACATTCCTATCTTCCTTAGTCTCGAGAGTTAGGTAGTTCATGCACGTCATTTTCCCAGTGTCTTTTCTGACGAAAACCTGTGCTTTGTAAACCCGCCCACCCAGGTGCCTACCTTTTGCAGCACAGGAAAGCTGTGCCGGGCTTCGCCTGCTTGCGCAAACCCAGCCCGGTGTATCTGCCTCATCCACCCGCGTTTGGAATATGGAATAAGTCTGGTCCTGATGCCGGCAGAGATGATTGATGAGGTCGACATGGAGGACAACAGATTCTATGGTTGCGTGCTGTGAAAGTCCGTCGATCGTTCAGACCACCTGGTGGTCATCCAGCCCGGTCTTGATGCCGTCAAACCCCGCAAAGAGTACAACCGATGCCAAGGTTGGGTAATTGTCAACGTTTGGGGTGAGATGCTCGCAGGCAGGGCAGGCAGGGCAGGGCGGGCAGGCAGCAGCCCCCCACACTCACTCGTAGCTGGGTGGCTGCCTACTCAGGGACGCCTGAGCGAGTGAGCAAAGGGACCCTTCATTATTTAATGCCCAGCGAACTGGTGTTTCAAACCCCAGGCCTCTGCGTTACCCGCGGTTGAGGGCCCGGCGCCCCTGTGCAAGCCACGGGTAGACCAAGAAACGGCTCTGGCAAGCGCGTCAGTCAGCCCGTTCCGCCGTGAACCACTGGAAGCTTGAAGCGCACATCGCGGTTGTTGGCGAGCCAGACGTACCGGGAAGTGACCAGGTGCTGCTTGGACGATCTCGGTCGCCCGCCCACGTCAATGGACGTTAAAGATCGTAACGACGCAACGGAAGCGGGCCGGCACCGCCCGCGCGTGGACGAGCTGGAGCCACAGGTCGTCGCCGGCGAGGCCGAGGCGGACTGACAACACGACGGCCCCGCCCGACTACCACATTCTCGAGATTATGCAGGGTCAGGCTGGCCGGAGACACGGTAGTGCGGAGTGTGTCGGTTGACGAGAGAAACACGCTCTCCCCAAGAGGACCTGCGCCGCGGTCACAACCGCTACCGGCGCGGAAACTGAAGCGTCAGATGGACATAACCAAGTAGTGACTATAGACATCGGCTTGACCGTCTTGTGGCATACATGGGATTTCTTCACCCGCAACTTAGCCTGGACCACGCGGTCCGAAACACCTCCGTACGCACGCATCATCACCCCGTCCACACCGCAGGACCCGGCGCTTTGTATCCGAGCAGCCCAATCTGCGACATCATAGCCTGCGAGATCACCAGACCTGGCATCAAGACTTAGTTTAATACCGTGGTTTGGCTACCTCATCCTCAGGAGCAAGCAAGGGGGCTGTCTCACCAGGGTCATCAGGGCGATAGGTGCCCGGGAACTTGGCGAAGCCGGTCGGAGTGCCTCCTCCCTCGCCGATAATGTTCACATGAGCGCAGTTGACGTACCACTGGCTGTAATCCTTAAAGCTGGTCGGATAGAACTGCTCGATGCGCATGAGATACTTGCCTGGCGGAGTAGTGGCGGGTATGGTGAAGTTGAAGTCGTGCGCCCCCCAGAGCAGCCAGGCGGTGTCGTTCACCGGCCCGCCGTACGCAATCTTGAACCAGTCGCCATCTCCCCGGTAGTTCTCCAGGTCGTCGTTGGGCGCCCGCGAGAGATAGATCTGTCCGGGGCCCGCATGCCAGAAAACACCGCGCGGACCGTTGCCGTCCCACGAGACGCGGAAGCCAACCTCCGAGCCGGCTAGCACGTCGGCCGTCTCGGTCTTGCTCGCCGAATCGAACGCATTGCGACCACAGGTTATATTGGGATTGTTAATATCCGTCTGCGGAGGCGTTTTCTCAAACTGGTCGCCCTCGGGAAAGTTCCAGGGATCGTAGGCGCCGTCCCAGGCCACGTCGCTGTCTTCGTGTCAGGTTGAGCGGGCCCGAGTCAAACGGCAGGGGAGTGGGGTCAATACCGAACGTATTTCCACTCTGGGGCTTCGGTGCCATTGACTAGGAGAATTCCCTGAACCTCTGTAGGTGGGTTGTCATGTTAGGAGACTGCAAAACTAGTACTTGACTTCAGGGGTACTATGGTTGGTGAATGAACGCCTACGGTGAGCAAGCGCGCCAGGGATGGCAGCGGCACCCAGGAACGCCGCAAGAAACAGCTTCATGATGGCGGCGCACAGGCGCATTCAGTCTTGGTGAACGACGAAGAGCCACACGTAGGCCAGTTGGGTTGGTCATGGATCCAGTCGTGGATTATATGCCTCTGACGAGCCCTTGGCGTTACGTCGATCGTGTCAGATGGGTTGCATGTAATTTGTTACCCGTACCCCAAGTAGCAACCGGAAGAAAGTCAATATAACCGTTAGAAGCTTGCACACAGGTGCATACCCGTTTCCAGGTTGCATGTGATGGGGTCATACGGCTATATCCGCGTCTTGGACAGCGTGAACGGTTTCTTATGTTATGTAACGTTCAGTGCTGTGCTAGGCATTCAACAAATACAATGAGACCTGCGAGTGGCAATCATCTTAACATACAACAGATGGTATCTAGTGGTCATGGATGTCAGGCCTAGCTTGTCTCCAACTTGCAGACGACGTACGTAAGACTGCAGGAGATCATCGCCGGTGTCTTCCCCCACGCTTTTGGCAAGTCAGTGCCGTGTTTGACGTATAGGGGATGTTGTCATCGAGGGAGTTTATGCAGGTGTGTGGCACAGCAGCACGCAGTTCACTTTCCGGGGCCGTCATGATTCGCTCCATTTCCTGGTTCCGATCCTGCCGGCACCTGCCCCTCCGCCAACAGGCTCGAGCATGTTTGCCGCATTGGGCCAGCGAGTTGACCTCGTCCGGACCCTAAACGGACGACACAATCCGTTTGGCTGAAGCCGTTGACTGACGTGTCTGCGATGGCGCTTGGCGGGCCGAGCTTCAATCCGCGCTCCGCGGCATCCGGCACAGAGACACGGCGGCGCATGAGTGGGCTGGCCCCGACTGTCCACGAGAACGGGCACACCAAGCTGGCTAGGCGACTTTTCATGATTTCTTTTTCTACTGATCTTTCGATGAAGAAATAGGGAATCGATGCCCACCGGCTCCGAGGGTGATGGTGATGAGCACCAGGCGCTGATGTCGGTCCTCAGCGCAATGTACTACTCTCAACGCTCGCTCAACCAGGCAGGCGAGCAGGAACTCTCCACACGCTGTCGGCACGACGTTGAGGTCCATGCACACGACTACGTTGCAGCCCAGCACGGCGGACGTGGAGCAGAACATGCCAAGTACCGCCCTCGGAGCCGACCAGAGATGGAGACGGGAGTTCTTGAACATGGCGTCCCCAGTGTTCCGCAGATACTCTGCGAGTATAGCGGCCTGAGCCCTAGTCGGCTGGATGTAAACCAGGTGGATGTCGGGGTCGGCCCGAACCACCGACCAGATGAAGGGCACGATTTCAGTGCTCTTGCCGCTTCGTTGCGGGCCTTGGATGTGAGCGACACTGCAAGCGCGGTGGCGCGCACCGTCGAGAAACTCCGCGAGTTGTGCGTTCGCCATGATTCTCTGCTGGTTCTCGTACGAAATCGGTGTTGAAAAGGTCAGAGTTTGGGTTTGGGTTTGGCAAATGCGGGCAACCGACTAGAGAGAACGGGCTTGAAAGGAAACATGGCTTTTTGAGTTCGCAGTGGAAGGCTGGACATTTCATCTGAATTCATCGTCCAGCCCGGTTGGTTCCTACCTGTACCTCCATGCGAGCATACCTATCTCACTTTCGCTAGTTCTCCAATGAAGGGTCTGGGACAACGTACGAGTGTCTAAACTACCTGAGTTACGGTGGCGGGGAGGAAAGCCCGGGTGTCCGGCGCACAATGCCATCGGTGCCGGCAGAGCTCTCCCTGTGCATGTAGTGGATGATCTACCTGGCCTTGTCCACCACCTGCAGGGCTTCGGTGAGCTTAGCCAGGTACGCCTCCTGCTTCTCGAGCAATGCAACTTGCTTCTCGGTTCGGTACTCGGCGGCCACCTCATTGTACCTTGTCACTGTGGCCTCGAACTGCTGGGCAGCGTCGTGGTGGACCCCGTCTCGTAGCGGCCGCAGCTTGACGAGACTTTCCCTGATCCGTTTGTTAGCGGCGAACTCGGCTAGCGTATCACTTGCGTTGTCCGTAAAGAACTGTTTATCGCTAAATACGTACTGCTCGGCATTGGGGTTGGCATCGCCCTCGTGGCAGCCCGCCTCTGCGATGTTCAAGCCGCCCTTGTAGACCAGCGACCCAAACAGTCCGGTCACAAGCTGCTCGCCAATCGATAGTTGGCTGGCAGCCTACGTTGGCAGCACCGGCACGACCACGGACTCTGGCTCGAGTCCAAGGACAGCCTTGATGCAGCTTAGCGTAAGCGCGAGCAGCGGGCTTGAGTCTTGCAGGCCACAACCGGGGAGGTGCTGGGCCGTCTGCAGATTGATGGACTGGGCGGTGCACCTAACGTACAAGGGCGACTGCCGCTGGTACTCGTCTATGGTGGAGTCGGGCGACATGAGTGGCCTGGTTCCTTAACTCGTCGGCGTATCTCTTGGCCTTGCCCATGACTGTATCCTTTTCGATGAACAGTGGTCTCCCGTCGGTTCTTGCTCCTGCGTAAGCGTTGTCGACACGGGCGGCGTAGTCTAAAGAACCGACGCCTGCTGCTGCCATCTCGGACGCGGACTTGCGATGTTTCTAAGCCGTCCAAACCTCGTGGTAGTCGTCTATAGCGTTCGCTAGCTGCAACAACTCGGCAGCGTTAAGAAACTCGCTAGTACGCACCTTATTTCTGCTAACCGCTAATTATACCGACGACGTACACTCCTTGGTAGTCACCGTTGTACGGCATCTAGCCGTCGCGAAAGTCGTACGCGACCGTGCCCAGCACGAGCGAGTTGCGCAGCGCCGTGGGAATCGCGTTATGCAACACCAGGAACTCGCCAGACTGAATGTCAAAACGCGTCCAGCGTGTTCTGCATCGAGGTCACATGTCGCGAGACCCCGAGAATTTGGCGGAGCATCTGAAAGAGACGCGCGTTGGAACCGCCATCAGACGCGTTGATTGCTTGCACCACTTCCAGGCGCATGCCCTGGAGGAGCGGCACTCTCGCAGTTGCAATCTCCGGGAGCGGCATTGTGTATGGTGTATGTGTGTGCAGAACGCGAGAGTGTTGGAGCGGGTCGGTAGGTAGGCTCGGAGCGCAGGTTTATTGCTCAGGCGGGGAGGAAGCCTGAATGACTTTTGGTTTACGCAGGTCTGCTACCTAGCCCGAGGGTGACAGTATGTACTTTTGCATGGAGAGTCAGGGAAGTCTGCGCTTCCCTATCTGCACACCAGAACCTAGACCTGCTCGCCAGGGAAGGGCGTGTGCGTTTGTGTAGGGGGTCGGGGGAAGCCTGCGCTTCCAAGTGTGCACACCGAGACCTAGGCCTGCTTGTTGCGTACCTAGAAGACACTGGTAGAAGGCCTGCGCTTTCGTGTCGTACGCTCGCCTACGGATGGGGAGGCTTATACTGAGGTCCGTATTCTCACACTTAATTAAATCACGGGCACTTTAGCACCTACTTCTGCAACCCTGACCTGCTTGGTTGATTCGACTCCCTGTAAGTCCGCATACCACCAAGATATAGCTTACCTACATTGGAAGCCTGAGGTAGGTAGAGCGGCGCTCGCATCAACTAGGCAAGAAGCCTTCCCTTCCCTACCTAGGTAGGTAGGTATACTAGAACGGCGGCTACCTACCATAGGTAAGCTCCTCAGGCCACTGAGGTACCTAGTTACCTAGCAACGGCGGCTAGATGTACCGGTGCGCATTATCCACTCATCATGGCGGTTGCATTCCTCTCGGCGGGTTCCACGACGGCACCAGGTTTGGCACGCCGCCGCCTTCCCCGACGGAACAGCTGTGGCTCGTTCCGGCTTCCGCGACCAAGTGGGGAGAAGAGATCGGCAACGAAACCGAATCTTGCCAAGATGAAACCACCAAGCAGCCCGAAATAGACCTCCCGGGCTGAGTCCGTTCCTTGAGCCGCACATGGAGTCTACCGCAACTCGACGTCAGAACCCGGTCACTCCGTCCGACCCTTTTATCATCCTGGTGATCTCCCGCGCAAAGAGGCCAGCTCCACTGACTTGGCAACAGATTTGCATCAACGTGCGGACGACTTTTCTTTCCCTGAAACAGGATGGGGCCGCAGAACCCAAATTGGGACGGGACGTCATCCGCCGCCGCCCCGGTTTCCGGGACCGTCGCGCGCGGCAGTGCCATTCCGCATTGCCGCACTAAATTAACCACCACATTATCCGCCCGCCAAGCGACCAATCGCCCAGCCAGCGCGGCCCTGTTTCGGGAGGGCTCACGCACCCCGGATCACCCCTTGGGTGGTATTGGTGTGGGGAAGCACGCCCAGACATGTCCACGGGGCCCGCCGTTGGGAAGATCGAGTCTCGCCGAGAAGCCCGTGGGTCGGTGGGACGCCGCCGAACACGATCGAAATTGGAGGACTGGCGGAGACGTCACAGAGCGCGCGCCGGGCGCCGCCAACGACACAGGGAACCGCCAGCGTACCATCGTCGGGCAGCCGTCCCGACGAGAGGGAACCTGGGAACCATGGAAACAGGGGCCAGACGCTGGTATAAGAGTGTAGAGGACGACCCCTTGGGCGGCTCTGTTGGGCTCTACGGTTCTCCCTCCTCGCCATCATAGATCCCGCTAGATCAACACAGCCCGGTACCATGAAGTCGTTCACTTTCGCCGCCCTGGCAGCTCTCTGGGCCGGTGAGGCCGCTGCCCACGCTACCTTCCAGGACCTCTGGATCGACGGTGTCGACTATGGTTCGCAGTGCGCCCGCGTGCCGTCGTCCAACTCGCCCGTCACCAACGTGGCGTCCAACGACATCCGCTGCAATGTCGGCACGTCGAAGCCCAGCGGCAAGTGCCCCGTCAAGGCCGGCTCGACCGTTACCGTCGAGATGCACCAGGTTCGCTCTCCTCTATCACGTCCCACATCTCCCCCGCTCATCACTGACTAAACCCCAGCAAAACGGCGACCGCTCCTGCTCCAGCGACGCCATCGGCGGCGCCCACTACGGCCCGCTGATGGTGTACATGTCCAAGGTGTCCGATGCCGCCTCGGCCGACGGCTCCTCGGGCTGGTTTAAGGTCTTCCAGGACAGCTGGGCCAAGAACCCGTCCGGCGGGTCTGGCGACGACGATTTCTGGGGCACCAAGGACCTCAACACGTGCTGCGGCAAAATGAACGTGAAAATCCCGGCTGATCTGCCATCTGGCGACTACCTCCTCCGCGCCGAGGTCATCGCGCTGCACACGGCGGGCAGCTCGGGCGGCGCGCAGTTCTACATGACGTGCTACCAGCTCAGCGTGACGGGCTCCGGCAGCGCGACCCCGGCGACGGTCACCCTCCCGGGAGCCTACAAGGCCAGCGACCCGGGTATCCTCGTCAACATCCACGCGCCCATGTCGACCTACGTCGCGCCCGGCCCGGCGGTGTACTCCGGCGGCTCGACCAAGACCGCCGGCAGCGCATGCACTGGCTGCGAGTCGACCTGCAAGGTGGGCTCTGGCCCGACCCCGACGCTGTCCCAGCCGACGTCGTCCGCGACCTCGGCGCCGGGTGGTGGTGGCTCCAACAACGGCGGCGGCTCTACTGGCGGCGGCTCGACCGGTGGCGGTAGCTCGGGCTGCTCGGCTGCCAAGTACCAGCAGTGCGGCGGCACCGGCTACACGGGCTGCACCAGCTGTGCTGTAAGTTATTTTGCCTCGTCCTTTGTTCCGCCATGATGATGTGCTAACTGTCTGGTTTTAGGCTGGCTCGACCTGCAGCGCTGTCTCGCCCCCGTACTACTCGCAGTGTGTCTAAGCGTGGCACCTGACCCGGTCGTTCTGGTGCAACACCGGGACAGGTATTGGTCTCGGTGACGAGCGATGTGGCTGTAGGAGGTGCAATGTGATTCTTGTATATAGTTGAATCCATACTGTGAATACTGTCCCGCATAAGTCTCCTTCGTGATTGATATACTCTATGCCTTGTGAAAGAAACTTCTACCTCAACCGATGCCTGTGCGCCCGTATGCTATGTCATGTTGACCAGGACTCGCTGAGAGCTTCCTGTGCTCTTTGCAGGCAAACAAAGACGCTCACTTCACAAGGTGACATGCTCCTTTAACAGCTTCAAACCACAAATCACATATTACCTAGTATAACTTGCGAGGCAGAAATGTTTAATCAAGTTTTGTAGTTCCAAGAGCGCTAAGACTAAGTACCTGTTAGTGCCTTTGAGAGAAAGGTGGCAGACATTTCGCCAGAGATTCTTGCGTGATACGGATAGGTCTTCACGCACTGCACTCCCTACATGTGTTTTTGGTTTGCGAGTTAAATCTCACAACGGCTCAATGGTCTAGTGGTATGATTCGCGCTTCGGGTTTCACCCAGACTTGAAAACAGGTCATGTGCGAGGTCTCGGGTTCGATCCCCGATTGAGCCCCTCTCTTTTGCCAGATTACACGGGGATACCTCTGCGGCTTCAGCCTCCACGGCTGTGCATGCCTTTTTCCCTCGTGGCATGGAATGTCCATCATGAGGTCAGAGAGACATTCCCTTGCTTTCGCAGGCACTCTCGAATCGCGGAGGAAACCCCCGTACCATGCCCGCCGTCTGCTTGCAGATCGTGACAAGACCGCGAAGTAAACCCCGTACAGACCCCCTAATCCTCATCCTCGACCTTGCTGCCATAGAACACAACGCATCCAGAAACTTTGTAGCCCGAGAGAAGCAAACCCAAACGCTTCAGACCGTGATACCGTCCCGTACCATATCCCGGCATCTGAGCCTCCAATTCCCGATCGCGGACAGAGAACCCAACCAGTCTCCAGTCCTTGGCCCAACCGAAAACCCAGATCATCATACTCATCACACATCAAAGCGCTCAATCTCACACAGCAGCACAAAAGCAATGCCCAGGCCAGCGCCCAACCAGGTGCGATTCACTCACTCCGGCCCATCTTGCCCAAAATCTCATCAAACGTCGTCGCCCGCTTCCGCGTCGCATTCCTCAGAATCCCACGGCCTTGGCTCAGACTCTGCCTCTGGCCCAGCCCATCCCGTCCGGTGCCACCATCAGCACCACCCGACGGTTTCCCCGGCAGTCCCGGGACCTCCCCTGCCGCGAACGCCGTGTCCACCATCCCGTGTCGTCCGGGCGAGTAAGGCGGCGGCTTCTCGCCGACGCTGACGGTTGCGCGGCGAGACAGCCCGCGGCCAGTGCGGGGCGGGGAGGAGGACGAGGTGGACAGGAAGCGCGCGAGGCGGGACAGCGTACCGGATCGTTTGAGCGGTTGCGTCCGGTGCGCTGCGTCGTTGGCGCGGATTGTCGTACCGCTGAGCGCATCGGAATTGTCGTCGGCAGGCAGGGCAGGCAGCCGTTTATTCAGCGCGCGGGGCTTCTCCTCGTCGCTGTTGGCATCGGAGGCGCTATCGTCGTAGTAGGTGTCATCGTCGTCGGGGATGCGCGCGCCGCGGGGGAGGGTTGGGGAGGAAGGGGTGCTGGTGGTGGATGATTGCACGCGAAACAAGCGGCCGTATTGGTTTCCCGGCGCGCCCTCCCAATAGTTGCCGCTGCTGTCGCGGTAGGTGTAGACTTGCGTGTCGGTGTCGTAGCCCACCCGTGTCATGCCCTCGGGCAGGCGCTCCTCGTCAGTGTCGAGATGCGACCAGCGACCCATGTTGGCGGCAGGAGTGGAGTGGGAGGTTGAGTTGGGGGTGGTTGCGGGCGGGCGGGGCAACCGTTGGCGGCTTGCGGGGCAAGGCTGCAGTGACGTAGATTGGCGTGGGCTACACCGACCGGTGCAAGTCGGACGCAGCGGGTCTCTGTAGACCTTGAAGCTCAAATGAGAGCCGAAATGAAAAGACACAGTAGATATTCAACGATGTTTCAAATATGTGTCATCACCCTCGTGTATTATGGTGCGTGCCTGACGTAGCACGACAACGTTGGGGACGGCAGTGCTGCCAGGGGCTCGAGGGCGTGATTCGAGCGTTGTGTGGGGTGAGAGCAACTGCATGTGTGAGGCTGTGTGCTGCGAGGCTTCGGGGAAAAGCACCAAGCTAGGGGCGGCCGCGTCACCTTGGTGGCCACTCACGTCGGCGCTTCAGTCTGTCAAAGACGCAGGCGACGAGTGCTGCAGCCACCGGTCCAAAATACGATGTTGGGGCTGTCCTTCAACCTAACCGATGGCCCTTGGTCCGTAAGTGATCGAGTTCGGTCCCTGCCTGGACTTGAAGGCGAGGGAGTAGAGTGTCGCGTGACGGGCTGCCTCTTCTTCATGCATGGGCTTCAGTTTCCGATCCCTCCCTCTTGCATCAGAGGGATCGGCTCATGAATCGAGAGTTGGCCCATCCGCCATCCACTTTCTATTCTAGCAACAAGATTCCAGGTACCAATGAAGTCCAAAATGGAGAGAAGCCAGCCCTGCAGTCACCAGACCGCACAAAATAAACACTCAATCCTCCCAAGCTCGGAGCATGCAACCAAACGCCAAACCCAAAAGAGAGCTGAAGAATGCAATGATGGCACATAGTAAACGACAAGTACAGCCCGCCCACCTAAGCCCATCACAACGCGTCATCATCCCACTCCTCGTCGAGCTGGTCGATCAGCCTGTTCTCGTCGTCCCGACTCCTGCGCCTCCCGCGGGGCGAGCCCGACAGCGTGTGGTAGCCTCTCCGCCTGGGAATGATCCGGGCGCATGACGAGGTCAGAATAATCACCACATCCTGTACACACGCACACGAGTCAGCACACAGCCGCTCTTCTCTCACGATACCCGTACTGAGAGCCATGATATGCAGAATGGAGGGAGCATGGAACTGACCTTAAGGAAACCCCAAATCCCCGACCACAGACTATAATTCGGCAGCTGGCGCCACCCGCGCGCGTGCGCAACGGTGCGCTGGTAGAAGACGCCGCCGGCGACGTAGACCGCCACGGCGATGAAGAAGATGATGGCGAACACGCTGCCGGGCCCCACGCTGCCCGGCTTGTGCGGCTCGGCGCCCGCGCACGCGTGCTGCGAGCGTACCTCGAAGAAGTACGCGCACTCGTCCGGGTCGGCGCCGACAAAGGAGAAGGCTGTCGGCGTGTCGGGGTCGCGGTCGCAGAGGAAGGAGATGGTCGCCGATTTGCGCCGGTCTTTCGGGGGAGTGGGCTTGTCCTTGTCTTTGTCTTTGTCGTGGTCCTTCGGCTTATCCTTGTCCTTGTCCTTCTTGTCGTCGGAGGAGGAGGAGGAGGAAGAGGAGGCTTTGCGTCGCGGCACCCACTCCTGGTCGTCTTCGTCTTCGTACCCGAGGTAGTTGTACCGCGAGCTTGAGGGCGCGCTGCTGCTGCGCTTGTCCTTGCGCTTGTCGGCGGGCCCGCAGGGCGAGCCGCCGGTGTACTGGAGCACCAGCTTGCGCCCGCGCGGAACCAGCTCGCCAGATTGTTGGCTGTCGCATACAAGGTCAGCACCGCCAACTGGCACACCGCAGACAGATCAAACTTACCCTAACGAGTAGACCTTCCCTTTAGACTGGTAATATGCGCTCACGTTCCTCCACAGCCCTTCCTCCACGCCCACCACATCCTTGACCTTCTTCACAACGTGGTTGCAGATGTTGAGCGTGAAGTTCGACCCGTAGTCCCAGCCCCGGGCAATGTAGTCCTCTGTCGGAACGCCCTTGGGCGTCTTCTTCCCCTCGACCGCCGCAACCGCCGTGTCGGGCCGCAAGTCGAAGAAGGCACCGCTGGTGGAGGTGGCCACGCACGCCGTCACGACCGATGTGGTGGAAGTCGTCGTTTTGGCGGCGTCCTCGGCAGACGACACACCGGCTAACGCGGCAAGCGCAAGGAGGAGACTACTGGCTGGACTTGGTGGATGCATTCTGTGGTCGTTTCTGAACAAATCGGGGGAATTCGACGGTCTCGGAGGCGAGGCCAATGGTGGAGATGAGTGACGCTGCGCCGAGCGATGGGATGAGGGGCGCGGGGCTGCTCATTCGAGGATAGGACGGCGTTTGGAAAGGAAGGCTGGACGCAATCCGTGGGCCGCAGGCTGCGACTTGCTGCTGAGATGGATGGCGGTTGACGCTTGAGTTCTGATGGTCGTCTTTGAGATCTGGCGCCGTCGAACCGCTGCGTGGTGTTCGCTGTCCTTCGCCAGCGGCGCAAACTGCTGCCTGTGATTGGCGGTGCCTTGGCAGGGACCCGTCAGACCCCTGTTTCCGTCAGCCTCCCCCAAAGCGGGCTAACGTTCACCAATGTTCCTTGCAGCGCTGTGTCCGGGGGGAAGCATGGGCCATCTGCCAAGCTGCCCACGTTTGGGACCCGCCTAAAATTCCACAGCTCGTGTCGTCATTGGCATCATACCATTCGGATCGCGACGAGCCGGCAAAAGATGATCGTGACCTAGTCTTTTCGACTTCGCAGCTCAGCCGATCCGGAGCGAGAGATCCCGATTCGATTCTGGGCTTGACACGAAAACCGTTTGCATTGGCGCCTCCAGTGGATTGGTGCACTGCCACGAACGACTGGGAGGACTACGTGCTCCCCAGCTTAAGAACCGGGCTCGACGCCCTCCCCCCTGAATTGCTCAACCAAGCTTCAGCAGCCGTGTTCGGTAGGACCACAGGAGCAATGGCGCCAAAAGCGCAGCAGCACACAGTTTCCAAGACACATGGATACGAGTTCTTTGGGCCGTGAGTGTTTGGCTCCACTTCTGCTATGTACGTTTACTGACAGTCTGCAGGCCCGGTGCTGCGGCCATTAGCTTTGTCCTGCCCGTGTTAATCTACGCCTTCGCCTTCGCCTGCAACGACATCTCTGGATGCCCCGCGCCGTCCCTCCTCCACCCGAAGTTGCTCGATCTTGAAGTCTTGAAGAAAGAAGTTGGCTGGCCGCAGGATGGCATCAAGGGGCTGGCGAGCTGGAGGGCGACGGGCTGGACACTGGCGTACTACCTCTTCAGCGCGGTTCTGTACAGGATCCTGCCGGGAACGGAGATTCAGGGAACCAAGCTGGCGAACGGCGGTCGCTTGAAGTACAAGTTCAATGGTGAGTGGGCAAAAATAATGGCTATTTGTGGCTACAAGCGGCTGCTGACCGGACAGCCTTCTCGTCGGCCATGTTCACCCTGGCCATCTGCGCGGCCGGCACCATCGCCCAGGGCGCCGAGTTCCCTCTCTGGACGTTCATCACCGACAACTACCTGCAGATCCTGACCGCCAACATCCTCATCGCCTACAGCCTCGCCACGTTCGTCTACATCCGCAGCTTTGGCGTCAAGCCGGGCAACCCTCAGTTACGCGAGCTGGCCGCCGGCGGCGTGTCGGGCAACATGCTCTACGACTGGTTCATCGGGCGCGAGCTCAACCCACGCATCACGCTGCCCGTCCTCGGCGAGATCGACATCAAGGAGTGGATGGAGATCCGGCCCGGGCTGACGGGCTGGATCCTGCTCAACTGCGCCTTCGTGGCCAAGCAGTACCGCACGTTCGGCTTCGTCACCGACAGCATCGTCTTCATCACGGTCGTACAGGCGCTGTACGTGCTCGACGGCCAGTTCATGGAGCCCGCCATCCTGACCACCATCGACATCACGACCGACGGCTTTGGGCTGATGCTCTCCTTTGGCGACCTCGTCTGGGTGCCCTTCCTGTACTCCCAACAAACCCGCTACCTGGCCGTGCACCCGCAGTCGCTGGGCCCGCTCGGCCTCGCCGCGGTCGGCGCCTTGCTTGCGGTGGGGTTCTCCATCTTCCGCCTCTCCAACAGCCAGAAGAACGCCTTCCGCACCAACCCCAACGACCCCGGCGTCGCCCACCTCAAGTACATTGAGACCAAGGCCGGCACGCGCCTGCTCGTGTCTGGCTGGTGGGGTATCGCCCGCCACATCAACTACATGGGCGACTGGCTGCAGGCCTGGCCGTACTGCCTGCCGACGGGCATGGCGGGCTACACGATCCTGACGGCGGGCACCCCCGCCGCGGGCGCAATCCGCATGCTGGACGGCCGCGAGGTGGTTCCCGGCGAGGCGCGCGGCTGGGGCATCATTTTTACGTACTTCTACGTGCTCTACTTTGCCGTGCTGCTCATCCACCGCGACCGCAGGGACGATGAGAAGTGCTCGCGCAAGTACGGCGAGGACTGGGAGAAGTACAAGCGGATTGTGCGGTCGCGCATTGTGCCGTACGTGTATTAGCTGTGTGATAGCCGCGTCGTCGTGGTGGAGCATCCTGGTGGAGGTGAATGTGGTTGCGCCCTGCAGGGAAGGGTGCTGCTGGTGATGGCAAGAAGGCTGCGGAAAAAGATAAAAGAGGTAGTGGAGCGGTGGGTTGAGAATTGCATCGACGATGAGAGCGTCACCCCCGAGCTTTGAGCTTCATAAGAAGCAAGCTGTAATAATGTAACTGTAATTTTTGCCATTGGCTTTTCTGCGACCAGCCTCAAAGCTCAGGTGCGTTGAGTGTGCTCAATGTCACGGCCGTGACATGGCAGAATGCCCGTGATCCATGGCGGTGAGGATCTCGATGTTGACTGCCTGATGACTACGCGAATACACGTGACCTGCTCCTATGGTGTGGGGCCCCAAACGCTCTATCGCTGGTTGGCGGCTGTGCTCAGCACGGTTCAACATCAACATTCTGAAAAGTCGCCTGCATTTGCGTTCGCTGATGCCGTCCGCCTCTCACCACCTCTATCGACCCCGCCAACGTCACAATCATCTGAGCTATTGCAGCCATGTCAGACGTGAACATTCAGTGAGTTTCAATGGTTGTGAGATGGATAGCATGAACCGTTGCTGACAGCACGCGACAGGGCGCTTCTCCAGAAGCCGCGCAATGAATGCACGTGAGTCGCTCCCGTCCATCTTTTTTGCTGCCGTGCAGCGCCGAATGCTGATTTTATTGCTACAGGGAATATGAGATCGCTCAGTTGGTGCGTCAGCCCCGTTCGGTGGAGAGGCTTGGAGCGAGCCGATGAGGTGCGGCTGCTGATTCTTGGGCAGGAAAACTGGGAGATGAGCAACGGGCCGCTGTCGCTGCTGCAGACGGCTGTGCGGAGCCACTCGCAGGTTCTCATTAGCATTCGGTCGAATCGCAAGCTGTGAGTTGGCTCAAGCTGGCGGGTGGTCGTCCGTGAATGATGGAGTGCTGATTTATTTCTCCGTGCTGCAGGCTTGCCAGAGTCAAAGCTTTCGATCGTCACTGCAACATGTTGGTCTCTTCCACTACGATTTCTTTGTTTGATTTGTTACGCTGACAGAGTCGCAGGGTCTTGGAGAACGTGGTATGTGCGGGAGGAGCAGCCTGTTCCTGAATCGCAGGTATCTGATCCGTGCTGACAACGTTCACAGAAAGAGATGTGGACGGAGACTCCAGTACACAATGGGAAGAAGGGCCGTCCGGTGAACAAAGACCGGTTTATCAGCAAGATGTGAGTTGGTGCCTGCGTCCGGCAACTGAAATTCCGCTGACGCTGAAATCATTAGGTTTCTGCGAGGCGACAGTGTCATCATTGTCCTGCTGAGTTAGATTGGTCAGCCAGGGTATGGCTTTCTGAAGATTGCTGCGGTTGCTGTGGAAGCAATCCTCACTCTTGAGCTGCTCAGCGAATGTATCTTCAGCTATTACAGTGGATATCCATGGAAAGGGGTGCTCAAGCCTGAGATGGCAAAAGAAAGAGGCTAGCTAGGCTTGGTATGTCAGGCGTTTCTCAGGTGCAGGACTTTGTGGAGAAGCTGAATCTTTGTCATTAGTCGCAATGTAGAGGACATCATACGAAACTAACACAACCAATTCTCCGACACCCGGACACTGACCGCCACTCGTCGTCAGACATGCAGGCCAGCATCTTCGTCCTCTGCCCGCTTCAGTGCTGAAGTCCCTTGTTCTGATTTCCATGGAACAGAGCCAAGCATTCCCAAGGCTTCACATAGACCTTCACCGCACTTCACGCGGGTCTGCCCTTCGCATCCCCCGGGAAGGCCAGCTAAGGGACCCGCATGGTTGCTTCTCCGCTGCGGGCATACCGTGACTGTTTACCTTCACTAGCAGGGCGTTTTTTGTGCCCATCACCGATCTCTTTACTTCTTTCCGAGTGGGACTTGTTTCTGACTGTAGCCCACGAGGCCGCATCACCCATTGTAATCGGGCTACTCTGGGCTATTTGAAGTGCTTTAGCAACGGAGAGCTACCTGCTGGGACTGGTGGCAAGCAAGGAGGAATCCTTGCTGCCCTTGTCATGGTGGCGTGCGATTGCATCAAGCTTCATCTCTGTATGAATATTACTCTGCAGCCCTGCAACGATATTTCACAGTCTTTGATTCTGGACAACGACTAACACCTGGGTCAAGGAGAAGACGAGCAAGAAGGCGACAAACACTGAGAAAAGCTCACCAACAAGGCCACCATCGAGATTAGTAAGAGAACAAGGGTGACAGACTTGGACGAGCAGACCGGCGAGGAGTCAGCGAGAAGATCAACTCGAGAACCAACAAGAAAACCGATATGGATGACGACCTCGGTCTCAGCCGTGATCCCGCCGGGTCGGGATCCCACAGTCAACCCCACGCGGCTGGTATCACGTTTGGCCAACCCTCCCAGCTCGCAACGCAAGCTACCACTTCCCATGGAATAACTCACGGGCTTCCCGTGTTTCCGAGCCAAACATACCATGCCCCTTCGCCGTTTCCCCCGTTCGCTGCAAGGCGCCTTTCCAGCCACTACCGTTCCACCGGAGTCGCTGGCGAAGTTCCCGTTCAGTACTTGATCCCGGCCGACCCCGACCAAGAGTTCTACGCGGCCGCGGCGTGTGGTGTTGAGAGCGGCCAGAGAGGTTTGGCCGAATCTCCGTGGCGGATGACGCAGGCTGGCGAGGCTTACACTCCCGAGGCCGAGTCACGACAGGCCCGGATCGAGAGCAAGCTGGAGCAGCTGGGCGAGGACCTCCGCAGGCTCGCGAACCAATCCACCCCGGCTCAAAATCGGCACTCAACAGTTGAACAGCTCCAGGCAAGGGTCTCAGCGCTCGAGGCTGAACTTCTTCGATCGAGGGCTGGAAACCAACCGAACCCCACCGAACAGAACCCTAACGAGACGACCGACGACTCGGACGTGCCGCTTGTCCGCCGCAAGCGCCCTCTTGTCCAGCAACGTGGCAAGGAAGTCGTCTGCACGAAGCGTGTTAAGACAGCGCAGGAGGTCGCAGTTGGCGATGAGCACAACGGCTTCTCGAATGCGAGGGCGCGGTCGGTGACTAGCACCCGAACAACTCGCGGGCCTGTCCACCGGGGACAACGATTTGCCACCAGTGCCAACCCGGGCTCCCTCCCACCCGAAGAAACTCGCAGCGGGTCTTCGCGTCAACTGTCGTTTCGGCGTCGGCCGCTGGGACAGTCGACTCCTCCCGTCCGGGGTCCACTCGAGCCGCCGGCTGTGGCAATCGACCACGCCGCAGTTACTACCGCCAGCGAAGGCTCGCGCCAACTGCCGTCGCTGCGTGAACCACAGGAACAGATTATTGTCAGTCAGGGTCCGGTCGAGCCCGCCAAACTCGACAACGGGGCAGCCACCACCACCAGGGACGCTGTTTTGGGTGAGCAGCTGCCCATGCAGTTTCTGGCCTTTCTGAGGCGCATGAACTGCAACTCAGACGACGACTTGCTTCGGCTGAAGCAGTACGTCAACGGCATCGTGGCGTTTGAGCTCCCCATTTGCGCGGACACGGATCGCTCTTACTCTCGCGGAAAGTACAGCTACGTCCTGAAGGTGGGCGGCAGGCTGGGCCAGCCGTTGTGTACGAATCCGGGCAACCGGCCGAAGCAGCAGATCGCCGACCAGGAGACGGCCGAGAACCTGAACGTCTTCGAGTGTTATCTCGACGAAAAGCGGGCGGCCATCACGCACGACGGACCGCCCCTTCGACACCCCCCCTCCTATCTGGTACCGCTCGGCGAGGTGTACCGGGTGTGTCTGTCCTCGCTCAAGTGCCCGCAGGTGGCGTCGACCAACTTCTTCGTCATGATGGAGGTGGACACGCCGAGGAAGAGCGTCTGGTTCATGTTCCGCTACGAGAAGCTCCTGGACCAGCGCGACGGCGGGAGACAGTGGAAGCCGGTTCCTCGGGACAGTACCGTTTTGGTCCCTGGACAGCCGGAAAATCGTCTCGCTGATACCGTGCCCCTCCTTGACAACATCACGCGGTGGGTCGACCCCACCAGGGAGATGCTCAGCATCGAGGAGTTCAAGGCATCACTCGGGGTGAACTTCTCGCTGAAGCCGGTGTTCTACACGCCCGTTCTAACGAGTCTGCGGGAGGCCCTAAAGAAAGGCTGGGAGAGGGCAGGACAGGAGGTTGCCGAATAGAACTGTGGTTGCCTTGTACAACCACACGTCCAACACAGGACCCGATGGCATCCGGAGTGGGATGCGATGACACAACGACGGCTGCCGTGTCACCCCGGCCAGCCGGTGACCGGTGCGCCGGACTCCGATTCTCGCTGGTGCTTCCAGGTGTTTGTGGTCTGGGGGATGGGACTGCGAGAGGATAAAGCTTCTTCCTTCCTCAGCGAAAGCGAGGCAGACATTTGTCAGACTCTCAGTGTACTGTGGTATGGTACCAAGTAGTGTACTGCGTAGTGTAGTGGATAGCTTTCGATAGCTACTCCGACTTTTCTCTCCCAAGCTCTCCTCTTCTCCATCTTGCCCAGTCTTTCCCCATCTTCCCCTCACCCAGAGGCCTGTCATCTCATCGCGAATGTAACCTCGGATGTCAAGAGCTGGTCGCTTTCGTGCGCCGAGCACTTCGATCGGACTCCACGTCCCCCAGGCTGGGCGGTGGGGTGCATGAGTAAACGGCCCGATGGCGATGCACAAACCGGCCTTGGGACAGCTTGGCCCTGGCCGGGCTCACGGCTTGGGGGGCCGGGCCAGCCGGCGCAGCGAAGCCGGGGAACACCAAGAATCGCCCAGAAGCCGGGAATAGGAAATTCGGTGTGGGGTGGCAGCTTCGCAAGCTGCGGGCCCGTTGCGGGGGAAAAATGAGGAGGGAGAGCGCGGGCTGTGGGGCGGGGAAAGCCGACAGACAGCTCCGCGCGGTTCTGACAAACACCTGACATCAAAAAAGTCCCAGTCTTGGGTCCTGTGGAAAGGAGGCCAGCTGAGGGAAGAGGAGATTTCGCATGCAGACTCCCGGGGATCTTGGTACACTGCAAATCAGAAGCACGGGAAAGGAAATGTCTCGGGCGCGCAGGGGCAAGCGGACGCCGATCGCCATCAATGCCATCTTCCTTCGCGCCCTTCATGTGTAACCACCGTATCGCAATACAGAAGGCACGAAAGATACCGCTCGGTCTCCCTTCGCAATGCCGGCCGGCAATGCGCGAGAGCCCACGCGAAGCCAGCCCACAGCCATCTGGAGCCGGCGTTTTGCTGCATTGGGCAGGTATGAAGCAAAATCTCCCAGAGTCGCATTCGATGGAACCCCCGGACGAACTGCTACGTAGTGAACACAGTAGCCCGGGCCCAGCGAACCCGCACGTCACGGGTTCCATGCACCACGTGGGGAGGCCCAATTGAAGCTCTTGCATCGTATGTACGGGCAGCCCAGTGAGGAAGGCGTGTTGTCGGCCATTGTGCCTTCTGCTGCTGGCTCGCTGTAGTTTTCGGGTAGTTGCAGTCGGGTTGCCCGCCCCTGATAGGGTGCTTCTCTGAGCTTTGCCTGTTGCTGCCTGTTTGGTTGTTTGCGATGCGGGCACCCAGGCGCCAGGGCGTCATTCATTTCCCCACAGCTGCCCCAGCGCCCCAGCGCCAAGTCGACAGGGTCTGGCCCCGGCTGCAAGATGACTTCAAGCCCTTGCTTCGCGCGAGCCGATCGGCCCTTTTCCAACCATCGCAATGTGCGCGTCGTTGCAGTCGAGGCCGGATGCGATGCGACGCCGCGCTGCCGCCCTCGGGGAGGCAACACTTTTCTCGTGCGAACCGCGGTCGGCGCACCCGAGCGAATCTGCCGGTGGCCATCATCCAGCAACCCTTGGACCTGGAAGGCGGGGAGAGGAGCACCTGGTACACCTGCACGAACCTGCTCTCCACTGCGACTGCGCTCAGCGCGGTTCCAACTTCCGGGGTCGGCTGCATGTCATCCATCCATGACGCGCGGGGATGCCATGGCTCGCATGGGTTGATTGATGGGATGGCCGACGTTACGGTAACGGCGTGCGAGCCGGGGCGCTGGAAGCGGGTCGTCGAGGGCTGCCATGGCAGCATGGCATTCCATCCCACCGCGGTTGCGTCCATCTGCATCCCGAATCGGTGAGGTACTAGTAAACAGCGGAGCAGGACGTCCTGACGTCGGCTTCGGCTTCCTGGCCACGCCAGGCCTGGACTGGGAACTTATTTATATACGCGCCGTGTCCCACGCTCTCCCGGCCGCCTGTCTCACCCCCAAGCCCTCCCCGGCGACGATCTCTGCGTCTAACCTGCACCACCGGCCCACTGCAGCCACGTTGTGCGCGGTGAAACACGGCCAGATCCAGCCATGAAGGTCGCCGTTGCGCTCTCCTGCCTGGCCGGCAGCAGTCTCGCTGCCGCCAGCGCCCTCAGATCGTCGGACAAGGTAACGTGATGATCCACTACCAACGCAGCCCCGAGAGACGCACCTGTATCCCCGACGTCGTTTCCCTCTTCCTTCCTTGGAACCCGCCGTTGCACCGGATGTTGGAGGGGGGAAAGCACACTTTCCGTTGCATTTCCCAGCACTGCGGACCGCCGCAACCACCCCACGGCCGTTTCCGCCGCCGGCAGTTCTGCCCGTCCCCGCTGCGAGATTGTTTTAGCCAGATTGGCGAGGCCCTGTCGAACGTTACAACACCATGCACCTCAGTTCTGCGGCTCAATGGCTGCTCGTCCCTGCCGTGCGAAGCGCGCTCGCTGACTGTCCCGACCAGCTCGACAAGCGGGCGCTCGCGACCTCGGAGCCCTTCTACCCGTCGCCATGGATGAACCCGGACGCCGACGGGTGGACCGAGGCGTATGCTCGCGCCAAGGAGTTCGTCTCGCAGATGACGCTGCTCGAGAAGGTCAACCTCACGACCGGTGTTGGGTGAGTGCAGGCTCCATGGGCCGTGTCTGTCCGAGCCCGGTGCTGATGATCGCGACAGCTGGGGCGGTGAGCAGTGCGTCGGCCAGGTCGGTGCCATCCCGCGCCTGGGCCTCCGCAGCCTGTGCATGCAGGACGCGCCGCTCGGCGTGCGCGGCACCGACTACAACTCGGCGTTCCCCTCCGGCCAGACCGCGGCCGCCACCTTCGACCGCGGCCTGATTTACCGCCGCGGCTACGCCATGGGCGCCGAGGCCAAGGGCAAGGGCGTCAACGTCCTGCTCGGGCCGGTTGCCGGCCCCCTCGGACGCGCCCCGGCAGGTGGGCGCAACTGGGAAGGTTTCTCGCCGGACCCGGTGCTCACGGGCGTCGGTATGGCCGAGTCCATCAAGGGCATCCAGGATGCCGGCACGATTGCTTGTGCCAAGCACTTCATCGGCAACGAGCAAGGTGAGTCGTTTCGGTTTCGGGCTCCCGTCAAAGCCTGCTAACAGACCGTAGAGCACTTCAGGCAGCCGGGCGAGGCCAATGGCTACGGCTTCCCCATCACCGAGTCCATGTCGTCCAACATTGACGACAAGACCCTGCACGAGCTCTACCTCTGGCCGTTTGCGGACGCCGTCCGGGCCGGTGTGGGCTCCTTCATGTGCTCGTACCAGCAGGTCAACAACTCGTACAGCTGCCAGAACTCGAAGCTCCTCAACAACATCCTCAAGGGCGAGCTCGGCTTCCAGGGCTTCGTCATGAGCGACTGGCAGGCGCAGCACACGGGCGCGGCCAGTGCCGTCGCCGGCCTGGACATGACCATGCCGGGCGACACCGTGTTCAACTCGGGCGAAAGCTTCTGGGGCACCAACCTGACCGTCGCCGTGCTCAACGGCACCGTCCCCGCCTACCGCGTTGACGACATGGCGATGCGCATCATGGCCGCTTTCTTCAAGGTCAACAAGGACGTCAAGCTGGACCCCATCAACTTCTCCTTCTGGACCTCTAACACGTTCGGCTTCCTTCATAACGCGGCCCAGAAGGCCTACCAGCAGATCAACTGGCACGTCGACGTGCGCGCCGACCACGCCAATGTCATCCGCGACATCGGCGCCGCCGGAGCGGTGCTCCTCAAGAACACCGGCTCGCTGCCGCTGAAGAAGCCCAGGTTCCTAGCCGTCATCGGCGAGGACGCCGGCCCCAACCCGAACGGGCCGAACTCCTGCTCGGACCGCGGCTGCGACGCCGGCACGCTCGCCATTGGCTGGGGCTCCGGCTCGGTCAACTTCCCGTACCTCATCACCCCCGACTCAGCTCTCCAGGCGCAGGCCATCCAGGACGGTACGCGCTACGAGAGCATCCTGTCCAACTACGCGACGGCGGCGACCAAGGCGCTCGTGTCGCAGGCCAACGCAACCGCCATCGTCTTCGTCAACGCCGACTCGGGCGAGGGCTACATCAACGTGGACGGCAACGAGGGCGACCGCAAGAACCTGACGCTCTGGCACGACGGCGACGCGCTGGTCAAGAACGTGGCCAGCTGGTGCCCCAACACCATCGTCGTCATCCACTCGACGGGCCCCGTCCTGCTGACCGACTGGTACAACAACTCCAACATCACGGCCATCCTGTGGGCCGGCCTGCCCGGCCAGGAGTCCGGCAACTCGCTGGTTGACGTGCTGTACGGCAAGGTCAACCCGGCCGGCCGCTCGCCGTTCACGTGGGGCGCCACCCGCGAGGGCTACGGCGCCGACGTGCTGTACACGCCCAACAACGGCAACGGCGCGCCGCAGGACGACTTCACCGAGGGCGTCTTCATCGACTACCGCTACTTCGACAAGGCCAACACGTCGGTCATCTACGAGTTCGGCCACGGCCTCAGCTACACCACCTTCGAGTACAGCAACATCAAGGTCGAGAAGTCCAACGCCGGCCAGTACGAGCCGACGACGGGCACGACCGTCCCCGCGCCCACCTTCGGCAGCATCTCCAAGAACATCAAGGACTACCTCTTCCCGACCGGCTCGTTCCCCTACATCTACGAGTACATCTACCCGTACCTCAACACGACGGACCCCAAGGCCGCCACCGCCGACCCCCACTACGGCCAGACGGCGGACCAGTTCCTGCCGCCGCACGCTACCGACGCCGCGGCGCAGCCGCTGCTGCGCTCGGCGGGCAAGAACTCCCCCGGCGGCAACCGCCAGCTGTACGACGTCCTGTACACGATCACCGCCGACATCAAGAACACGGGCAGCATTGTGGGTGAGGAGGTGCCCCAGCTGTATGTGTCCCTTGGCGGGCCCAACGACCCCAAGGTCCAGCTGCGCGACTTTGACCGCATCCGCATCGACCCGGGCCAGACCGCGCAGTTCAGGGGAACCATCACGCGCCGTGATCTGAGCAACTGGGACCCGGCGGTGCAGGACTGGGTGATTAGCAAGTACAAGAAGACGGCGTTTGTCGGGAAGAGCAGCCGCAAGCTTGTACTGAGTGCTGAGCTGAACTGAACTGAACTGAGTGGGTGTGGAGGTGGTTATGGGGGTTGGCAAAGGGTTATTATGTTGTATAATCTAGTAGTACCTAATGTTAAGCGTTGATTGGGTGAACTTGGGTGTCTGATGTGTCAGTGTTTGCCTCCGTGAGCGCTGACTGGAATTCTCATCGTATGGTGTGGTCTTGCTTTGCGAAACCGCGGTTTTGAAACTTAAAAAAACTCGTCCGAGCCCGAGCAACTCGTGAAACCCTTTGGGAGAGCTTGGATAGGCGAGCCCTGCGC
This sequence comes from Chaetomiaceae sp. R4402, assembly GCA_023628555.1. Classification (NCBI taxonomy): domain Eukaryota; kingdom Fungi; phylum Ascomycota; class Sordariomycetes; order Sordariales; family Chaetomiaceae; species Chaetomiaceae sp. R4402. The sequence continues at coordinate 116,319 of JAMAKO010000060.1, read as the reverse complement.
TTGCTCTTCTCGAACACGCTTTCCGCGCATGACTGGCGCAACCACTGGGCTGTGGCTGCCATGCGTAACGCTTGCTCCCCGTCTTAACTGCTGTTTCTGCAGCCATCCCTGAGCTTTCGAACCTCTCAACCTCCGATCATCCGCAGTCCTAGGAAACAATCGACCCCTATTTACCTTCCTGCATATACTGCAGCGCCCGACATCACCCTAGACCTTCATCCTTACCTAAAATGGCAAAGCCGGCTTCGAGGGGGAAACCTAACAGCGAAGGAACGGCTGAGGATGGGCCGTCGGCCAGTGGCGCCGCTGACACCTCGTCAACTCAACGCGCTGCCTTGCCCGAGATTGACGCGCCCAGCAACAAACTTCAGGCTCAGACGGCTAAAACAACCCAGAATGACATGGCCACCTTGGAACTCAACATCGCTCCCGATGGCGGGACAATTGAAGCTGGAGGGTACAGCTTGGGGAACAAGGTGACCTTGACGAAGAAGGCCGACGGTGCTGTTGCACTCAAAGCCGAGATCAAGGCACCCGGGCACGGTCGTGGTGACCTTGTTCTCGCGTCAACCACCATGGTAGAGGCGATTCAGAAGGCGCTTCAAGCCGAGCCCGACCCTGCGGCGTCGAGAAAAATGCCGCGCCTGGAGGATGTTTTCTCAGAGTTTGACAAGACGCCAGACCACGGCGGCAAGCTGGACTAGGTGATTCCAGTCCCGAAGCCTCCCAGCGTTGACTGGCCTCCAGCAACCGACAACTGGCCAGAGCCGCCACCCGATCCCTGGGCTACAACCACGCTCCACGACAGCAATGTCCCCAACCTGTGCAACAACGAAATTGGCCCCCGCATCTACATCTTCCCCGAGCCCCACACCGACCGCTCCCCGGGCGCCTACGACCCCGCCACCACGGCCCCCTCGACCCTCCTCCCACTGGCCGTCGAAGTCGCCGTGCCCGCCCTGCTCGTTGACCCGAGCTGGGTCATGCGCAGCCTGTTCCCGCGCATGCAGCCCTTTCTGCGCTACTGCAACGACTCCAACGTGCCGCCCTGCCTCGACCCGGCCACCGAGGCCGTGTTCGACGACCAGCTCGAGGAGCTGGCGGCGTAGATTGCCGAGGGCCTGGCGCTGCAGGTCGAGGGCGGGGAGGTGTGCGGGCGCGAGATCCGCCGCGTCGATCCGACGGACGGCGACGGCACCGTGCAACCCGTCGCGTACGTCACCTACCAGTGGGAGATGCTGGGCGAGGCGCGCGCGGCGTTCACGCGCGCCCGCCGGGGGGTGACGCTGTGCATGGAGGGGCTGCTGAATGGGGAGGATATGGGCGCGCCGGCGAGCTTGCAGGTCAATAATTGGCTTACGCTGGGCATGTATGAGGGGTTGGATCGCATCAGGGTGTTGGATAAGTTGGGGAATGGGCCGGTTTGCCGTGCGTATCTCTCTCTCTCTCTCTCTCCGATTTCTCAGTTGATGGTGCGGAGAAACGGACGCGCTGACCCGCTCGCAGGCATCCTCCAGCTGTTTGTGCGGCCGGACAGCCAGCGGAAGCGGTACGCCTCGCGGCTCCTAAAAGACGTTTGCGCGGAAATGGACCGCCGCGGCGCGCACGGCCTGGTGTTCACGCCGGTCGAGACGGCCGAGTTCTTCGCCCGCTTCGGGTTCCAGCATGCGACACACGACGGTTTCCCAGAGGCAGTGTCCGAAATCCAAATGGCATGCATGCTGCGCGAGAACAAGAACCAGACGCTCCTGGCCCAGATCTCGCGGCTGGAGGCGAGGGCCGCCGCCAGAGCGGGACGATCTGCCCAGAACCCGGCACTCGCATCTGCTGCGCCATCGACGCCAGTGCTCAAGTCGGGCGCGATCACGGAACTCGTGGAGCAGATTGTGGTGAAGAGAACTGCAGAGGGGCGTCTCCATGAGATTGAGGTCCACCCTCCCGTGAGCGCTGCCAGTCTTCAAGCGGCAAGCGCGGCGGCCAGGGAGAGAGAGGTGGCTGTGGTAACGAGACAGTGGAACAAAGCCAAGAAAGCGAAGGTTAAGACGGTCAAGGCCCGGCGATGAGCAGCAGCCCGCGAATCTCCGACTGAAGAAAGGGGTTTTGTGCGTATTACAGCGGCAGTTGGGCAAGCGAATCAAGCATCTGGAATATGACACCGTCTGTTTGTTGCCTTGCCCCTGAATCAGGGGTCATTGTGCCTTGGCTCCTGAGCCCGATTCTACAAGCTCACCACGTACACAAGCACCAACCAACCCTTGGCAAGCGAAAAAGAGCCCGCAGACAATTAATTGCTAGCTGCATCATTCTGCAAACATAAAAAAGGTTGAGCACCGTGCCGCCTGTAGAGAGCGGCGCAAAAGAAACGTCACCTGCAGGATTCGAACCTGCGCTCCCGAAGGAACTGCCTAACATGCTATCTGTCAAATAGCAGGGCAGCGCGTTAACCACTCCGCCAAAGTGACCAATGTGAGATTGAACTGGCTAAGGACTTACATAGGGTACATCGCTGCAAGAGGCAGGAGGTGATAGTCCATGATTTTCGCCTGTAAGTCGTTTGAATATACGAACTTGGATTGACAAAGCGGGCGGCAGGTTGATGGTAGCATGTTGCGTGTTACAAGAAACTGGAACTGGGCACACGTCGCACTGACGGGAAGCGTTACCTGGGGACGTACAATGGCATCGCGTTTCGGTAGATCCAGGTACCTACATTCCTCGGTCTTCACACGTCCGTCATATCCAAGATTGACGGTTGACCCATGCGATGCGAGTTGATAGCATGAAAATAAATCCGATCCATTGCTCATTGTTTTAGGTTGACGTCTGCCGACGCAGCGGTTGCATCACCAGGCTTCAAGCTCCCGTTCAACGGAGTCAACATAGGTAGGTATTGAAGGTTGGCATCAGCCGGTCCGCCTGTCATCCGACTGCAATAACAGTTTCTCTTCAATGTCATCGTCTTTTGCCTGCCTGCGCCACCGCGTGAAGTAGAACCAGCAACCGATGACGATGGCCGTGATGGTGACAGTCATCACGGGGTAGATCCACAGATACGGCGACACGACATGCTGTCCGTCGGCCGGGTTCCAGTCGAAGAAGGTCATGGAGAAGAGGGACTGTTGCCGCTGTCAGTTCGCGGGCCCTCGTGAAATACGCCCAGAAGCAACTCACCGCCATGAACATTGCCGGCAGGAAGAACATGGTCAGAAAGGCAATCGACCGCATCTGGTTCGAGTCCCTGCGCGTGTCGCGGGCAATGCTGAGGTTGGTTTGCGTGTCCTGGTAGCCGATCTGGTTCCACGACTGTACGCATGTCAGTCAGTCCCGCTGCTTAATCGATAGCCACGCCCCTTGCCGGCTCGTGTAAGTCATTCAGGAACTCACCAACTGCGCCGACAGCGCCATCCCGTCGATAACCATCGAGCACTCCCTGACCTTAGCCTCATACTCCGCCCTGATCTCGCCCAACCTCTTCCTAATCCTGCTCCCCATCTCCATCCCACCACCATAACCCCCCCTCGCACAACACCCCTCGATCTTCCCCATCTCCCCCATCCACGCCAACAACCCCATCCTCAACAAACAAACCTCAATCCACAGATCCACCGACCCGTCCTTCCCACCACCGTCACCCCCCGCTACGACGTTGGCCCCGACATCGACATGAACATTCCCCCGCTCCAGCGCCCGCACCCGCTGCAGCAGCTGGAACACGCGCTGCTGCACCAGCCGCAGGTGCCGCTCGCGCTCCAGCTCGGCCAGCACGCCCGGGAGCAGCAGCGGGTGGGCGAGGTCGCAGGGGGAGGGGATGTTGGCCGCGCAGAGTCGGTTGGCTACGGCTTGTTGCTGGGCGGGGGTCAGGCCGAGGATCAGGGCGCGGGTGTGGAATCGGGGGGGTTGGGAGCTTGGGGTGGTGCTGGCGATGGGAGCATCCGTGGTGGGACTGGCTGGGGTGGGGATGGGTGTCGTGGAGATGAGTGTCGTGGGGTCGGGTGTCGGGGGATTGAGAATGGTGTTGGAGGTGGGATTTGGGCCGGAAGTAGCGTTGGGTTTGGGACTGAGCTGACTGTCTTGCGGGCTGGGGATGTCGATGGGGTGCGAGACGGTTGAGAGGGCGAGGTCAGAGGGATAAGTTGCTGTTGTGCGGAGCATGTGAACTGACCTCATTATCAGCCGCTGATGTACGCTGTGGATGAACGGAAGAGTGACTTACACAGCGCGTTAGCCGGCCTGCTGAGCAGGTTGATGTCCGTGAAGAAGGCCACGTCGGAGCGGTTGACGATCCGGGCCGTGTCACCGTGCAGCGGAAAGGTGCTCGCAATGCGCTCGAAGCTGGCCCGGGAAAAGGGGAGGTACTCGAGAATGGCCTGGTTGTGCCTGTTGTTGCGCTCCTCAGCGCGGGCTCCGAGGCTTGAGATCGGTCAGTGGGTCAGCCAGCTAAGGTACTCGAAGCTCAAACCGGTAAGGATTCGGGCAGTCTTACATGACCGCCAGTCCCGGCGTTGATTCACGGGCGTTGATCTACACGCGATGCTGTCATGTCAGTACCTAGCTACTCTTCCTTCCGTCTGCGTGAGCTGTGAGGGCTGGTGGCCGCACTTCATCCAGCCATTCCGTCACATCTTCATCCGTCTCCAGCCAGCGTTCGGTTATGTCCTATTCCGTTCACCATGTCAGTCGCATGTCAGTCGCTGCCGGAATGGTTGCGGCGCCTATTTTCTCTGTGCACGCACCGTGTCGCCTTCAAAGCGGTACACAGCTTTGCTCCGTCCCGGCTGGTACAAAAACACGCCATCGAAGTCTTCGTCATAAAACGCCGGGTCGTCCAGCGGCCAGTCCATGATAGTGTGCGGCAGAATTGGCGCAACCGGGTTTGCACGATACCAATCGATGCGAGAATGTGACAGGTGGGAGAGGACTCGAGCGCACACTTACGACCTGGACGGCCGTAGCCTTGTGGAAGCCAAAACGCGGGATGTGTGTCAAGATATGCATGGTGCCTGCGGGTGCATCGCTCCAGGCGTGGCATAGCCCGGCTGCAGTGCATGAGAAGGTCCGCCTATACCTGCAAGGCTCGCTGTACTCACTTCGTACTGCAGTGACGACCTCGACGCCCCCGAATCTCGCTGCATGGAACCTAGCCGCCCCACCAGGTGCCGATGAGGACGGCGATGTGCATGCGTCTAAGCCGGCATGCTGCATTCGCTGATCGGCTGGCGGTGCCCAAGAAGAAACTGCCGTTGGGCGCATGCCATAACGATGCGTAGGTGCCCAGAGACATCTGAAGCCTTGCATGCGGCTCTCGAACGACGGGTATTTGAGCGGTGCCCAGCCGTCGGTTCTGCCTCGAGTCGCCAGCCACCTTCCAAAGCCCCCCCATCCTTGCACCCTCCTCAGGCCTACCTGCTGGTGGCCCCTCCGCCCTGGTCCTTCTTGCAACAGCCCTCGTGGCGAAAGTCAGCCCCTGTTAGGCGCCCGCCAGCGTCACACGATATACCCACACGCCACACAAGATGACTGTCCAGCAAGTCATCCAGCTGCGGTACAACGACTTGAGAGCTCTCGAGGAAGAGCTTTTGAAGCTGTTCCCTGCGGGCGATTTTGCAGTTGACGTATGGATTCAACCAATCCTTCGCGGTGAAGCATCCAGCGGACCGGCTGATTTGGCTCCCAACACACCCACAGATTGAGATGGGCCAGACCATCCTGATTGTACCCCGTGCGTTGGTGCCGGTGAGGCCGCTGTTCACCTTCCACAGCCGCTCTCGGCTTTACACCATGTGATGCGTGCTGTTGTCTAACATGGTCTGCCCCTACCTGTTGATAGGACGAGATCGAGCAGATCAACAGCAAGCAGAGGCACTACCAGAGACGCTCCGACCGACGTCGCTGAACCTCATGCTGGCTTAGAACATGTACTGACACGTCATTTCCTTTTCATGTTTCGTAGCTAAGATTGATGACGGGATATACCACGATATTCTTAGAAACTCCCTAAGAGGTACTCGAAAGAATTCACATCATTGCCCAATGCAGACAAATCCGCCGTGTGTGTAAAATCAGCAATTCAATGAACGTAATCATGAGGATAGTACGCCTAAGCTACATGGTGTGTTTTTGACAACACCGAGCCATGATGTGCTGAGCATAAAACGAGGAAGTTAAGGGCCGATTTAGGAGGCCACTCGGCGAGGCCACTCGACGACAGAACAGTCCTAGACAAACCGGTCGGGAACAATAAAATACATGCGCATCTAATCAAGCTTATGCTCCCTCCAGTCCTCCCCATTACGGTCTGACGGCCCGTCAGCCGGGCTGACTAGGTACCTAGGTGGAATGACACAAGGGAAGAACATTCAAGACTGCCTGAACCTGAGAATATCCAGCTGTTCAACGAAGGTCAGTACCGATTCATCTGCTGACAGAGATGTAGGCGAAGAAAGGTCCAGACCTGAGGGATCATCCATGGGGCGCGGATCTTGTAGACATCTTGTTCGACCTACCAAGCTGAGTATTAGCAGACCTGCGACAGTGGCAATGTAGTGGGAGGAGGGGTCAGTCTTCGTACGTCGACATCGTACCCGCCGGCGGGGAAGATGGAGATGAGCAGTGAGTTGAGCTGGCTCGGGTTGATACGCCAGCTGGGAATCTCCTGCAGGGCGACATGCTGCATGGCCATCATCTTGCGCGGAGGAGGGGGAGATCGGGCACCGATGTGCCCGTCGGGAACCTGCAGCAGGTGGCTGGACATTGACGCAACGAATGATGGGAAAACAATGAGAGAAACTGCCCTACGTTTTCTGCCGGCTGATCTGGCGGAAATGCTTGTGGCTTGAACTCATCCCTTCCAGGCACGGGAGCTAGACAGGCTCGGCGGGAAATGGGAAAACTAGAAGGAGATGGACGAGAGCGTCTAAATGTCTTTGAGCCTAAGATGGGGCATTCCGCCTTGTCACACTCCGACGCAGCCTGATGACTGGACAGGAGGGCTGGTTGCGCGAATTAGGAGCTCGCTTCGGTGAAGCTGCAGTTGGTGTGTCACAGCACGCCTGGCGAATGTGGCTGTGACGATCACAGGCGGCAGCCGTCATGCAAGCCGAACCAGCCAGCGTCAGGGTGCTCCGGGTGAAACGTGGGGGGCCTACACACATGCCGATCTAAGCCAGGCTGGCAAGGCCAGGAAGATGATTCGTCCCTGGCTGCGTCGACGGGCGCAAGGACATGGCTATGTAATTACATGTCTAAGGCCAGGGTCTCTGCAACGGGGCGGCCCGGTGGATGAGGCTCTGCAGGCAACCCCCGAATGGCCCGGCTGACGCAACCGGACAACCGCACTCCCATTAAACATGACCCCTGAGTCGTTCGCCTGGTTGGCCCCGCCGTGCAGTCCTGCCCCGGCACTGGAAACCCACCTACTCAGACATAACGCAAACCGACGGGAAGATTGCCTGGATTTCTGAAGGAAACTCACCAGGTACTGCATGGTCACTCCGGCAAAATGAGACAAACGCAAAAGCAGGACTCACCCTTCGGGCATCCGTCACCCACCGTGGAGCTTATCTTGAACGATGCGGAGAAGCCCAGGGGTGACAATGAAGCCCTCAGTCTCGCCAACTCCGGGCCGTCCTTCGATGCCATCCGCGGCCAGGGTATGACCACCAGCATTTTGCAAGACAGCTCGGAAGCATTGCAGCAACCGGTCCGAAAGCGCCGTCGAAGCAGCGACACGCCCACAGAAGCATCACGCATGACGGTCTGGGACCGTGGCGAGGCGCTTTACGCCGAGGCATACCCACCCGGTTCCCAGATGCCCCAGGTCGCCCAGCCAAGGAATACAGCCGGTGCGTCCCTAGCGAGCCGACTGCTGAGCCTCCGCCGGCGATCGAGTCGGCCCAAGGGAGCAGTGTTCTACCCACGAGGGTCCGTCGAGGCGCTCATGACGGAGGAAGAGGTGTTCAGGGTCATCGCCGCGGGTCGCGCGCATCTCCAGAACGTTGACAGGCCATCCTTGACGGATGAGGAGATTCAAGAGTACGCGAGACGCGTGTGCGGGTCCCAACGGCTTTCAGACGGCACCAGGCAGGACTTCCGCAAGATGTTTACCATCTTGTTCCTCCTCGACCGCGGTTGGGACATTGTGCTCTTGGTCGACGCGGAGATCAGCGACGCCCAGCTGCCGCTCAAGGCCGTATTTGCGGCGGGGCCCGACGGCGCCCCTGACATGCGGCTATTAACCGCCCCGGACACCCCGCTGGCCTGTCTGAGTGACTGGTCCCCCATGACCCACGAACGCTTTGAAGCGACACAGTGGGCCGTGTTGGCGCCTTTCCTTGCTCGCGGCACTCGGCGAAAGGCTCACTTTTACCAGCTCTCCGAGAAAGACGTGCTCCCCTGGACCAAGGAGGACCCCATCCGCGAGGGTGGCTACGGCTGGATCTCCAAGATTGAGATCCATCCTAGTCACCACAACTTTGGCCCCCTCGACAGAGATACCAAGCCTTCAGCTCTCGGAACGAACGTGTTCGCCGTGAAACATTTCAAGCCAAACAAACCGGACGCCGCCAAGGACGAGGATACAGACGCCCGCAGCGACTACGACCGGCTGCAGGCCATCCGACGAGAGTTTGAGCGCGAGATTGAGATTCTCAACCGCTTCAGCGGCGACACACACGCTCATCTGATCTCGCTGCAGGCAGCCTTCCGCCACGGCGACGAGTACTGCGTCATCATACCCTGGGCCGACAAGGACCTGAAGAGCATGTGGGAGCACGAGAGAATCGCGGACCCGCTGGACAGAGAATCACTCAAGTGGTTGCTGGAGCAGTGCCGCGGCATTGCCAGTGGGCTTGTGAACATCCACTTTTATCAGACATCGGAGATTCGGGACCCTTCGGAAGGTGGCAGTGGCGACGACGATGCCGCAAGCAACAGACATGTCTACGGCCGCCACGGCGACATCAAGCCCGAGAACATCTTGATATTCCGCGACGCTCACACGCCAAACGACCGCGGACGGCTGGTCATCACCGACTTCGGACTGACCCGCTTCCACAGCGACGACACCAAGACCTACTTCCCCCGCCGGGCCGTGGCCGCCACCTGGACATACCGGCCGCCCGAGTGCGACATGGAAGGCTGCAAGATCTCGCGCTCCTTCGACATCTGGTCGCTCGGCTGCGTGCTGCTCGAGTTTGTCGCCTGGTACCTCGGCGGCTGGGACCTGGTGCGCGAGTTTGTCCAGCGCCGCAAGGTCAGCAACCCGCTGGTCTGTGCCTTCAACATCGACCAGTTCTTTGAGCTTGTCCGTCCAGAGGGGCAACCCGATGGGAACTTCTATTCGCGTGTCAAGCACGAGGTGCACGATGTAAGTCTCCCCAGCACGCCCACCGGTGTGGACCTCACCCCTGAGTGTTACCCCCGAGCACATGTGCACATATCAGCATCCATGCACCACTAACCCACCCCCGTCCGTCCGCAGTTCGTCAACAACACGCTGCACACCCACCCGGCCATCCCCGCCCCCATCCACGAGCTCCTCGACTTTGTGCTCAACGAGATGCTGGTCGTCGAGTCGACCGACGCGCACGCGCGCGCCGACTGCCGGCGCGTCTACAACCGACTCGACGCGCTGTACGCGAGCACCCACCACCACCCCCCCCCTCTGGGGCAGCAGCAGCACGACCGGCTCGCGGCGTGCCCGCGCCCGCCCGTGAACACGCGCCCGCCCGAGGCCGTGGCCATGCCGCTCAACGTGCGCGCGCACGAGAGCGCCACGGAGCGCTATGACCAGCTGCGCGAGCACACGGGCGACACGCGCCGGCTGCGAGGGGTGCAGGGGGGGAGTGGGTACTGGGATTGGAGGGGGCGGTGAGAGCTGGGGTGGGATGTGGCCGTGAGCGACGGGGGGGATGGCCTGGACGGCTTTGAGGTGGCGGGCCTGTAGGGGTAGAGATGAGGCGGAAGGCAGGTTTTGTTGTTTTGATATCGTGTAACGGAGCTCAACAGCTCTCAGACAAAAGTGTGCTTGTGTGGTGGGGTGGGAAGAGGAGGAAGCTCAACTCACGACTCAGCGCCCACCGCCAGAGTCTCATAGCATTACGTTGATGTCCGACGGATTAGCATAGAGGAACCTGGAGTGAACGGACACGAATTTGGAGACGAATTGGGAGACCGATCGGGTGTCTTCCGACACTATGTGATGGTCAAGGCCATCAAACTACCAGTGATGCTTACATGCACTGTATCAATGGCTCTCAAGCATACTCCAATACGCTCCCCTCCGCGGGCACGGCCTATAGAACTCCAAGCTTCACTCCGTGTAGCCAAAGCACTAGCCAACACCAACCTCGATACGTTTCAGTGCGCAAACCGAAAATCCAAGCGCCGACAGCCCTTAACCGGGCTACTCCTGATGTACTCCGCCCTGTCCGCCTCCGTCATGGCCTGCCACGCCTTGTCTTTTTGCTTGTTGCGCCAGATGTAGTACGCCTTCGCAGCCACAAACAGCAGGATGGACAGGATGTTGATGGCCAGCAGCTTGGTGTTGCCGTCGCGGTACACCGGTTTGTCAGAATCGACGTAGATGAAGCTGTATATGACGTGTCCGAGCTGCACGGATATCTGCAAGCACACGTTCACTTAGCAAGACAAGCCTTTGAGGGGTGCTGACGACGGGGTGCATAATTACATTGTACAGCGCCGATGCTACGGTGCGAGTGCCGACGTTGTTGGCGTTTCTGGATACCCAGGCAACGTTGATGGCGTCTGGTTGCGAGAATGACATTAGTTCCGCTAGGGGGCTCGGTGGGAGGGGGGCAAGAGAGGCCATACGGCAGTAAGGATAAGACAGAAGCACCGTGATCAGCGCGTAGGTGCCCCAGGCGTCCTTGATGACGCCCGGCCAAAAGCGCAACGCGATGATGCACGGCAGCGTCCAGACGCTCTGCAACATCGCCGTGAACGACCTCTCGTTGAACCGGTCCGACATGCGGGTCAGTACGAGCAGCGTAATGATGTGGAACGCCGTCTGCAAGTGATGTCAACCGGCTGAGTTCACTCCAGCAACATGTTTAGGAAGACACCTACGCTAGGAATGGTGAGCAGGTTCGTCGTGAACGGGTTGAACCCCAACGTCCGCAACGTCAGCGTCAAATAGGCGTTAGGCGGGCCCTGCGGGATGAAGCAGATGATGCCCAGTGCGTAGAGCGGCCACAAATCAAACTCCTTGAGCACCTCCCACAGCCGGCGCGGTGTAATGGCCTCGCGGTTGTGCATGTCTCCCTTGGACGGGTCGTCCCGCAGCACACGGTTCACCACGATGGCCACCTCTCGGTCGCTGAACCATCCCTTGGGGCGAAACCACGTTTTCGTCTGCACAGCCGAGGCTGGCATGTTGAAGAAGGAGGCGACTCCGACAGCCAGAGTGATGATGCCCTCGACCAAGAATAGCCATCGCCAGCCGGCCCAGCCATGGACGCCGCGGAGGTGCAGCAGGGCGAATGCGAGCAGCGAGGTTGCGATTGAGGTTAGCGACAGCGAGGTCCAGAAGTAACTATGCTCGGCGTCAGCGAACGGTGTCACCGACGAGTCTGGAAGCCAGGGGACTGACCTCAACCGAATTGGCAGCTCACGCGAGGTGTAGAAATACGACAGCCACAGCACAATGTCGGGGATGAAACCACCCTCGAGCAAGCCAAGCAGAGCACGGGTGGCTAGGAAACCAGACCGGTCTTTCATGGCACACTGGGACAGAGCCACAATGGACCATATGATCATCTGCATCGGAATCCACCTATCCGGCCCGAGCTTCTTCGACACCAGCTGTGACGGCAACTCGGCGAAGAGAAAAGCGAGGAGAAAGACGATCTGGCCGTAATTGTAGTCTGCCGAAAGTCAATGTCGCGTCTTTTAGGGGAGACAACATCGAATCATACCGTTTGTGTTGAGCCCCAGGTCGTCAAGCAGGTTGTCGGACAAGGCCTGCTGGAGGTTCCCTCGGTCGACTTGCAGGGCAAAGAACATGACACACTTCGGGCTCCGTGTCAGTTTCGATAGTTTCGGGATGCAGAGCATGAAGCTGAAAGCCCTGCACATACCGCCCAGGTGCATATCCTCCAGTCCAGCTTTCGGATAACCCGCTTCTCCTCCTCCTCCGTCCACGTCAATGTCGGGTCGAAGACATGGCGGCACTCGTACTGGGCATCCTCGTACACCTGCCGCCAGTGGGCCGCAACGTCGGGGTCGAGAAAGGGGTTCTTCGAATGCTCATTAAACTCTTCCTCGGAGCCAGAGTCCTCGCTGGCGGACGGCGAGTCGAGCGCCGCAACGTCCTTGGTGTCGACGGCAGCGATGTGCTTGTCGTCGGCGAGCCTGGTCGAGCTCTGCGAGGGTGGACTGGCCATGGTGTCTATTTTGCTTGTCGCGACTGAGACAACACACAGGCCCGGTGCCGGTGTTTGGCGAAAACTTGAAAGACCCGGTGACGTGACGAGGAGCTCAACGTCGCACAAGCGACGGGCGTGTCGGGTTCTCATTTATCTGCAGACACCGCAACCAGGTTACCCGCGCCAAGAAAGCGGAGGCAAAGGTGGGCGCATTCTGGCATCGGTCGGCATATGGCGTGATAGCTGATACCTGCCCAAAGAGGTGGTGCCGGCCCTGGAAAGGGGGGCATTGGTGGTGGCAACCGAACCATGTTAGCCAGCTATCTCCAGGATAGCGGGTGTTGCTCGTGAAGCACCCCACAGGCGATGCTACCGGCATCGAGACACTGCATCATACCATGTGTTCGTCGACGCCACGGCCGGCTTAGCTATGTCCCACCGTTGCTTAAACCCGGCGGCCAACGTGCTGGGACGTGGGGGACTGTGGAACCGTCTGGGTGCAGTTGTCGTGTCGTGATTTCTGCTCGGATGAGATGATGTGCACGCCGCAAGCGTGAATGGTTGGTGAGATTGTCGACCCTTGAGATAACGGTCGGATTACTGAGCCAAACTCTCCGTCGAAGCCAGGACGGGCATTTCGCAGTCAGTTATTTGTTCTGCAACAAACTTGTCAGCGTGTCTGAACCCCATCCTCGCTCGCAACCGTCCAACCATATGACACCATCGAGCCCCCGCTCAGAGGAGCAACACCCGCCACATTCGCCTCGGTGCACTTGCATAACTGAGAGACGTGAAACAACAATCCAGTGTTAATGTCGTTACGATGCTGATCTAGATGGTTTGTGTCCAAGCAGGAACATCCAGCCCAGCCGTGACCTTAGCCGAAGCATAAGGCCACTGCACGCAAGAAAAACCTGCAGCAGCAACAATGTATATGTGGTGCAACTTGGGAGTACCACAGCAGCGGGCTAAGCAGCAAAACATTCCGCATATCTGGCTTTCCATGCGCAAATATGGATCAAGCCCCAAGGTTGGGTTACTCAGAACGGAACAAGACGGGTAAGGAAAATGGAGTACAAACCGAGGAATGGATCTGTGCGAGGAACAATCATAATGTTACTCGTCCCAACCTTCTGAGAAACATGCCTCAACTAGATGTTGAAGTTGGTGTCGGAGAAGCTGTGCTGTGAAGGGCCTTCACAATATTAAGCCCTCCGCATGGCCGTGTGGTACCGTAACCGCGTATCATAGCAGAATGCTCTAGGTTTCGACCCCCTTGGAAGGGTCGTCCCCGTCTGCCTGACACTTCCCGACTCTACCGCTCCCAGAAGGTGTCTGTGAAAGAATCTTGGAAAAGTACTCCTTGATCTCGACGAGGAAATCCTTGTGTTGAACTTCGCGGATTCCGCTCATCTTGTGCAGCTCTTCTTCGCGGTACACATGCCGCAACGCCCAGTCTTTGTGATGAATATCCTCCCAAGATGCTTGCGTCAGGCTTTGAAATGCGCGCTCAAACTTGACTTGGTAGTCACCGTACTTCTTTTGCCTCTGTTCCGCGGGAATCTCCGGCAGTAGGTCTTGCATCACTGCCCACCACCACGTCCAGAATTCCGTAATTGCCCCCCTGTGAACCTTCAAGGCGTCGTCATAGGCCTTTATGATGGTTTCTAGTTGCTGTCTTAGTTCTGAATCCTCCTCTTCCAATTCTCGTCGGGTTTCTTCATCTCTTTCTCGGCGCTGAGGAAATGGGGGCAGAGGCCGGCATGTCAATTGATTGCGCGGGACATGTACCACCACCTTGTCTCTCTTTGGAGCGTCCACTTGCGTAGTGTGAGAGGTGGTTGTCTCAACGCCAAAGGTGCAGCATGTATGTGCCATACCCAAACGCGTGAAAATCTCGAGTCTGCAGGCGTCGCGGAGATAAACCATTGTCTGCTCACGATCCAGCTGGCAGTCTTGTATCCACGCCAGAACCATCTCAGAGATCATAGACCAGCGCTTGGGAATCCAGCGAACCCGGTTAGACATCCAAGTCAATTCGGTGTCATCCCAACTCGCAGCTTCTCCCACAGCAACCCCATTCTTGAACTTGTGTAGGGGCAGACAGCCCGCCGAGGAACACGGGCACTGACATGAATCTCTGCCCACCGGGTTGCAGTACCCGGCCGCTATTCTGATCATGGCCGGAGTCGTTTTTCGCTCCGATGGAGCCGCAAGTAAAGGCCCGGTGGGCTTCCCTGGTTCGCGGAAATTTCCGATCCACGGTCGTATCAGCGTGGCTGTGGAAATCAGGGGCCTGGCCTGGTAGATGGGAGCCGCGTCATACACGCTAGCCAGGTAGAAGAGGAAGTTTGGCATCATGGCGGCCGAGGAAAAGGTTGCACTCGCGCCCTGCTCGAGCAACCAGCAAATGGCTTCTTCTTTCTGTTCGTCACCAACGTGCTCTAAGAACAATGACGCCAAAGGGGTCATTTCGTCCGTACAGGCATTCAAGTCGCACAAGCCCTGCTCGTGTAGCGCTTGTGCCAGACGGAGTCCACCAAGCCGACACATAATGTTGAATGACAGTAGCAAGGGTCTGGTTCCCGGATAGAGAACGCGCGGTACGTCGACGCCGAATGCTCGTAGACTGTTGTACGTTGCGAGAGCGTTTGAGTCCATGGGACCATCCTGGCTGATGCCGAGTTCATCGAGAGCGAGCCTTGGTAGATGCAGCATGGCAAGACTCGCAAGCGCAGCTCTCCGATTCCTAGCCAATTCGACCAAGAGTCTTCGCGTTTTGCTCCTCAACGCCGTCTCCGATGTCGACGGTCCGTTGGATGGCAGGCAACAGAACAGCTTGTCAGCCGGAGGGCAGCTGGCCCCCGCCTCGCGACAATGCTGGCAGAGGCTAGCTTGCAAGATATTGAGGTTAAGCCAGTAAGGATTGGGGCCGCGAAAGTCAGAGCTCAGAGAAATGGGAAACCCGACGGAGAGCAACTGCTCCACGGAAACGGTATCATGTCGGAACAGCGCAAGCTGCAACGCAGGGACCGGGTTCCACCCTGCTGTAGCCAGCAAGCGCAATCCTTCGGGCCAGCCCAGTGCACACTCCACTGGCATCAAAATAGAGGGACACGAGAGATCATCCTCGGCGCTCGGAAGCAGCCGTTGTACCTCGGACGTTGAACGTTCCAAGACAGCGAAGTGGAGCGGGCCAAGGTCCGTAGCTGTTCAAATCTCAGCAAAGACATCGCAAACCCATACACCGGGTCGACCTACACAGCTCAATGCCGATTGGACTGCGCAAGAGGTCGAGACAGGTGGACTTGAATCGAACAAGGTCATTGGCACAGTATGATAGCTGATGCAGCTTATCAAAGTCAAGCGCCAGACCTATCTTGGAAATCAGGTTGACATAAAGGGAAAGCTCAGCAGCGAAGGATCCGCATGGCGCTGCTTGCATCGCAAGGGCCGTGAAGGCCAAGTCTGCGGCTGTACATGGCTGGCTGGTTAGACTCGAGAACCAGACGCTGGGCCAGAATCGGACTGCCCATGGCACTGATGCCGATATGTCCACCCCGGAATTAAGAAGGCGTGTCACGACAGCGTTGACATCTTGGCGAAGCGACGGCAACGTCTCTAGAGTCCGCGAGAGATATTGGCAGATGTATAATAACTCCTGCACGCACGGTGAGTGAGGTAACATAGTTGCAGCGCATCGACTTGTGACTTACAAACAGTAGGGTATTGCCAAATTCGTCCTTCTCACTCGGTAGTGCGTTGCCAGCAGCTAACATGGCATCCAGCCTTGCAGGCAGCTGTTTCAGGGAGAGTTGGACGCGCTCGCTAGGACGGGAGGTGGGGGTGGCAGGGAGCAAGCCCCACAGTACACCGTGTATATCTCCTCCCAAGCCGAATATTTGGCCAGTGTGTAAGAAATGGTCAAACACACCGTTGAAGAGACCGAAAGCGGGCGAAGAGGTGCGCTGAACCGTGGGATAGTATCTGATCGAGAACGAGGACAGGCGCTGGTCGAGGTGAAACGCAGAAAAGAGCTCGACAGTGCCGGCAAGGAATGGGAGAACCGAGAAGGAGAAGGACCGTGTCTTCTCGTATTCGACCTGGCGAGATAATGGGCAGGAAGGCAAGTGTCTGCTCTTGGTGGAAGATAGAAACTTGAAGGCCCCGGCCTTCATGTGCCGCTGCTTCAAGTGGCTGCCGATCTTTGGGCATTGACAGGAAGAACGAGTTGTCCATGTGGGTAGTATCGTATGTGCAGCGCCGAAGCCGCCGACTGCAGACTGGACCGCAGCCTGCAGGTCGCTGGGATATTGCACGAACCGCCGGGCCGACGCGGTGAGCTGGCCGAAGGTGGTCAGCGGGGCAGCCCACATGCTGTTGCCAGGCATGTATTCCACCTACGATTTGCGCTTTCTCTGTATCACGAGAGCTTTGGAACTGAGAGGCGATGGCCGAGGACGGAGACTCCCCGAGGATCAAGCACCTATGTAGCTCGGTAATCATCTGATTGACGCTCACGTCCTGGGTGTGGCTGGCTTGGGACTCGAGACTCAAGTGTGCGTCGCTGCCGGAGGCGGGAAGAGCACGATGAGCTTCGAGGCTTCTACTGAGATCAGAGCGGATGTCTTGGAGGGAGGAGTTGACTGAGGAGATCTGGTTCTCCAGCACGGACAGAGAGGTCGTAGTCTGTTGCAACGTCGCAGAAACCGTCGTCAAGTCGCCTCTTGTGTGTGGCAGCTGTTTCAGCACTCCAAACTCATTCGGCCGATGGGCGGAGGGCCGCTCACTTGACTGACGACAGCAGAGCCAGCCCAGAGTTCTGCAACTCGCGGGTCAAGTCGTGCTTGAGCCTCTCGAGCCGCTCGCATTTCTTGACGATACCGCGCTCTCTCTTGACGGAGACCACGGCTCGCCAAGCAGCTTTTGCCTTGGAAGCACCGACGGAAGGGCGACAAGGCGTAAGCGCCTGCTCGAGCTGTCGGCACACCTGGCCCGTACTGTTGAGGATTCGAGCAATACGCTCGAGCTGTGCAGGCGCGAGGTTACTGAGGTGTTGCGGCGGAACACCGCTCTCCGGCTTGACCGCCGACTGCAGCTCGCCCACGAGGCTTAGAAAGTGGCCTAGGTCTTCGAACAGGAGGAGCAACTCGGCGGGGACATCATTGAGATCCTTGATGAAACGATAGATTCCAAACAAGCTGCGGCAGCCCAGGTCGACGAACTGGACTGCCGCGGCGATCGACCCGAGGTCCATGGGGAATGGCTGCGGTGCCGCTCTGTAGGTACTCGGGAACGTCCCGATATGAATCGGTCAACTCGAGGAATCAAACTCGGGTACCCCGAGCGGGGTCGTGCTGCTGCCGGCCGTGATCGGCTACGGTCGCGGTGCCCAACCAGCGACGCAGGTCGGCCCCCTCACAGCCCGCCTCACAGCCCGCTATTTCTGCCTGCAGTGCGTCGAGCGGTGACCGACGGCCAATCCGCGTCCACAGTTGGTCATTACACGGCTGCACCAAACCACAAGGGCAGACACAGCCAGAAACCGGTCGCATGTGGTCAATCATCGCGCGACCAAGTCAGGCACGTACTCGAGACAGACAAGCACGACTCCGTTGACCGTTGGATACATTCAAAATTCTTATCGCAACATACATCCAATCGACTCGCCTACACCTCAGCCTCGACCTTCGTCTTGGTCACGCCCGTCTCTCCGTCGGGCGCCATCTGCCGGAACATGGACATGGGGTCAAAGAAGACCTCGACCCTCTGCAGCTGCAGCTTGTCGTTGACCTCGGCCACCGCGATGCCCTCAATGTCGATCTCGCCGCCGTGCGCCTTGATCCTGACGTGCTCGCCCTTGCTACAGCGCGCAAACAACTCTGGTCAGCGCGAGAAACGAAGCGGCGAAGGCAACGAAAACCGAAGAGAGATTGAGAAACAAAAAAGACCTACTTGTTCGTGCCAACATAATCCTCCTTCATCGTGCCCCAGTGGCGCCAGCGGAAGGCGACCTTGGGCGGGCCGGCGTAGACCTCGAGCACCTCCCAGGCGAAGGTGGGCATCATGCGCTTGAAGGTCTTGTGCGAGGCGTCGAAGCTCGAGCGCACAGGACAATAATACTCGTTGGGCTCGATGATGGCGTTGTACGTGCCGACCTGCAGCATGTACTCGCCTGTCTGCTCGGCCCCGCCGTTGACGGCGAACTTGTACACCGGCCGGTCGATGGTGCGCCAGTCGGCCAGGTCGACCTTGTAGCTCGCCTCGATCTCCCAGTTCTTGACCAGCTTCTCGACCAGGTCGGGCAGCGAGCCTGCCTGGTGAGACGCCTTCTTGGCTGTTGGTGATGGGCGCCCGTGTGTCAGTCGGAATCAAGGTCAGATTGGGCAAGAGGCGTGGCTTACTCTCGGACCAGATCTTGCGCGTCTTGCTGTAGTCTGGCGCCCGCCCGTGGCGCCAGTTGACATTGGTGTCCTTGAGCACCGCGTCGGCGTCAAGGACGTAGTCCGGCAGTCCAGCGTCACCCATGGTGGTTGTGTGGTGGTGTGGTGAGTCTCGCTCTACTATTCAGGGCTTGAGTGGGATAAGACGGCTTGGAGACGCGCAGCGCAGAGATACTAGTCGCGACGGGGATTTGGAGAAACGAAGAGTGACAGGCGGCCCGGGTCAAGAGCTGCCGGGGGCGCCCCTTCTCATATCGAAGCCGGCCTCCTCCCGCCTGCCACGCGGGAAACACCTGGACCCCTCACGCGGCACGTTGGTTCCATCCCTCACCCCCGCCTCGCTTCTTGAGGGCCAGATCCCTCCCCCTGATCCGTCTGGATGGGCCCATCGTTGCATCCATGTCCTGGCAATCAAGCGGATACACGTGGGGCATCAGGGTCCTTGGCAGTTCCGGGAGCCGCAGACCAAGCGGCCAGACAATCCCCTCCAGACGTACGCGTCCGCGCATGCTGCTGGCAGCAGAGCAACATCGGCTTCCTCGGTCCCTCCCCCACCAGGAGAACCCGGTGGCGATGCATGGTAGGGGTCCATCGGGGTATGTACCCCTATCCTCTGCGTTCTCCGCGCTTTGGTTTCGGTTGGGGGTGATTGGTCGAGGGCTCGCTTGGTGTTCCATCGTGCAATGCAGATGAGGGCCTGCAGCTTACACCTGCATGTGTGCGAGTGGGGGACGGTTAAACGGCTGCAACGCGGGGTTCCGGCGGTGGCGCCTGCATCGCAGGCTCGAAGGAGAAGATAATGTTTCTTCACCTTGTCGGTGAGAGGACGCCATGGTTTGCCGTGACGATAACGTGGAGGGGAAGCTCTCTGGACCGTGCTCTTAGGTACTGCAGTTCATTCAAAGCCCCAGGCCAGGTGCATGTCCCTCGGACGGTTGAGCTTCGGTTGGTGACGGCGGAGCTCGGCGTGGGGTCAACGCATCCTCGCGGCACAGCACAAGCAGTTGTCATGGCCCATGGAATAGATGCTCGGATGTTGTGTTCCGCTCAACAGTTCATGTGCACTGCACAGTGCAGAGGGGAGAGGAGAGGATGTGAGACGGCCAGCGGCGTTGCACGGCATGCTGCCATGCGACGCTGCTAGCAGCCAACGGCAGAGCTAGACCCGCTTCCGCCGCCTAGCGCTGCGACTGTCGATCCGGCCAGTTGCCGTTATCGCGCGTTTTATCGATCCGCGCCATCGCCACCAATTGAGTGTGCCCAGGGCCATTGCGGGAGCTAGGCATCGGAACTACAGACGGCTCCCGTCGATGTTAGCTCTCCTGTCATTCACGCGAAAATCTGGCTGTGAGTTCGCGGCAAGTCGTCCGAGTTGTGCGATGTAGATCTCAGTGTTGCTCGTCCACTGGGCATTGAGCTCACTATTCTCATCCCGTGCAGCTCGTCGGCTTTTCCGTGGGATGGATCGCAGCGGCATGCAGTCAGCAGTCTTGCGACGAGCAGCGGAACATGTCAGCCAGTTGTCTGATGCTGCGTGTTGCCGTGCTGACAGCAGACAGTGGCACAGCTTGGAGCCTTACACAGTCCTGACTTCCTAATAATAAAAGGCACTGCGAGGCGACTGTGTCATCAGCTCGCTGGGCTACTATTAATGGAAAGCATTGCGACGACGCTTCGAATCGAAACGAAACTAACGACTAACCTAGTCG
The DNA here is from genome assembly GCA_023628555.1 of Chaetomiaceae sp. R4402. Classification (NCBI taxonomy): domain Eukaryota; kingdom Fungi; phylum Ascomycota; class Sordariomycetes; order Sordariales; family Chaetomiaceae; species Chaetomiaceae sp. R4402. The sequence continues at coordinate 95,784 of JAMAKO010000060.1, read as the reverse complement.
TCCTGGATCTTCACGATACCCCTGCACATCTTGAGAAACCGCTCGCGGTACTCCTCCGCCGTCGTTGTGATGCTCATGTGGCCGTGCCTGAAGACCAGGTTCCAAGTCGCAATCAACAACGTCATCAACTTCGCGTGCACCTTGTGTTTGGCCCAAAAGAAATCCAAGATGGAGGCGCGGAAGATGTGCTTCCCGTCTGCTGATTTCACGCCCGTTCGCCAGGTAGGCCGAGACGTCGCCGCAGATTGCGCATCCGATGAGCCCAACACAGCCTCCGGATAGGCCGCGCTGACCCGCACGAGGAAGAGGGAGTAGTCGACGGCATTGTGCTCGGCCAGCAACTTGGTGTCGGTTTCGAGGGTGCTGAAGAAGTCTTCGGCCTGGTCGCGACGGAGGATGATCTTGTCGTGAAATTCGTCGGCAAGCTGGCTCTTGGTGGCTTCACTCGTCAGAGCTCCGCCGGCAATGTCTCGCTCTGGGTAGAAGTAGGACGTCGGCTTCAGGTCCCAGTGTTCCCACTCCGGCTCGCCGCGCTTCTTGGCCTCACTCTCTCCGTACATGATGTTATCCATGACGATGTGGTGGGATGGCGCGCAGCGGAAGATGCGCCCCAGAGACGGCCCGGACGCGCCCAGAAAGTCGTAGATGCGGACAAGGAGCGACCGCGGATGGGCGACCATGTGCTGAGTATAAGGGTCCATCAAGTCATCGCGGAAGAATGAGTGTTCAGAATGCCGGGGAACTGACTTCACGAGACGTTTCTGGTCTGCAGTGGAGTAGAAGGTCTGCGACGGCAGAAGTCGGTGTCAGTCGCATGCATCAAGACGACGAATAGTCCGCCAATACTCACGGAGCCCGAGAAGCCCATGTCACCTATGGCCTTGAGCGAGTCAACCTTGTCGCTGCCCGGGTCAGGGCGGAAAGACTCGATGTAGTCGTCGTCACTGACATCCCAGTGCCGCTGCCGGAGGTTGGCAAAGTCCAGGGGGCGGATCTTGCGCAGCACCAGCCGGTAGAGCGCGAAAAAAGCCGAGAACAGCGACAGGAGCACCGCAAGCGTACTACTGGGCCGCTTGTCTTGCGCGGGATGCTTGACGATAGCCCGCACGATCGAGCGTGCAATCTTCTCCTGTCGTCCCATCGCAGCGGTAGTTCGAGGCGCTCCCGTCTCGATTGCAATGGGTGCTGCAGAGCTCGCAGTATCAACGCGTGGTGGTTGGAGTTGCGTTTGCGGGAGAGAACGGATTTGGTGACGTCAGTGGTCTCTGATAGGGCCTAGACTCGAACAACCCAGCCGACGGCGGTACGGGCCGCTTGCACCCCGCCGATCGCATTCTCTACAGCAAAATTTTTTGCAGTAAATTAAACTTGAATGGAAAACACAGGCATGAGGAGTCAGGGTTTACCGAGTTTCATTTTCAGTCTCCGCACCCTATAGCTAATGTTCACGTATGATCCCTTCTCCTGCCACCATCCCCCACTCCCGACAAAATTCATACCAGCGGCCACATACGTCCCAGCTGAGATCCCCCAGATTCGCATTGATCCTCAATTCAGTCAATGGCCGTTAGCACAAACTCATACCACATTTCAAGTAGGAGAGACTTACCAACTTGCGGTTTCTCGAATCGAGGGACGATGGCGGGCCAAGTCGACTCCAACATCTCAAAACACGCGGTGCCGCAGGCAGACAACTGAACACAAGAGAAAACAGAAAACCACATACCTTGTGCCACACCCCCCAATCCAAGCCCAGTCCTCCCATATCGCTCCCATCCCCTACAACTCTTTCTCCTCCCTATGCTCACCCGAGCTCCGCCAGATCGTGCGTCGAGATGTCGGACCCATAAATCCTCCCATACCTCGCTCGGCCAAGTCCGTCTCTTGCTCGGCCCAACCCACACCACCCAGCCATCGTTCGATCGTTCGGCCAATCGGTAGTCGTCGTTGGTTTGTCGTGTGCCCTTCCTCCCCACTGAGTCCGTTCGCGTGGACTGCTGGTCGACCCCCTGAATTTGAATATTACTGTGCAGTCCGTTGTGGTGAGGTAGTGATTTACGATGAGCGAGAGGGGGTTTGGTTTAACAGGTGAGAGATTCAGGAGGTGAGGTGATGCGGGAAATGAAGAGGGGATAGGCTGGTGAGAAGATCGGGCGGGAACTCACTGAAGGTGTGTGTCGCTGTACAGCGGTGTGTGTGCATAGTCGTCTGGTGTCGTTGTCCTGCTTCACGAGGGTGTTAGTGACAAATACTCTCTAGGTCATGTGTGGCGTCACTCCTGCGACACGAGGCTGTCTGAGATGTTGGAGTAAGTCATAGCCGCGCTGCGTGCTGTGGGCTGTAGAGTTAGGAGCCTGGTGCGAGCAGTCAGTCCAAGGGGTGAGCATTTCATGAATGGTGCGTAGTAGGCAGAGGTCGCCTGAGTATGCAGACGATTTGACTCAGGTCTTGACTGTCTGAGAGAATGGTCAGCGGTGATGTTTTTTGGCAGCCTCTGGACGGGCTGAGCAAATTTGAAGGTAAATGACACAACTTGAAGGGAAGCGTCGACAGCAACCAATTGAAGGTGAGGTGAACTGTAAGTCAGAAGTGAGATCGAATGAGTGATGGTCAATTGGGAAGGGCAGAGAGGGGAAGAGAGCTAGCCGCATGCACAGTGCAGGCTCGACCTCTGGAGGCAAACATGACGTCCAGCCGGGCCGTCAGCAACGCCGTCAGTTGACGACGTTGGAGAGGAAAGGAGAGATGCTGAAAGTAAATAAAAAGAAAACGCGTGACTTACAGAGCAGCCTGGAGGTTGGGGCGGAGCGCCAGTATGTGGCACGCACACACCAGGCCGGGGTGGCGGAGGGCGAGGTGCCGGTTGTTTGGTGAAGGAGGACGAAGAGAACGGAGAGAAGGGAGGGAAGAGAACGGAGGAAGGGGATATTTAAGAGCAAAAGCGGTCAGATTGCCTTCACACATGCAATGGAAAATTGCTCCTCTGCGTGCATGCATACATGCCTGCAGAGTGGCCATTTGAAGGAAAAGTGCGAAGTTATGACGTTCAGGTCACGAGGTGGACATGTCTGTAACAACTTCAAACACACATAAGAAAGACTCTGCTTATCTCTGGCGCGGTGTGACCCGGGATACTCAACGATATGGCTGTCTGAATATCATGACACGGCTCTCACTTCTTGCATTGGAAACATGAACAGGCGGACGGGGCCCGCACCGCGAAGAGCTGAGGCGTTAGATTGCAATCTTGGAGCGGACGATGAATTTGCCAACGCATTGGTTGCGATTGCGGCCCATTACGCGAGCATTCGAGTCACATTGATGATATAGACGGACAAGCTGGAGCAGATGTGCCGGCAGGAAGGGGCCTCCGTGCAGAATTTGCATCCCTATCGCGGAGAAGATGCTCCTCATCGCTCAAGCCCGGGCAAGACAAGAGCACATTACGTGATGCCTAGCTCACCACGCAGGAACATGCTCTTTCTGTTTGCCACGGGATTGAAGAATCCATAGCTCTCGCGTCGTACGCAAGCATGGCGGAAAGGGAGGGTTGGTGTGGCGGGCACGCGTCGAGCACGCCTTCAGACGCCGACTCGGATGTTTACTTTGACGTGCCCTAGCCCCCAACACTCGTCGCGTATCATATACTCAATGCTTTCGGCGCTCGAGGTCAGACTGCGGCTAAAATTCAGACATCGCAGACCGATTGATGTCCTAATGGCCGGAATGTTCGTAAATCCAGAAACGGCAAGCCACTTACACGGGTCGAGGACTTGAGTCTCACGAAGTGGGGGCCGAGCGAATGGGGATGAACCTGTGTGTGTTCGGATTGTTCCAGGGTCGGTCGGATGCGGCGCATACCGTCGGCTTCGAGATGTGGGACCCTTGGCGAAGACCTTTGCCCGTATCCCACGCCTCAAGCCGCTTTTTCTTTCTTTCCCCACCATTCCTCACTTGCCTCCATTATTTCACCATCGTTGCCTTGTAGTAGTAGATTGACCGAGGCTTCTGACAGCAAAACTTTGTTGCCATTGGCACCGAGCCCTTCCCAAACACACACAGCCCCGCCTCCATACGCCAACCGTTTACCGCCACGGTACCGCCGATTACACGATGGCTGCCAACGGTCAAGGTCCTCAGGGCGAACCACGAGCGCCGCTGCCGATTCTCGAGGCACCGAAGATTAGCGTCAAGATGTCGGCGGCCGAGCTAATCGGCAACACACCGCTCGTCCGTCTCAACAAGATCCCGCAGTCGCTCGGCATTGAGGCCGAGGTGTACGCCAAGGTCGAGTTGTTCAACGCCGGCGGGAGCGTCAAGGACAGGATAGCGCTGCGCATGATTGAGGAAGCGGAGAAGAGCGGCCGCATCAAGCCCGGCGACACGCTGATCGAGCCGACCAGCGGCAATACGTGAGTGTCCCCCCTCCTGCTGGTCGTCGTGCCGCCCACTGACCGATACCAGCGGCATTGGCCTCGCGCTGGTCGGCGCCATCAAGGGCTACAAGACGATCATCACGCTGCCCGAGAAGATGTCGGCCGAGAAGGTGTCGGTGCTGCGCGCGCTGGGCGCCACCATCATCCGCACGCCGACGCAGGCCGCCTGGGACAGCCCCGAGAGCCACATCGGCGTGGCGCGGCGCCTGCTGAAGGAGATCCCCAACTCGCACATCCTCGACCAGTACACCAACGAGAACAACCCGCTCGCGCACGAGTTCGGCACGGCCGAGGAGATCTGGGCGCAGACGGGCGGCAGGATCACCGCCGTCGTCGCTGGCGCCGGCACGGGCGGCACCATCAGCGGCATCGCGCGCGGCCTGCGCAAGCACGACAAGAACATTAAGGTCATCGCGGCCGACCCACACGGCAGCATCCTGGCCCTGCCGGCGAGCCTGAATAAGGAGCAGGCCAACATTCCGTACAAGGTCGAGGGCATCGGCTACGACTTCATTCCCGACGTGCTGGACCGCGACATTGTGGACAAGTGGTACAAGACAGACGACCGCGAGTCGTTCCAGCTCGCGCGGCGGCTGATCGCCGAGGAAGGGCTGCTGGTGGGCGGCAGCTCCGGCAGCGCGATGGCGGCAATGCTCCGCGCGGTCAAGGATTTTGGCTTCGGCAAGGGCGACGTGGTTGTCGTCGTGCTGCCGGACAGCATCCGGTCGTACCTGTCCAAGTTCGCCGACGACGACTGGCTGGCCGCCAACGGGCTGCTGCCCAACGACGCCGAGAACATCGATGGGAAACACACCACGCCCGCACCCAAGACCCTCAGCCAGAGCACGGCCGACCCCTACGCCGGCGCGACGGTGCGCGCGCTGCGCCTCAAGCCGGTCACCTCGGTGCTGACGACCAGTGCGTGCGCCGAGGCGATCGAGACGATGCGCGACAAGGGCTTCGACCAGCTGCCCGTGCTGGCGCCGACGGGCGGCAAGCTGGCGGGGCTGGTCACGCTGGGCAACCTGCTGAGTTACATCTCGCACGGGCGGGCGTCGCCGACGAGCCCCGTCAGCGAGGTCATGTTCGACTTTGGCCGCATCGACGAGGTTGTAACGGACCCCCGCCGGTTCGGGTCGGATCTAAAGGACAAGAAGCGCAAGTTTGTTGAGATTACGATGGACACGCCGCTGTCGGCGCTGAGCAGGTTTCTGGAGTGGAACAGCGCGGCGGTGGTGACGGAGAAGGGCGCGGAGGGGTCAAAGCCGGTGGCGGTGGTTACCAAGGTGGATCTGTTGACCTGGATGGTGCGGCAGAAGTCGTGATGGCGGCGCAGCTGCGTGGGTAAGGATCGGAGTTTGGTGGTTTGCATTTTAGGGCATTGGGCGGGCGATTCAGAAGCAGAACCGAGACTTAACTTGCTCGGGTGGTTTGGACAGCGTGGTTTGGACATGGCAACATGATAGACAGGCTCAACGCATGCGAGGTAGACTGGTCCATTAATATATACCCATCAGACAAGCATCTCACCGTTCTCGGGATTCCTACCACGAGCTCTGCCCTCAAACCCTCTCCCCAATCCACTTCCACCACTTATCCGCCCCTGGCCCCTCCCCAAGCACGCTCCCCCCAACAACCTCCACCTCGACATCAAACTCCAGCATCTCCCTGAAGCTAAACTTCTCACTCCCATACGCCCCCAACCACCCATCCGCCTCCTCCCCCTGCCCACCCACCTCATCATCCACGCCCACCCCGGAATCCAACAGCCCCTTACTCCTCGCCTTGCGAATCCGCCCCACCTCCCCTTCCAGCTGGCTCTTCACCAGCGCCGCGGGCAGCGCCGTGAACAGATCTAGCTTATTCGCCGCCACGAGCACCGGCACCGCCGCCGGCGCGCGCGAGCCCCGCGCCTTCTGCGCCCGCCGCTGCAGCGCCAGCAGCACCTCGTACAGGTACTCGGCGGCGGCCGCCAGCGCGCCGCTGTCCGGGTCGGCGAGCGCCGCCGCGTCGACGACGAAGACGAGCGCCTTCAGCTTCGATTTGCCCGTCTCGGCTCCGCCGGAGGGTGTGGCCGTGGCGTTGCCTGGGATGGCGGCCGGCGTGAGGGTCGGGTGCGCGGCGGAGAGGCGGGCGAGCGCGTGCCGGCGCAGCTTGGGGTGGCCCGGCGTGTCGACGAGCAGGAACTTGCGCGCGGCGGCGCCGGCGGCGTCGAGATCGGTGCGGTAGTCGGTTGCGGTGGACGAGACGGAGAGCTCGACGGCTGAGGGGACCTGCGAGGTGTGCGTTTGGGCGATGGGGGCGGCGACGGTGGGTTTTTCGGAGGGGGGTTGGTCGGGGCGGTAGAGGGGCCCGCGCTCGAAGAGGGTGAGCAGGGCGGTCTTGCCCGCGCCGGAGGGCCCGATGAGCAGGACGGAGGGAAGGGTCGTGTAAGGCGTGGCCGCGGTGAAGAGGAAGTGCACCAGGATGGGGACGAGGAAAACGATGGCTAGGCCGATGGTGATGACGGTCGGCGACGGCGTGAGCGACGCCTCGAAGAGGGCTTTCAGGGACTCGAGTGTCGTCATGATGGTTGCTCTTGCGCTTGGTTGAGGCCGAAGGAGGGAATGGGTAACGAAGGTTAGCGGTCGCAGCAGGCTGCTTTGATCTACTTGTAAGCTGCAAGACAGGTCGGCATTCTCGCTCGCGTAGGTCGGGTCTGGAGTGTAGTGGGGTGTGAGCTCTGCGCTCGCGTTGGTCGGATTGCGCCGGTTCCGGGAGTGGAATTGTGGTCCGATTTCGAAGCTGTCATTCGTTACGTCGCATTTTCTCGATGCCAAGATTTGCTGGCCACAGCGGGCGTTTTGTTGCGTGGGGCGCCGCCTTGCAACAGCCGCGACGGGCAGCTCCATCAGACGAATCAGGCGCGCGCCACGCGGAAATCAGTGGCTCAGCCTCGCTGCGCAACTCTCGTTCGGGGTTGGTCGACGGCAGCCGGGAAGTCGACGACCCTGCCGGACCTTCCTCGTACGCTCTGGAGGTCCCCTGAAAATACGTACATACGAAAATACCAGACCGGTTGGAGCCCTTCAATCTCACCCCGACAACTCCAGGCGGAACACCAACAGCCCGTGGGCGCATTCCTCTCTCTTGCGCATCGCCATGCTGTCGTTGCGCTCATAAATCGCCGATTCGTCCTCCATTCCGACTGCCGAGCCCTCCGCCGCTTGCCGTAACATTCTCGCTGCCGATCGATCGCCCATCCCACCGTCCCACGCGCAGCGCCCGGCTGTTTCACAAGGCCGACATGGCGCAACATCACCACGACGCCTCGGGGCTACCGCCCGCCAACGGCGCGCCGACGCAGCCGCCGTCCAAGGCGGACACAGCGACGCCCAAGCTTACCAATGAGGTCGAGCTCGGCCACCTGCCTGGCGACCCACCGCCGAACGACATCATGCAGATGGCGCGGGTAGGAGACCTCGCCGGCATGGAGAAGCTGTTCGCAACGGGCGACTACGATGCGACGTACACGGACGACGAGGGCATCACGCCGCTGCATGTACGTGACAAACAGAGCCATGCCGGGGCTTGCCGTGTTTGCTGACTCCCCCGTCCCCAGTGGGCCGCCATCAACAACCAGTACGCCATGTGCAAGTTCCTGATCGAGCACGGCGCCGAGATCAACAAGAAGGGCGGCGAAAGCGTCGCGACGCCGCTGCAGTGGGCCGCGCAGCGTTGCCACTACTACACGGTGCACCTGCTGCTGCAGCACGGCGCCGACCCGCTCATCACCGACGCGCAGGGCTACAACACGCTGCACATCAGCACCTTCAACGGCAACCTGCTGCTGATCCTGCTGCTGCTGCACCAGGGCATCCCCGTCGACGTCGAGGACAGCTACGGCCACACGGGGCTGATGTGGGCCGCGTACAAGGGCTTCCCCGCCTGCGTCGACGCCTTCCTGCGCTGGGGCGCCAGCGTGCACGCCAAGGACGAGCAGGGGTTCACCGCGCTGCACTGGGCGCTCGTCAAGGGCAGCCCCGGGTGCGTCCAGAAGCTGATCGAGTACGGCGCCGACCGATTCGCTAAGACGGCCACGGGCAAGACGCCGGCCATTACGGCGCGCGAGCTGAACACGGCGGCGGCGTGGCACAAGGCGCTGGCCGAGTGCGGGTATGACGAGGAAGGGCATGCGGTTGTTCCGAGCTGGCCGGGGGCCGGGTACTTGCTGCAGGACCGGAGGGGGTTTACGACCAAGTTTTTCTTCCTGTGGCCGTTTGTGCTGGTCGCCGCGACGCTGGTCATCCTGTCGGGCATGCCCGTGTATGCGGGCGTGCCGTTCGCGCTGCTGGTCGCGTACACGATCCAGTGGGTGGGAAAGCAGGTGCTGGAGTACGCGCCGCCGGACATGAGGTCGTTCGAGAAGACGGTGGGTTTTACGTGCTTCATGTCTTACGTCCTCGGTTCATTGACTGACCACGAGTTCTGCAGCCGTGGATGACAGGCATCTTCGCCGCCTCGCTGGTGCTGGTGGGGCTAAACTGGCTGTTTACCCTCTTCCCAAGTACTGCTTTTGGACCTTTGCCTGGTGCGTTGTCTTCCTCTTCTGGTATTTGTGGGCGATCGTGTGTTGTCTGACTGTCGTGGCAGGCGGGATATGGTTCGGCAACCTTGTGTTTGCCGTGTCTGCGAGTCTCACCGGGTTCTTCTACACCCGGTCGATGGTCGACGACCCGGGCTTCGTGCCCAAGCTCAACGGCATCGCGGAGCAGAAGGCGGTGATCGACGAGCTCATCAGCCAGTGGAAGTACGATGAGGCGCACTTTTGCACGACTTGCTTGATCCGGACGCCGCTGCGCAGCAAACACTGCCGCCGGTGTCAGCGCTGCGTGGCCAAGCATGACCAGTGAGTGCTCCAGGTCGACGTCCTTGCTGATCATACAACTGACGCTGGCGCAGCCATTGCCCGTGGGTCTACAACTGCATCGGCATCAACAACCATCGCCACTTCTTCATCTACCTCATCAGCCTCACCTTTGGCGTCCTCAGCTATGACTTTGTCACCTACCGCTGTTCGTCTTCCTCCTTTTCTCATCGCGCTCCTACCCAGACTGACTTTTGTCCAGATCTCTCCTCCCGCAGCCCGGCCGCTTCCGACCAGTGCAACATCCTCTCCCCGGCCCTCTGCCGCGTCGTCAACGCCGGCCCCTACAGCGTGCTCCTCGCCATCTGGGCCTCCCTGCAGCTCACCTGGGTCTCGATGCTGCTCTTCGTGCAGTTCATCCAAGTCTCGCGCGCCATGACCACCTACGAGAACATGTTCGGCGTCAGCCCGCGCGCCGCCGCCTCCCTCGCCAGCACCTTCACCTCCACCGGCGCCCCGCTCGACCCATCCACCATTGCCAGCGGCGCACCGCCTCCCGCAGGCTCCGAAATCGGCCCGCACGCCCCTCCCCCGTCGGGAGGTGGCCACCATGGACACAGCCACGGTCACGGCCACGGCGGCCGCAGCACGCTCAAGACCTGGAGCCGGCTCCTGGGCGTCGACACCTTCATCGAGACGGCGCGCGGACGGGGGGCCGCCACCGGCGGCGCCAACAAGCGCCGCAGCAACCGCAATCCGTACAGCCGCGGGTGTGTGGCTAACTGCAGGGATTTCTGGTGCGACCCCGCGCCGGTGTTTGGGAGTCGCGAGACGGGCGCCGCCGTGCTGGGCGGCAGGCCGGTCAATTACACGGACATGTATGAGAGCCCGGCTGTGATGGAGATTTTGGCCGGTGCGGGAGGGAGTGGGGCGAGGAGGAATGGGGGGTATGAGGCTGTTGCTGGAGAGGAGGTTTGATTTGGGATTCTGTTGGGGGTGTTGTGGGAACTTGGGGGCTGGGAGGGATAAGAGGAGGTGATAATGATGATGATGAGGTTATTTATGACGGGTGTTGAAGGCCATGCGGCACTGGCTTGTAGAGCATGCGAGTCCAACTTCGTGTCTCCTTGGATGGCTGGATACATGTAGGCACTCACCTGATTCTTGCCGCTGCTGGCGTGGAGTCACTAGATGGTTCCCGATGCTGGCACCATAGCAGTATATACAATTGGCACATCACCGTCGCCTCGCTCCAACGGTGTACGTTCACCTTAATCAAGGCAATCCCTTGACAAAGGGGCACGCTGTCCTTGCCTCCGCGAATCGCTTCGGCGTTCCCTCCGCAGCCTGCAGGCGCGCATCCTTCCGCCATGCGCTAGCCGTGCCGAGCCAATCGTCGAATGACGAACGGCTGGCCAGGTTTGGAGTGCGACCAAGGCGCCTTCCACCCAACACCAATCGCCTGGCTCTGGAGTACTCCGTAGCCGCAAGGTACATCGCAACCGACACGTGGGGAGCAAAGGTGCAAAGTGCCTCGTCTATATACAACAGTCACAGTTATCATTGACTCTTTCGTCCTCCAGTCAATTGTGCCCATCAGTGACTTGGGCCCTTCGTTTGGCCACCTGCTGCAGCCCCAAGTCAGTCACCAATGAGTGCATATCCTGCTCCTCACTTAGATGGCGCTGAACAACTCCCGCGACCACTCGACAAGCCTCGAACCTCGTCGTTGAGACGCCCCGCGTGCGATGCCTGTCGCGCGCGCAAGGTCCGCTGCGACAGACGAGAGTCACCCTGCAGCAGCTGTGCAAAGCTGGGCGTGCTGTGCCGCTACTCGAGCCGGCTGAACTCGGCTGCTGCGAGAGTCAATCTGACGCAGTTCTTGGAGACGCTCAACACCCGCCTGAGTCAGTCTAGCCGTCGAGCCCGTTTTGTGATCTTCCCATTCCGCTTGATTGAGGTTGCTGAGACGGTAGGGACGTGTCCTCCCATGCAGACCAGGCTGAGGCCAAACTCGCCTCCGACACCGTCCACGGCGTGTCCCAGCCCTTGTCGACTTCTCCAGCTGCTTGGGGGAGTGCAGACACGTCGCTAGAAGTGCCCGATGAGGCCTTGCGCTGTGGTTCGCTGTTCAACTGCTCTCCCACGAAAGCTGAGTCCCAATCGACCACCAGCTTTCCTCCCATGGGCACAACGTGCAACACTATAGACCAGGCCGAGTACAACCTCGCCGATAATGCGTCGATCTCGCATGCGCCTGACAGATTGTAAGAAGACATGAAAAAGGATTCCTTCGCGGACCGCGGCCCTGGAGACTACCTGGGCACGGCTAACCTTTCTTCGAGTCTGCACGATTGGACCGACGGCGACATCCCCGCCTCCGAGCTGCTCTACGACGCCTTTGCATCTACACTGTTTACGGAGCCCCCACTCGAACAGGCAGTGCCTAACCTATTTGAACCACTCGACGGCGAGTCATCGTTCATGGTCCCTAGCCTGCCTGACTTGGCCATGTCGTCGAGTGTGGACCGAGAACTGTAAGATGCTATCTGCTGTGCGAGCCTACTCCGACATGTTCTCACTACCAGGTATCGCAGACTCGACCGCTATTTCGACGTCTTTCACTCCATTTTGCCCATCATTAGCTGGGCACGTTTCGAAGCCGAGATCTCGCAGCCTATCCCGCCCATCGAAGTGCGGCTGCTATCGTACGCCATGCAGGCGCTGAGCACGTTCTCCCTGGGCCCCGAGCAGCGTGCAGCCTCCGAGAAGCTCTACGAGCAGGCCCGTTACCAGCTCGATGTGTGTGAGCGGCAGGAGAGCGGCGAGTCGCTCACCAACATCAACACGCTGCAGGCTTGCGTCTTGCTGACCCTCTACGAATTCAAACGGCCCAACTTCTCCCGCGCCTGGATCACCCTGGCCAGGGCAATCAGGCTAGCCAAAGTCATGGGCTTGGACAAGCCAGACGGGGCAGCCGGGTTGATGAATGATCCTAGACTCTGTAAACCGCCGGCTCAGCCCACGACTCCGGCCGACCAAGAGGAACGAAGGCGGGCGTTCTGGGTGCTGTACATCTTTGACGCCTTCGCAAGCCGCACGACCAGGGTTTCTGACTTTCGGGGACCGGTAATCGTCTTTTCCATGGATGTTCACCCCAATCTGTGTACTGACCGTCCTTCCAGATTCTCGTGCCGCTACCGAGCCCAGCGGACTCCCCCGACGACACCGACGGATCCATCTCAATGCCCACCCTACAACAACACATGTCCGACTGGCCCGACGCGTCCGAGCTGTCCCCCCTCACCGGCAACGTGCTGATGGTCTTCCTCTGCCAGGCCTGCATCGAGCACGGCGAGTCCGCCACGCTCAACCCGCAGGGTTACCAATTCTGGGACACGCACTACCGCCTCGACAAGGCCATCACCAAACTCCAAGCCGCCCTGCAGTCCCACCCCCGCGACCGCGACAGCCCCCTCTCGCTGGGCGCGCGCATGAACCTCGGCGCGGTGACTATCATGCTGCACGAGGCCATGCTGGCCAAGGCGCAGCGCGACGACCTGCCCGCGTCGCTCGCCGCCGACGCGTCGGCCCGCTGTGTCGCTGCCGTTGCTGATATTGCCGGCGCCGCGCAGACGGCGCTCAGTCTTGCGGGTCCGAAGCGCGAGTGGCTTTGTCAGATTGATCGCTTTCTGCTGTGGCCGGTGACGGCTGCGATTCAGGTCTGCTTCCGCATGCTGTATCGGGGTGAGGGCGACGATGCGGCGCGGTATATCGGGTTCTTGCGGGTGCTGGGGGGGTTGATGAGGGAGTGCATTGATCCGGAACAGGTTGATCCGGTGCTGTTGCAAAAGGTTGAGGAGCGAGTGGCTGAGTTGGAGGGTTGATGCGGATGGGCTTGTCTGCGGACGTTGACGCCATTATCTCGGGATGGAGGAGTGGACAATGCTGTGGGCCGCTGGGAGTGTGAGCGATTCGAATTACTGTCCCTGACCGGGAAGCTGGTCTCGTCTATATCGAGCAAAGTCCTCCAATCCATTCTGGCGTCTCTCCGATTCTACTGGACTACTCGGACACCACCCGGCCCCGGCTTGGCCCCCTTCCCCAACCTCTACCATTACCTATCGAAACAAGGCGAGTCCCCATGAAGCGTGAAAGGAGCAATACTACACATAGCAACATCACACATAGTTCTTCACCTGTTCCTCGGACCAGTCCCAGAAGCGCCTCGCCATGCCCGTCCCGCCGTTCTCCTCGGCCTTCGCGGCAGCTACCAATTCATCCGAGATCTTCCACAGCCTGCCCCACGGCGCAACTAGCAGCAAGCCCAACGAGTCAGCACATATTATCATCATCGGTACAATCGGTATTCAGAGCACTTACCAAACTGCCCCGGCCGCCCGGCCGCCACCTCATCCCCAAACGCGGCAAACAGCGCCGTGTACGCGCCCAGCACGGGCGGACACAGCAGCGTCCTCCGCAGCAACCAGGCCGTCAGCGCGCCCTGCGTGCGCCAAAAGTCCGAGTCGAGGTTGCCCGGGTTGATCGGCACCGACACGACGCCCGCTTCCCCGCCATACCGCGTCGCAAACTCGGTCGCGTGCATGTAGTTCCCCAGCTTGCTGAGCGCATACCCCACAAACCCGCCCGGCTGCTGCGTGCCGCCCCCGCTCTCCAGCCGGTCGACGTACCCGCGCGGCGTGACCGCCTCGGCGGCCGACGAGGACACCCACACGACACGCACCGTGCCGCGCGGGGATGACTGCGCGGTGGCGGCGAGCAGCGGGGTGAGGGCGCGGGTCAGGGCGAAGGCGCCGAGGCAGTTGACGCCGAGCTGCAGCTCGTGGCCCTGCGGCGTGCGGCTGCCGCGCGGCGGGTAGCCGACGCCGGCGTTGTTGAAGAGCAGGTGCAGCTTGTGCTCGCGGGCGAGGAAGGTGTCGGCCGTGTGCCGGATGGTGGAGAGGTCGGCTTGGTCGAGGCGGATGTAGGTCAGGGTGCCGGTGGAGGTCGGGGAGGCGGCGCGGATGCCGTTGATCGCGGCGAGGGACTTGTCTTCGGAGCGCGCCATGATGTAGACGGTGGCGTTTTTGGCGTAGAGGATGCGTGCGATTTCTTTGCCCAGGCCGGTGTTGGCGCCGGTGACGACGGCGACCTGGGGTGGGGAAAGAGGTTGAGTTTAGGGGCTCGTACGTCGGGGGAGATTCCACAGAGGGATATTAGGTACCTTTCCTGACAGATCTGGCACGTTCTGCTCTGTGAACTGTGGCTTCCCCGGAAAGGCTTGTTTTATGAAGCTGAGGGTGCTCTGCACGGAGACGGTGATGGGCTCCAACATGTTGACGGCAACGGGGTTGTGTGGATGGTTCGGCGGGCAACGGGCGTCCGGTTACTGAGCTAAGAAAATGAAGCGCAACAAGCTGGAATTGAAGGTTGAGAAGTAGGTGCGTTGGGATGTGTTGCGTCTGGTGACAAGGGCTGGACTGCTGCGTCCGGACGAGATGAGCCCGGATTGGGGTGGTCTATGTAAGTCGAGATGCTGCGCCGAGGACCCACCGCGGGCCGAGAATGTGCGAGGTGCAGCGCACGCGGCCAGTGGCACGTCGGAGTTAGCGACGGGGGTAATCACTTACACGGACGTTGCGAGCCCCCGAAAGTTCATATCCGTTGTCCAGCCGGATCTGGTTTATCCCGTCATGTAGCTTGTGGATAGGGGGTCTTGAGCCCTGCTTATTTTAGATTGGCCCTTTTTTACCGTCTTCGGCATCCCATCGCACCTTCACCGCGCCGGGAGGGTACCGACCCATATCCCGCTTGGCGAGCGGCCCCGTCGATCGTCCTGCAAGAGCAAGCCACTTCCAATCCTGTATGTCGCGGCAGGATCCAAGCTGGTGATACGTGGTGATCGTGACTCTCCAACCGTCGACCAGGGGCCCAACATGTTGCTATGTTCTCGGTCAGCGGACTCTTGCGCAGCTTAACACAACTGTTGAACCACTGACCGCGGCCCTTCCGTCGCCAGACTGATACACCTCACGGACCTCGGCCGTCTCCACGGTGATGGTGTAGTCGGTCAAGCACTCGTGGCAGAGCCTAGGCACGGCCCAGGAGGCCCGCCACAGCGGTGATCCATCCGGTTTCTCCAGTTCTGGCATGGGATCTATTCCGCTAAGCTGTCTTTGCAGACTTCTGCCGGTCGGGCTTGTGCACAGGTGCTTGCAGATCCGGTACTGTCCCTCGTCGACGGCGTCTCGAAGCGGAAATGCTCTGGCCTCGACGGTGTGCGTGACACGGAGAAAGAGTTCGTCACCCAAGATCCGATCAGACGGTGTTTGCCGCCAGAGCGGCGCTGCCCTGAACAATGCACCCATGTCGGCTGGGCGATGTTTTCCAGGGGAAGGCCCTTGGAGGGGCCGTAGAAGTGCCGGTTCATGACGAGACGCGCGAGGAACGGATACCTAGCGGACTGTCAGAGTGAAGTGTGGAAGGAAACACAAAAACAACGATGCATGAAGCATACAGATTATACGAACAGTACAGTAGTATACCCCGTTGGGGTAGCATGCCCAGTCTGCATGGCAGTCGAATCGATTGCACCCCATGCTTTGTTGCATGATATACTTTTCCCTTGTGACTGTCCACGAGGGCGAGAAGCAATGACGCTGGCAACAAGCAAAACAGTAAAAGACTCAATCCCCAAGGTCCTTTTCGAGCCGCGCCAGAAGGCCAATCCGACACCTGACCTGTACCCTGGCAGCGCCCTCTGCCAAGACGAAACGGAGATGTTTGCAAGTGAGCGAGAGCGCGGCCAGATCCTCAGGCGAGTCGGATGAAGAGAGCTAGTTAAATTCTATGATGTTCGGCAAGTAAATAATGTTAAAGTGTATTGTAATAGCTTGTAGAGAGACAATTACAGCTTATAATATTAAAGCTAGGTAGAGGGTAGCTAGGTTGTAGCTTATTAGTATAGCTAAACCCTTAATAAGCCGTCTCTTACTTGAAAACTCGAACCCGGGCCTTGGCATTGATGATCAACTAGTCCTTCCGCGGACTCTAGCATCTAGACTAGCTGGCCAACCAACCATTGTAGCTTAGGAGCTCGAATTTGCAACCCTATACAAGAAGACAGACCTACGGGGTCATCTTACTAACCTGGCTGTTCGACGACAAGATCTCTCTACACGGTGGCTCCTATTCAGGAAGGTTGAGAAGGCTTTTGACGAAAAGGACTTCGAATTAGCTCGGCTACAACAGGAAAACGAAGCTCTGAAGGCTCAATTGGAGGTAGCCCGGCCGTCGAAAAGGAAGAAGGTAGTTCCGGATCCTAATAAGTTCGCTACGATTGAACAGGTCCACCGAGCCCAGATGAAGGTGGGCCGTATTGAGGACTCTGTAGCTGAAGAGAGCTGGTCAGAAAGCTCCGAATCAGATGCTTCCTGTATTGTGGTGGGTTGAATAGACTGCAATATATGCAGTTGAAGGAGATGGGTGGGTTTGTGGGCCAAGGTTTGCCAAGTGATCCAAATGTGGGGTGGTCCAAATGGGGGGTACTCGACTTATGTTTGGAACGCGTTCTTCTATACAGACGGTCGCTTCTCTACAGACGTGTCAGCAGATGACGCACTGGAGATCACGTTCACGGACTTAGTCTGATGAGGTCCCTCACACCGTGACTTCTGTCTAACCTGACCAGACACTCCGGTAATGCATCCGACTTCGACGAATACCGCCAGCACTTACCAAAACAATGGGGTCCGATGGTCACTATCATGAGCACTGTGCAGTCCCGCGACGACAGCACACCTGCCCCTGCTGAACGCTGCTCCAACATCGAAACATCCGTATACGACGCCTCTAAGGCTGCTGCGGTTCACTTCTCGGTGACTTGCTTCTTGGAGAACTCCAAGCGTTGAGAGAGAGTCAGAACACCGCCGCCGAGAGCTTTTCTCAGTATCACAGCTTAGGTCGTAGGCCGCACGGCTTGACACAAATCATCTGGCGCTTCGGGTCCTTGACCTCGCCTACCTGCAAAAACCTAGATCTGCGGCAGAAGGCCCAACACCGGCCACAACACCACCTTTGAAACAGTCAGCTCGCTAGGGTGGTCGAGCGCTTTTACATACGCCTTTGAATAAACCACGCGTCTAGGAATCTACAACTACAAACACATCTAACACGAACACAATGTCCCTAGGGGAGACTCCTTCAACTCCACCAGCGGCGACAGGATATAGACTTGATCTGCTACCAACGAAAGTCATTACAGGCTCCCCGTTCACGCCAGCTTCTCCATCCACCACCTCTACGGCTGAACCGTCCTCACACAGATCAACTCCCTCCCTACCTTCCGACAGCTTGACACGGCCAACTCGCAGCCATCATCCTCCAAGAGGATTTCTTGACTTGGAGTAGACGCGACTAGTTAATCCAGATCATTCTCAGGATAGTTCTCAAACTGTTACAGAGTTAGGGTCAGCAACAGCCCGCTTTCTTCCATTTCCACAGAACAGAACAGACAATACCATCACCAGTTCCCCCGTCCTTGCCGTAACGTTAGTCTCGGATCTACTCTAATTTCGTTTCTCAAGGCTCTGTGGGCAAATCGCTTGCGATTTGCGTTTCCTGTAATTTCGCGGGAACACGTGGATCGGATCGACCACAGGACGTAATGACGTGTCTTCTTGACGAAAGGGGAATTGGGGCGGGTGAGGTCCTCTTAGAGCCTTTCGTTCCTCAAGGCACCTTTCATTCATCAAGGCACGGGGTGGGGCATAGAGATCTCAAGGCATTAGTCTAGGACTTCGAACATCAGCAGCAAAATCGAACACACTGCTCGCCTGCTGCTCCCACACGCTCCTCCGTAAGCTCCTTATCTACTGTGACATCGTGGATACGTGGCTATTGCCCTACAGAATGAAGAAATAACCGCCCTCAGAGCTCCTTCGTCTCGAACCCACACAGCAGCGTGCCACGGGACGCGTCCTCATATGGAGCTGCCTCAGCGACCAGGTCTAACCAGTCCGGGTCCGAAGTCAGGGACTGAAGGATGGAAGGGTCTGTGACGTAATATGCCGTAACCGAGTCGTATTGCGGAACGGTCCAGCCGGAGGGCAGCGAGGCCGCCGCCCCGGCTGCGATGGCACGCGCCGACGGAGGGGTCAGGGTCTGTATGTACGGGTCCGCTTAATTAGCTCGTTATCTAGCACGCGCGACAGCCCCGTATGTCCGCATCGTTCCTTTGACAATTGATGGAGGCGGATGGAGGGGCCCAATATGTGATCATGCGTCTTCCGGAGAGAGAAAGCACAGGACGTACCTGTGTCCAGATGGAAACCCCGTGGCGTTTGATGACCGGGCGGGCCCTTGCATCATGGACCTTCACCAAGTAGTTGGCATATTGGTCCCAAGTGACGTTGTCACGCTTGTACGATCCGATCTCGAACTTGAACAGTTTGTCCAGCGGGGTGCCGGCACAGCCGACTTTGTTTTCAGCATCCCGCGACAAACCGCGGGATGTTGAGGCCGCGCAGACGTATGAGTCGCCAAACAAAAAGAGACTTAAAGTAAGTAGTGATTCGAGCCGCATCATGGAGTAGTTTGATTCGCAGTCCGAGCACAGGGCACTTGCAATGGGAAAAGAGGTTCAAGGTTTCTTACGGGAAATGGAGGGTTGGGTCCAGGATTAAGTACCTACCCAGCTCGTCGCTGATGAGGCGAACAGGGACCCTTTCGGCCCAACCACTGCCCCTCCCCCCCGGCCATGTTTCCCATCTTGTTGGCCGGAGGGAGCACAGGTACACCGTAGAGTAAGGAGTTCGAAGGAGTTCGATTTGGCCGCACACACGGCTTGCCATGCTGCATGGTTCATTTGCACATGCGAGGTGTAAAAACTCGCTTGTCCTTTTGCATCCATGGCGACTGCACTAGTGGTTTCCATTGGGCTGGGGACGTCGAGCAGGTACTTGTCCTGGCCATACAATACCCAGCCCTCCACGTGTACTGCGCTGACCTGTGCCGCAGGGCTGCTGCCCGCATATGCAAATATCTAGCCAAATGAGGATTCCATGGACTCAGCGGCTGCTTGAAGGAGCTAGAGCATCGATTTCGTCATTTCAATGGCGGCAAGCCCGAATACAAGGGTCTGGGCAGCCTGTCAAAGGTTCTGGTCGCCGATGCCAGGACCGTCAACTCGACAAAACATGGCACCTTACTTACGGTAGCATTTTGTCTGCATGAGGTGCCGAGGTGGGCGGACGTGTCCGATGACTTATCGCTCCGTTTCACTTGCATATCTACCTTAGCAAGGTAGGCACCTGAGCAGTAAAAATGGATTAGGTGCAACCCCTGTGGGAGCTTGGAACATCGAATGGCTCACGCTGGGAAGACTCCCGAGCACACATTGTTTTCTTTGGGAATGACAAAGCAACGGGCACCGCGGGGGTGTCAGGTCGTGATTGCGCACAATTATCTTATTAACTAACTAACGTAACGTATCTTATATGCGAGCGAGACAGACAAGCGAGCGAGACAGTTGGGTATTTTTCTGCAGGCGCCAGACCATGAAAGCACTTTAAAATTGTTAGTGTACTCTAACAATCTTGAGGTCTTTTCCTCCCCCCCGTGCAGAAAAATACCTGACTGTCTCGCTCGCTTGTCTGTCTCACTCGCTTGTCTGTCTCGCTCGCTTATCAAATACGTTAGTGGCTCATATCTTGATTACCGGTGCTGCGTCAGTGAGACAGGATCGAGAACTACATCACAGCCAGCGGTCATCCGGATCAACCCCTCGCGGAAATCCCGTCTCGCTCTCGTGCATGTACAGAGAACGGGGAAGCCCGAGAGGCACTGAGATAGCTTGTAGCAACTGGCTCCACCCATTCCTCTATGGCCTACGCTGCCTTGCTCTCCTCTCCAACAGTTGCCTCGTCCACCCCTCCTCCCTCGTCTTTCTTCCTCACGTCATTCCAACCCATACCCCAGCAGAAGATTGCGCATGCGGCGGCCATGGCGGCGACGAGGTAAAACACGCGATCGATGCTATTAGCGTAAGCGTGAAGAACGCCGGGAAGATCACCTGGCTTGACAAATGTGCGGAACCCAGTTGCCCCGGCGTCCAGGATGGCTTGGGCGTCGACGCCTGGCGCGAGCTGCGATACTTGCGATCGCAGGCTCGAGTCAAAGATGACATTGCAGATGGCAAGAATGAGAGCGGGACCGATTGACTGGGCAAACACCATGAACGCCATGCCCGATGAGAGCTCTTCTCCTGTCGTAACGGCCTGTATTGCAATGATGGCCTAAAGGACAATGTTAGCTTGTCTGAGATAAGACCATACTTACAGGTATCATGGCTTTGCCAGAACCGAGGTCGCGTACCACTTGCAAACCAGCACCAGATCCAAGGCCCCCAATGACCTGGAACCCAACCCACTCTCCCTGGGGACTACCAGGCTGTAGTATCGAGTACAGACCGCTGCCAATAGACAGCAGCACTGCCGAGAAGAGAGCGAGAGGAATGACGTAACCAATCTTCGTTACTATGACCAAATGTCAGTGAAAAAATCTCACAAGTCCCCTAAGGAACATAGAGGGCAGCGAGTCAGCAACGTACTTAGCACGCCGGAAGAAGCGGCCATGAAAAGTTGAGGCAGGATCATGGGCAGGAGATAGACACCGCTCTGGATGGGCTTCGCATCGTTGATGGCCTGGAAGTAGAGGGGAAGGAAGTAGATGGCACCGTAGACGGCAGAAATGAGGAAGGCCTGATAGAGTCCAGACGACCACACCTCGGTGCGGCTGATCAAGGAGTGGGGGAGCATGGCATCATCGCCTTTCCGAAGGTTCCAGATGTACCAGACGATGAAGGTAGCCCCGGCGCCGCAAAAGAGCCCAATCACCCGGGACGAGTTCCACGGATACTGGTTGCCGCCATACTGTAGGGCGAGAAGTAGTTGGAGGACGGCCGGGGCGAAAAGCAAGAACCCGACCAAATCGAGGTGATGGTGCACGCTGCGCAGCACGGTCGTAACGGGAGCTTTCGGTGTTTGTTCTGGAACGCGTAGGAGTGCGATGGCGATGGCCGCCACAGCGCCAACTGGAAGGTTTACGTAGAAGCCTAAGGCGTCGATGATCCCACATGTCAGTTACCGAATTGCATTCCCTGAGCAAGTTGGGTTGTGGGCGATGGCAGGCGGAGGGAAGGAAAAAGGGAAGAAAAATCTTACACCAGCGCCAGGTGCTGTAGGAGGTGAATGCCCCGCCAATAAGGGGGCCTGCGACCAGGCCGAGCTGGTTGACTGAACGTAAAGTGTGTGTCAGCTTCAATAATGAGACGAGATCTGCCGGTCTCGAGTCACCGAGGATGGCACGTACATCCCATCAACAAGCCAAGGAGGCCGGGACGCTTCTCAAGAGGAACACAACTCGATATGATGGTGATGGCGCCCGTGATGATTCCGGCGGCTCCCAGTCCAGCGACGGCACGGCCAACGATCAACATGTTCGACGAAACAGCGGCACCGCAAAGCAGCGAGCCGAGCTCGAAGAGGCCGAAGAATACGAGGAACGACCACTGTGAAGACGCACTCAAGTCAGCGCGGAGGCGGACGGCAGAGCGATCTAGTAGGGAGGGTTATCCTGCCTTCGTAGTGAAATGCGTGTAGATTTTCCCCGTCAACGGCTGGGGCGCGGCGCTTCAACACCATGCGGGTTAGAACGTCACGATTGATCCTTATCGACTGCGCAGAACCAGGTGGACTGGAGCCGACTCGAGATGGCCTTACCTGCCGAACTGGTATGCGCTGGCATACCAGCCCACATCCCGGAGCGAGTTAAACGTATCAGTGATGCGAGGGATGGCCTGCGAAGTTGCGTAGGGGAGACAAATGGTCAGTTACACACGTGTCACTCTCTCGCAGTCACAACGCGAAAAAGAGCGGGGAAAGGGGAGCTTGTCGTGGGTGGGGTGGTCAGTCACCGTGCTGATGACCATCGTGTCCAAGAGCATGAGGAAGCACGATAGCGCAACGCTCGCGACAATGATAGCAAGCTTGAAGCCGGTGACGTATTCAGTACCGTCCGTCGGTGGCTGTTTCGTTGGCGGCTGCAGGGTTTCCGGAGGAGCCTTCGGGTTTGCAACCGGCCCGGTGGCATCCGCCGGAGCGGTATGATGTTGAGACGCGGACGCCGAGGACGTCTCGGCCCCTTGACCTCGCGCAACGGCCTTGCTGGTCTCGCCAATGTCGGACGGCTCCATCACGAGTAATCTGCAGCTTCTTTTGTAAGCTTAAGGTGGAAGGAACGAGGAGGAGAAGCTTTGAATGGGGTGGATCAAGACACGATAGTGAGGTACTGTAGGTGCTGTGTGGCTGCAGATGGTGGCTTTCGGTGCCTTGAAGAGGTCGGCTGGCTGGTGACGTGAGTTCGAGGGTTTTACCAGGGCCAGTGAGCCCGAAACGACCTACCATTAGGGACATAACTTGACTACCGCTGTTGAGCTCTTCCGTTGACTGTTCTTCCCGAGATTGGCGCCCGCGCGGCTTGGGCCGAAATGTGACGAGCTGCAGTCACAATCAGTTGGAAAGCAATCACGAAGGCAGGGTTCGCAGGGGACCAAGGGGGGCTCGCAGGGGCTAAGGGTGAGCGGGGGGCGCGCAGAGCCGGGGACGCGGCCGAAGGGTTTCCGGAGGGGAGGTGGGGGAGGTTGGCGACTTTGCTCCTGTGTTGGATGGAACGTAAAATATGGGCACACCACGGCGTGGTGGAAAACTGCAGTCGACAAGGGCTCGTTTCTGACTTGTTGCCTGTGCCGCAATCTGCCAACTTGACCAATTCCCGGGCTTCAAACAGGCGGTACCACACTCTGACGGCCACTTCTGGCACCGTTTCTTCACGGCCAGGTGAGCACGACCGGAGCGTTTTGCATAGTCGTCTAAGCGTAACGTGATCATGTTTTTCGCAGCTCAGGCACTGGTTACCTGTTTAGCTGAAGACGACCGCAGCTCCTCCCGCTAATGAATAGGCAGGTTTCTCATGGTAATCATTCGTCGGTCCCTTTGTACTCTTGCATGGCTCCTCTAGGAACCAAGCTCCAACTTTTGCTACCGACCCTCGTTTCGCACCAACCAGCAGATGACCCAAAACATCCGTTCTACACAGTACGCCTGTCTGGCGCGGTGTGAACATGGGCTCTTCCGTACCTACTGTTTTTGTTAGCAGCGCCACTGGCACCCAGGGCGGCGCCGTGGTTCAAGAACTCCTCTCCCTCAAGTGGACCGTCCACGCGACCGTCCGCGATATGGATTCCCCAAGGGCAAGGGAATTGGCAGCGTCGGGCGTCCATCTGACAGAAGGGGACTGGGACAACACCGAGGCATTATCAGCCAGCATGGCCGGGTGTGACAAACTCTTCCTCTGTCTGTACCCCGACCCGACCAACCGTGGCTGGGAGCTTGCCAGAGCCCGCGATATTCTGCGAATCGCCAAGGCAGCCGGCGTCAACCAGGTGGTGGCATCTACGTCCCTCGGAGTGTCCCAACTGGAAGCCAGTGTCGACATCACTCCTGGTTCTTTCATGGAAAAACATTTGACTCAGAAGAAAGCAATTGAGATGGCGGTATTGGAACACGGATTCAAATCGCAAACGTTCTTACGCCCTGCCTTTTTCATGAGCAATTTCCTGGCACCCAAGAACACGAGATACCCAGAGGTTCAGCAGAAAGGGACCTGGACAACGTGTATGACTCCTACGACGCTGCTCCCACTGATCGATCACATCGACATTGCGCGTTTTGCGGCTGCCACGTTCCAGGATCCAGACACGTTCGGCGGCCGAGCCCTCGCGATCGCGAGCGAGCTCCTGACGGTGCAGGCCACGCTAGACAGGCTCGCGGACGCAGCCGGCAAACCTGGCGCGTTCAAGGCGATCTTCATGACGGATGAAGAGATTGAAGAACAAAAGAATTCAGATGTGTTGGTCAACTCGTCCGTGGTTATGAGGACGATGTCTGACCACGTCGACATGGCAGAGCTGGTGCGTCTCGTGCCGGGGCACGAGCTCACCACGTTCAAGAGATTCCTGGAGAGGGAGAAAGAGGATGTGATCCGCACGTATGGTTGAGCAATTGACGAGAATGGGGGATGAGCGCCGGGCGGGTTGCCCCATGCCGGGGTACGGAGGCACCCGATTGATGCGCCAGGTGGCCGGGCGAGGGCGGGTTGGGCGTTCCTGTGCACCGGTCCCTGGAGTAGTGGTTGCGAGACACTGGCAGCTGCAGCAGTCACCGAACTGTATCTCATGTTGGCAGTTCCATGGGCACCGATTTTCCGCGGTTGTTTGGTTTGTGTGTTTGATACCTTGGTCTCTCCATTGACACACAGAGGCTCAGGCAAGCTGTTCAGAGGCTCCAGCTTTTGGGAGGGCTACATATCACAGTAACTACACAGCAGCAAAAGCATATTGTCGGTTGAACGGTGAATCTCGATTCCTACATACTGCCTTGTGAGCCCATACTTGTTGGGCGTTGGCTATAATTCCGTTACTTGCATCTAAGGTCTTTGGCATAGTCCAAACGCAGGGCCGGGGTGGCTGAGGCGGGGATCGGCAGAGAAACGGTGCTATGCAGGATAATACACCTTACTGCGTAGGTACGAAAAAGTGTACGCGGCAGACTGCAACACACCAGCCGAGCCGCTGCTATTTCGGGATTAGCAACCAACGTCTGAGATGGCGACATAAATCAACACTGCGCCGCGCAAAAACCGTGCAGGCAAACGGCCAGCGCCGCCCAGCATGCATCTGGTGTCCTCTATATTACCTACAGTACATCAGTGGCACATGCAGTTTCCGTTGGCTCACCACGTATCAGACGAATACCACCCACCAGCCAGCACGATGTTGTATCGCGGCCGGCTAAAGCGCGGGTGAAGCCAATCCGAGAGCAGCGAGATGGTCGGGATAATACCAGCAGACATCAATGATTAACGGCAGGCACGCAAGGTTGCAGCAGCCTTGTTTCTTGAGGGGATCCAACTTCAGAACATGCACTGAAGTGGCGAGGCTGAATTGTGCCGGTCAGCTGCTTCAATGTCCCAGACGCATTCGGCATGTTTTCCGAGTAGCATACTTACATTGTCCTTGCGGTAGAGAAACAGAGAAAGAGAGGAGGGGGTGGCTGTGCGCTTGGAAGCGCCCACGGGGAGCCACTCACACACCTCGGGAAGCGCATGGTTTTGGCTGCCCAGCGCAGATGGCACAGCTGGCACAGCCGGCACAGCGCCCGAGTCTGGAGGTGTTCGGTGACGGATGCAACTAAAGACGTACCTACGTGTGAGTACCAAATTGTAGCCAAATGCTCGGTATTTAGAGGCGCAAAAGCCCGAGGCTTGCGAAATGACACAGGTGGTTTCGACATCGAACAATTGCGCGCCACATTAGTCGTTGCATCAAAGGACAGTCCGGCCATGTCTTCACCGCCCGACCCGGGCCGGGGGCCCTTGATCATGGGATTGCTGTGGACTCTTACAGGTCTCGCGGTGTTGGTCGTTGCAGCCCGCTTCTTGGTGCACCAGAAGATGAAGATCATCCACTCGGATGACTGGCTCATGTTGCTGGCGATGGTACGGGCAGACATACAGGACACCCCCCGGCCATATGGCCCAAAATCCTGCGCTGTTAACACGATGTCGCACAGGCTTTCCAGATTGTCGTCATGGGCTTCATCACGAACGCATACACGTACGGCCTCGGCAAACACGATGCCGATCTCACCTTTGACGACATGGTCAACGTGCTTAAATGGAGTTGGCTGAACATGATTCCCGGAGCTTTCGTCGCCGTTCTCGCCCGCGCTTCCAGCGCCATCTTCTTGAACCGCCTCTTCGGTATCCACCGCTGGTTCCGATGGTTCCTTATCATATTTACCACCATACAATGCATCGGTGGGGCGCTTGTTCTTCTCACGAATTTTCTGGGCATTCAGCCGATCGAAGCGCTCTGGAATCCAACGATTACTCCAACGTCCAAGCTGAACCCAATCGTTGGACAGGACACTGCGTATACCGTGCAAGGTTGGTTGACTTTCCCTTCATTGCATTATTCAACGCCAATACCCCCCCCCCCTCCCCCCCTCACCTCTCTTCCCCAGACCTCCCCCCGCGGGGTACGAGCTGACCACACACAGCGCTGTTCACATTTGCGGACTTGACATACGTTTTGTTCCCCGTCATCATCATCTGGCGGCTCAAGATGCCAATCCGGCGCCGGATCGCTCTGGCCTTGCTGATGTGTACCTCGCTTGTCACGATGACCGCATCGATCTTGAAGGCGACGACGACTCAAACGGTCTCGTCGAACACAACGGAACCTCAGTATGCAGCCAGCTTGGCGGCGCTCTGGGCCAACGTGGAGCAGACCCTCGTCATCATCATGGCCTCCGCGCCGACACTGAGGGCCTTCAAACCTGTCCACCTCGGCTTCCTCAGCAGCTTGGGCTCGTCGCTGGCTGCCCGCTTCGGCTACGCCAGCAAGAAAGCGTCACAGGCATCGTCGAGCGGCTACTACCACGATCTGGAAAACAACTCGCACAAACTGGGCCATGTGCGTGTCGGGGAGAACAGCGTCTCCTGCTACAAGGAGTTGGACGGAAGCAGCCAGAGCCTCGTTGCGGATAGGGTTGCGAACACCACCGTTCGGCGAACTGATCACTTCTCCGTCTCATACACAAGCTAGCAATGAATTCCCGGCCGCAAACAGGGTACGTTGGCTTGATGTACGACGCGATCTTGGCTGGTGGGTGAACTGCCCAAGGATGCATCGAGAGCGTCTGGTTCAACCAACTGCGGCACACCGGGTTCCTATGGTTAGCATTCCGGTATTTTGACCTTACGTTTGTTCCGACTATTATAACTGTCGTTTGGAATACTGTACTAGTATTGGGCGGTTGGCGGCCGAGGTGCCCTCCTCCTTCATGCATGCTTTGTACGAGTACCTACACTGTCCACATGCATCCGACGGCGATTGTCTGTTATTATTATTATTATTCAATAGTTATACACCGCAGAGGCAGTTGTCTCGCTGGGTTAGAGCAAGCGGTCCCTCATCCACACTTTACGTGCAATGCATCCTCTCGCGTGCTGCGCTGGCACAGCGCGAGCGCTAGGTGGGCGTTCCTAACAGTCCGGGGCTCATCTTCCCGGCTTGGTGACGACGGTGCTGTGGGCGGTCATCCTGACCTTCTGCGTCACTCTAGCACGCTGCATATGCCGCGGCTCTGGCTCAGCACTAGAGCCCTACGGTACTCCTGCAATCGTTCGAGTCTCATGAGTCATGCCACGACTCTCGCTGCTTCTGAGCAGCGCCCAAGCGCCTCGGTGTTGTCTATCTGTCAATGTTTCCGCACAGCTTTCCATGTTGCAATATTACGCATTTTACCTAGGTAGCTCTCTGGCTAGCGAACGAAGCACACACTAAACGCATTTGAGCTGTATGAAAGTACAACTTGCAATATATGTTCGCCTCCAGCGTCTCGGTCTGCAGTTACCTGGTTTCGCGAGGTGGCCCCATGCAATGCTCTTCAGGTTGTGCGTGCACACGGCCAACGTGAACCATGATGCCGCACTGCAGTTGAACAGGCGCACCGGCGTTTAATGTGTTATTCCGTCAACATGAATCCTGAGAGGCAGCTTTGTTTGAGTCTAAGAACAGCATGGCATGTATTTTCCATCAACATGGAACTCAGGCTCACAACACCTCCTTTCGGAGCGTTGCAATGTAGGTAGTACCTGGTGGTTGCCTACCTTACATGTAGCGGCGCCCAACTAATCTAAGCACAGATATCTTACCTATCCCCCTAGGTAGACGGCGATCACGGAATTTCCTTCAGCTTTCGCCGAATCCTCAGGCGCGCTCCCACCGGGGGCACCATTGTGTTGAGCAGCGCCCTCCTCTTCGGTGGCGCCCCGATGAGTTCGACGTCGTAATGCATCACGATGTAGGCAAGCGCCTGCTTCATGGTCTGTGCGGCAAACCAGCGTCCGGGGCAGGCGTGGCGCCCGTATCCAAACGGGAGCCACTGCAGTGTGGGCGTCACCAGAGTCTCGCGCTCGGGAGCGCTGCCGGACTCGGGGTCCACGGCTCCCTCCCATTTCCGCGAGAAGCGAAAGGCGTCGAACCGGCGGGCTTCCTTGTAGTTGTCCGGATCGAGATGGATGTTCTGGGTTGGGAAGGTCATGCGCACGCCCTGGGGGACGACGATGCCGTCACCTAGGTCGAGCTGGCCCGACGTGACATCCCGGTGCAGACTGACGACCGAGACATCCGACACTCGCATGGACTCGCGGATGGTGGAGTCCACCCGATGCAGCGCGTCCACGGCGGCGGCGGTGAACACGCCGTTGTGCTTGGCCGAGACCTGCCGGCACTCTGCTTCGAGTCCCTGGAGATATTCGTCCCGGGCGGGGCTGGCGTAAAGGTCGAGTACGGAGTAGGAAAACATGTAGCAAACGGCGAAGATGAGGGGTGTCATCAAGGCGATGAGCCGGTTGGCGATGCGGGAGGCGACCAGCTGGTGCGGACCTTCCTTTGCACATGTAGCGACGAGCCACTGCAAGAAATCGTCCTGGGGGGTACGTGTCAGGCGTCAGCACGATGGCAGCGAAGAAGAACGGACCCAAAGTGGAGGGAATGCACGGGCGGCAAGGGTAAGGGTCATTTACCGGAACGACGTCGTCCTTCTTCGGCTGGACGTGGATGCGTATTCTCTCCTCGATAACGGGCACCAGCATGTTCACACAGCGGGTTTGGTAATATCTTGCCGGTAACGCAATGAAATACCCCACAAGGCTTCGGACCACAGGGGGGAAACAGTTCATGATGGCGCCGCCCAGCAAGGCTGAGTTGGCGTACAGACGTGACGAGTCGAGGAGTTTCTTGTCGCGGCCGAGCGACATGCCGACCATCATGCGCTCTGCCACGCGGGCAATGACGCGCCCGCAAACATCCCAACCGTTGACGGTGCGCCATTCTGTCGACGTCCCCCAGATGTCGCGATAAGCGGCGTCGACCTCGTCCGCCGTGTCGGCCGCGAAGGGCTCCATGTGCTTGCGGGTCATCTTGCGGCGAACGACATCGAAGTGCAGCGCGTTCATGTAAA
Organism: Chaetomiaceae sp. R4402; assembly: GCA_023628555.1. NCBI lineage: Eukaryota > Fungi > Ascomycota > Sordariomycetes > Sordariales > Chaetomiaceae > Chaetomiaceae sp. R4402. Next base: position 66,355 of record JAMAKO010000060.1, on the reverse strand, counting down.
TGTCCGGATCGCCGATGATGTATGAGAGCTGGATCGTCTCGACCAGCCCATGGATGTTGGCGATTTCGCTGTCCGCTTGCTTGTCGGGCCGCGTCATCATCTGGTGCAGCAGGGACGGCGGCATCACGAGCAGAGCACCGCCGCCCAGTCCGCCAGTCCAGGTCGTCGGAAGTGCAAAGGGGTGACTGCAGGCTTTGGAGAACTTGGCGTATCCCTCGGCGGCGTAAGTCCGCGTTGAGACTACGGACGCTGCGATGGCGCGCGCCCAAGAGAACATGCCGCCACCAACGTGCTCGGAGGAAATGCCGGCAACGGTTCCGGCCTTCTTCCACAGCTCCCGCATCTCCAAGGGGCTGTCGCCCCTTGAAGCGACGACAAGGCGAGCGGCAAAAAAGAGGACTGCGGCCGCCGCCGCCAGCACCGGCCAAATGGGCAGATGAACGTCATGAAAGTCCATGTTGCAAGCGAATGCCAGCCGGCAGAGGCACTTATTGTAAGAAGACAAGAGGAAGTGTCAAGAGTGTGTGCGCGCTCTGGAGGTGAGTGCGCTGGGGGCCGTGGAGCGACAAGATGTCAGGGTTCAGTGTGAACTGCCTTCGAGCAAAGATGCTCTAGTCAGCGATTGAGGGACGGACGGAAGCTCGCAGTTTGTCAGCGGCGTGCGATCAGTGTGCTGTCTGTCCTGCACAGTCCCGCAACCCGACTTTGCGGGGTCTCCATCCTGACCCCCCCAACTGGACCGTGACGGGACCCGGACGCAAGCATCCTTCGGAGTGTTCAGAGCGACATTGGCTTGTGAAAGGAAAGAGAGTGCGCCACTGTCCGGAAGAGGACCGACCATCAACACCTGTGGCAGGATGCCCAATGACACGCAGCCAAATATGGACCCATCCATACGCTGGATGGAGGGGGGGAAGAGGGTAGTTGGGGAAGGTGGGATTACATCGGGCGGGCCCAACCATGGTCCCCTAATTACCCCAACATAGCAACCTGCTGAGCCGATACAGTACATACATACAGCTCAGCTCGGGGGCGCGGTGGAGTGTCTTTAGCGAGGTATCATCCCCTCCAATGCCAAAGGTCCATCGCTTCCCCACCGCGGCAGGACCAGGATCCGAGAACACCCCTGGGAAGCCACTTTATCAGCCTGCAACTTCGTGGCTCGGGTCTCGTACGTTGGCGAATACAAGTTGCGTCTGCATAGTGATGCTCATGTCACCAACGGTGATTGAGGGGTTCCCCTTGACAAGAAATGTTGGAGTGGGACCCAGAGTGAACATCAATTCGCAATGTTGCGTTGGGAGCGTCGAACCTTGAGAGGTTCCTACTGTAAGCCGAAAGGAGAGTCCGTCTGGTTTCTCGAAACCCCCCCTCCCCCCCCCTTTCCTCCCAAACATCGACAGCGCGGAGATGATTTGAATCCTTCCCTCTCCATTTTCTCCCTACCTTATCGCTGAGGAGGGGCGGCTTTCTGCGTTGTCCGAGTCCAATCGAGCAGTTGTCCCTCAATCCCTATCCCAATCTCTTGCCGTTTGGTTCCCTGCGACGTAAACTGTACCTCATTCTCCAGAGATGGAGGCAGCAATTGACAAGATCCGGGAGCTTGCCGGGCAGGGCGAAGCTGGTCGACGACAGCTCATGGATGCTCTGCACAAACTGGCCTATTCGCTGGAGACCGTGAACGATACCATTCACCGGTATGGTCACATGGCAGGTTCTGATCTTTCCCCCTCAAAGGGATTTACCTACCTAGGCTGGTGAATGGCCGACTAATCGAGAACATGAATGCAGAATCTCCAGACGGCAGCGGTGAAGATCGGCATGGACCTGGGCGTGTTCCGATGCTTAGCCGAGTCCGGCGAACCTCTGAGCGTGGGCGAAATCTCCCAGAAGACGAAAGCCGAGCCGCAACTTGCAAGTTAGTTATGACCGCGTCGCCTGACCGCTGGGAGGGTGTTCCTTCTGGAACTCGATTTCCCATGTTCTGACCTGAGTCACAGACCGTATCCTGCGCTACCTGGCCGCCATTGGTGCCGTGGACGAGACGGGCAAGCAGCTGTACACGGCAAACCATGTCACAAGAAACCTCACCGAGAAACTCGCCGTGACTGGTATTTCGCACTAGTGAAGCTCCCCCGGGCCCTATTCCTCCAGCTCCAGTGTCTCGCTCTTGCCCGGGCCTAACCAGCATTTGGAGCGTAGCTTCGGCACAACCGCCCCGATCTCCCAGGCTCTACCTGCGTTCCTGAGGGAAACCGAATACAAGGATCCAACTGACGAGCTACACACGGCCTGGCAGAAGGCTTGGAGAACGCCGCTGCCAGTGTTTTCCTGGTTCGCGAACCATCCGGAACACCTCGCACCTTTCAACGATTACATGGCGCTTCGCCGCCCGTCGGATGTCACTTGGCTGTCCGTTTATCCGGTAGAGGCCGAAGCCGCGGGTCGAGACATTTTGAAGCCGTTGTACGTCGAAGTCGGAGGCGGAATTGGCCATCAATGCGCCGAGTTCAAGGACCGACACCCAACTCTTCCGGGACGCGTGATCCTACAGGACCTCCCGCAGACCATCGAGAAGGCCTTGCCCACCCCGGGTGTTGAGAACATGGCCATTGACTTCTTTCAGGAGCAGCCGGTGAAAGGTACGTCTCAATTCGTGAAGTCTTCAGCAACCATGTAGTTTTCGCTTGGGTGGCGCTGCATGGCAGAGTTACGACTGATTCCCTTGCTTCGCTTTCCATCAGGAGCCAAGTTCTACCACCTCCGCGGGGTACTGCACAACCACTCGCCGCACAACGTCCGCAAGCTGCTCCAGAACATCAAGTCGGCCATGTCATCCGAGAGCATCCTCCTGGTCGACGAGATGATCTTTCCCGAGGCTGGCGTTCACTTTGACGCGGCGTCCATCGACCTGACCATGCTCGCCGCTTTTGCCAGCATGGAGCGCACCGAGGCGCAGTGGGCCACCACCTTCGGCGAGGCGGGGCTGGAGCTGGTTCGGACGTACACGTATAACCCCGTCAGTTATGAGAGCGTGATGGACGTCCGCCTGATGCATAAGTGAGCATGCCCTTGCTTCAGCCCAACCACAGGTACTCATCGTCCCTGGCGCGGTCAACGTTGGCCACGGAGCTTTCCGTTTCCAACGGGCGACGGACGAAGGAGGCTGAGGGAACGGAGGGTGAGAGGTTGCGAGTGGCGTGTTGGTTCCCAATGAGACGGAAAGGAAGCGGGGCGGGTAAGGGACCGGCACAAAGGCCTGCATGACCACCAATTTCTTGCGTCTTTTCCGTGTGAGCTAGTATAACTAGCTGCAATCAAGTGCCGGAATCACACGCAATTCAGTGGTTTGCGTATGACAACATTTGCGCCACCATGCAGTTGGTCCTCACTCCACATCATGACCCAGAGTACGGATTACGTGGTGCAAAGATGCGTGCCGAAATGGACCGGGGAGGTCACGCCGGACGGCGCTTGGGAGGCTTCAACCTGCAAAGAACCACTCGGCAAGTCACCAATCAGCTCCTGCCCAACCTGCCGTACCGGTGAGGAGGCTAAAGGCAGAGCTGGGCCCCAACCGCACCGCTGTGCCGGTGTGCAGCGCGGGTTCGGCCAAGGCAGGTCGATGCTACACCCAGCTTCCCAACGATTTGTTCAGCAACTGGGCCGCTGCAGGAAAGCGGCGGTGAATATGCGCGCAGCTGATCGCTCTAGATTCCTGGAGGCTCTCATCGGCCGCTGCCTTCCACCCCTGGTCCTGCGCCTTTGCTGTCCAATCCGGGGGTCCAGACGAGCATCACGCTGCGCCGCCTTCCTCGATGCAGACATGCAGACCTGGCAAAGCAAGAGGCAAACGATGTAAAACCGAGGGAGAGGGGGCTAGGTATGTATCTCGAGCGCGGGCCGGTCGGAAGAGGACGCGCCATGCCAACGGAGGCGGAGTCCATCCTCTGGCACCGCTGCAGAGCGCCATTGATGAAGGTGGGGGAGGTGACAATGCGAGCGGCATCACCCACCACCCCCGTGAACTGTCGCCGCCAACTTGCAGAAGCTTCGGTGAGACAGATACAGTAGGTCCCTTTGGCGTTAAGACGTCGAGTGCTACCACGCCCCATGTCGAGGTAGCAGGAAGGATATTCAGGAGTTCGGGAGTTCATTGCTACTCTGCGTGCAAGCGATCACCCTGGAAGGACCTCGAACCGTGCAGATGGAGATCATACGAGAGACGTTACATTGCCGAACCAACAACAGACTGGAATTTCCCGGGCCAGCACCTCCGCCGCTCGTCACACACCTCTCGCTTGCAGGGCCGCCATCAGCCGGGCCGACAAATCGCCAACGTGTTCCGCGTCCATCATGGTGTAATGCGTGCCGCCGACCCCATGGAACACCGGCGGGGTCCGCGAGAAGTCGGCCCACCGACTCAGGTAGTCACGCATCCACTCGTCGCGCGAGGCCGCCACCACGCTCAGCGGCTCAGCGTGGAAGACGTCAATGCTCTCGACCCAGCCGGACGGCTCGTAGTCGCACGCCATGCTCTGCAGGCCATGTGCCAAGTCGGCCCAGCGGAGGAGGCCGTGCTCGTCCAGGCCCAGCTCGGCCATGCGCGCCGCGTCCGCCAGCGCCAGCACGCGCGCGCGGGCCTCGCAACGCGGCCACTCGCGAAAAGAGGGCTCATCGAGGCCGTGCGTGGCCTCGCTCGTCAGGCCCAGAAAGCAGGTCAGGTTCAGCAGCACCAAGTTCCAGTTCAGGTAGCGCATGCGCAGCTTGATGTGCGGCGGCAGGTTGAAGCTGGCGAGGAAGCGCACTGCGCCGGGGCCGTCCTCGGCGCCCAGCCGCTTGGCCATCTCAAACGCCAGCATGGCACCGTAGCTGTAGCCGCCCAGCGCGTAGGGCCCGCGCGGCTGCCGGCGGCGCACGGCCGACACGTAGGTGGACACGGCCTCGTCGACGGAGCCGAAGCGGGCCTGGGTCTCGGACTCGAAGCCCGGCGCGCGCAGCGCGTGGATGGGCCGCTCGTGGCCCAGATGCTGCGCCAGGCCGATGAAGACGAGCACCTCGCCTACGCCCGGGTGCACGAGCCAGAGCGGCGTCTTGTCGCCCGCCGTGGAGAAGGTCACCACGGGATCGTAGACGGGGGCGGAAGAGGCCGCTGCTGGTGCGGGCGCCTGCGCTAGACGCTGGACATCATCATCTCGGTCCGCGAGAAAGTGCTGCAGCGCAGCAGCTAGCGAGCGTGCCGTGGGGTTTTTCAGGACCAGGATCACGGGCACCGTGGTGCCGAGACGCGTGTCAATCCGGTGCTTCAGCCTGATCAGGTCCATGGAGGTGAAGCCCTGATCGAAGACAGACGTGTTCGGGCCGTAGGCCTCGACCGACACGCCGTGCGTCGCAGCAAAGTCCTCCAGCAGGAGCGCTTCGGCTTCATTAGCAGGTTCGTTATCATCAGGATCATGATGATGCCCGTTAGCCGAACGAGCCTCCTCCTGGGCCTCCCTGACGGCTTGATCGTGCAGCTTCATGTCCCCGGCGAACCTACCCGCCTCAAACAGTGACCTCATTTTTGCGCGGGAGATCTTGCCGAGGGCGGAGACGGGGAGCAGCGGCTCCGATCGCTGCGTCACCGCAAAGATCAGGGGTTGCGACGCGGTGCTGAGCATGCACACCTCGGCAGCCGTCCTCTGCACGTTGAGCAGGTTCTGGGCGCTCTGCGCGCGATCCCTCGGCGGCATGTAGGCAATCGTGATGCGCTCGCTGTGCGGGCCGCGGGTCCCAAAGACGACGAGGCGGACCACGCGGTTGCCGAGGGCCTGCTCGAGCGAGGTCTGGAGATCGGCCGCGATGAACTTGATGCCGTTGATGTTGATGACCTCATTGACCCGGCCAACCAGGTGCAGCCAGCCGTGCTTGTCCAAGGTCGCCTGGTCGCCGGTGCGGAACCAGCCGTCGGCGGTAAAGGCCTGGGCCGTGGCCCCCGGGTTGCCGTAGTACCCTTCAAACACCACCGGGCCGCAGACCTGAAGCTCGCCGAAGCTGCCGGGCTGGGCGAGTGCGCCGTCTGCTGCCACGACCCGCATGTCCATGCCCTCGATGCAGCGGCCGAGCGAGGCCACCGTGCGGCCGCTGGCGACATCGTACCGAGGGCAGTCTCGGTTGTAAATGGACCCCGCGCAGGTCTCAGTCATGCCAAACCCCGGCGCCAGGGCGTTGTCCGGAGCGCCGTGTCGGCTCAGTAAGGCCGAGACGGCGACGCAGGTCTTCACGTCGTTGGCTTCACCTCCCGACACGAGGAAGCGGAGGTCGGCAAAGTCCCAGGCGGGATCCGGCCCGTCTGAGTCCACGGTTGCCACGAGCCGGGCGAGAAAGAAATTGGGCGCAAAGGAGCGAGAGACGCGGTGGTGGCTCAGGAGGTCGAGGAAGGCCCTGGGCGAGGCGATCAGGGCGGCGGCCGGCACATGGATTTGGTCGACGCCGAGCCACAGCGCGTGGAGGTGGATCTCGACGAGCGCGCCGACGTGGTCCAGACCGATCCAGTTCAGGAATGACCGGTTGCTGGGCAACGGGCACGCGGCGGATTTGCCGGCCACCGAGGCCAGGACTTGTCGGTGCGTGATCCGGACCGCCTTGGCGTTGCCCGTGCTCCCCGAAGTCAGCATGAGCATGGCTGTGCCAGCGGCACCCTCGGCTCCGAGTATCCGTCTTCCGGGGGCGCCGCCGTCGGGGTTTGCTGGGTTACCATGGGGAGGGGCCGTGCAGACAGCAGCGCCGTTCTGGAGAGTTTCCGCCTCGAGTGATTCGACATCGCGAAGCACAAACCCGTGGTCCTCGCCGAACAGGGGAAAGAACTTGCGCCGGGTGACGCAGACGGGCCGCTCGAGGAGGCCTGACAACGCCTGTATGTGCTTACGCCGGTGCTCTTCGAGGTTGCTGAACGGCGGCGAGAGAACGGGTAAGCCACCTGCCAGGAGGACTGACCAGAACCAGAGAATGCAGTCGTAGTGATCGTCCAAATGGATCAGGACAGTTCTGTTTTCTGCGAAAGTCGGAAGGCAGCCGAGTGTGGCGGCGTAGCACTTCGCCCGCTGGTAGAGGCGTGAGTAGGAAACCTCCTCGCTGGGCGCTTTGAGGTTTCCCTCGGAGTAGAACAGCAGCGTCCCGCTCGAGTCCGACTCGGCTCGCGCCCGGAGGATATCTTGGAGGCGCTTCCATGTCTTGTTGGCGGAATCGTCCTGGGCACTGTTTGGCCCGTCCTCACTAGCCCTTGCTCCGGGTGCATGCAACGCCGTCATGTCGATCTCTGGAACTGTCTTTGCTGACCGGTTTGAATATGGGGATGAGGGGAGAAGGCATGCAAACGGTCCCGGGCACAGGAAAACTAACGCGTAGAGGGACGTCAGAATTCTATCGAGTGGGCTGACTGTTGATAGCGCGTCTATTCACACCATAGCTAGGGCCCTTCCTCGGCCGGCCGATATCATCTTCCTGTTCCTGTATCCATCCTTTCATACCCTCCATCGCCGTGCCGCGAGGACTCTGTCAACCGCAAGGGGTGTCCAAACTCGTTGGTTGTAAACCGCACGGCCCAATGCGAGGTAGGTACATGCTGTGCCGCCGCTTCACATCAAAGTACCTAAGTAGGCGGTGGGGTTGACACCACACTTCCAGCGGATGGAAGTCGCTGACGGCGCTCCGCGACGAGGGTCGATTGCACTTCGCATTGTTGGAAGTCTTTGTTCGAGGTCCCCAACGCTCGACCCTTGTGGATACGGTTCTCCATTGACGTGCCCTAACCAACTCTGTTGATGTGTGGGGTGGGCATGATACGAGAAGATAGAGCAGTACATTCAGCCTGACGTGGCACGAGATTACCTGGTAGGTGGCCATCTGCATGTTGGTGCCAGCCGTCCAGTCGTCCATTTCTAGACCGTCCAGAACTCCCTGCCGGTTGGCACTGCAGGCTGCCGCCCACTTAACACAACCCCGCTCCGGGAGAAAAAAGGGGCGGGGGAAAATGGCTCGGTGAGCTGTTGGCTCGTAGTGTACCATCGTAGGTAACATATCTAGGCACATGGCACCTACCGAGGTAGGTGCATCGGCCATTACCCAGGTAGGTAGGTGGCAAGCGGCTATTTTGCCAGATGCTCCAAAATGCACGACAGAGGCGTCCATGCCCGCTTGTCGCTGAGCCAACACACTTCAGGCCCTACATAGTGCATGGATGACTAGGTGTGCAAGTGATACTCTACGGCAAGATGCAGGAGGGTCTCAATTTCAAGCCAGAGATGGCACAGACGGGACAGGACAGGGGGGCTCAAGTACAGTCCCGCTGTGCCATCCCGGCCGCAGGGCGGACCAAAAACGTCGAGAAACGGACCTAAACGGCTGCAGCCCTCCATCGTCCGCGAATTCTCTTGTCTTCACTAAGTGAATAAACACTAGTCGGATACGAGCAGACTGATCCGTGCCCTCCACGAGGTACCTTGCGCAGTTACACAGTAACAGCTTCATGTGGGCTGCCTAACAGCTTTTGTCGACGTCCTCTGCATCTTCTTGACTTCAAGCACACCCCCCCGCCTTCAGCTGTCCCTTCTCATTCTGACTTCCTGGCCAAGCCGCAACCTCACGGGGATATTAGCTCTTCCTCTCAACTTGCGATTCGTGCTTGATAGCGTCGACCGCTCTCCACCGTCCAAGTCCACGGGCTACGGCACGCAACATGTCGACCACTCGTATTGTCGAGCTCGCCACAGCAATCACCTCTTCGGTAGCCAAGCTGCAAGGGGTCTTGACTGCACATAACGCCCCCTTCCCCTCGTTCGATGAAGATGCCCCCGACTCGCTGCCCCTGGAGGCATCCGCTGCCCGTGACGCCGTTCTTGATGCCACGGCCGAGCTCCACGATTTGCTTATGGAACCGATGGCCTTGATTCACTCTCATGGTGGCGTAAGTGTTGGCGTGCTCACTCCGGATTGCCACGCAGAAGACCAGAGCATCCAGAAACTGCAGAGGGCTGACAGCGCAGGTTTTAGCACAACAACTCCCTGTGCCAGCAGGCCATTGTGCGCTATAATCTCGCTGCCCTGGTCCCGGCTGGCGGCCAAGTGTCGTTCGCCGACCTTGCCAAGGAGACGCCACTGGACGAACTGATGGTCAGCCGCCTTGTGCGACACGCGATCACCATGCGTATTTTCAGAGAGCCCAAGCCGGGCTACGTCGCGCATACGAAGGCATCCAAAATCCTTGCCAACCCCATGCTGAGAGACTGGTTGCGAGTGGGGACCGAAGAGATCTGGTCTGCTGATAGCAAGGCGAGAAGTCCCCGTCTTATGGGTGTGTCTGTTTCTGTGTCCGTTGCGCTGACTTGCATCCCGCTCACATCAGGTGTTGGAGGCTCTGGAAAAATACCCAGGCTCCCAGGAGCCGAACGAGACGGTAGGTTGCCTTGCCTTCTCCTGCTGCCCCTACAACCTGCTGTTCTTGCTCCGATGACCGTCTTCTCATCCATTCCTGTTCTCCTGCAGGGATTTTGCCTAGCAAACAACACCACCGACTCCATCTACGCCGTGCTTGGCAGCAACCCCGAGCGGGCTGGAAGGTTTGGACATGCCATGATGGCCTACGGCTCCAAGCCGGAGCACTCTCCGGCCTTCATCACCGGCCACTACGACTGGGCTGGCCTGGGCCGGACCAAGGTCGTTCATGCTGGCGGCAACCAAGGTCACTTCGCCGTGGCATTGGCGTCCAAGTTCAGCAATCTCAGCGTCGTCGTCCAGGACATGGCACAGATGCTGGGCACTGAGGCTTCACTGCCCGAGTACGTGACTCCGACGATGCTTCCGTTCCTTTTGTTTGTTGAACGCCATTCGTGACTGGAGTCTCGGACTGACTTCGCTTTACTCACCGTTTGGCCAGGGAGCTTAAGGGACGCGTGACGTTCGAGGCGCACGAGCTGTTCGCCCCGCAAACGGCTCCAGCCGATGTCATCTATTTCCGTTGGACCCTCCGCAACTGGGCCGACAAATACGCTCTCATGGCGCTCAAAGCCCAGGTGTCTGGTCTCAAGCAGGGAGGCAGAATGATCATCGAGGACGTGGTCCTACCCGAGCCGGGAACCGGGCCGCTCTGGAAGGAGAAGTACGCCCGGTAAGACTGACTCACCCAATCTTAGCAAACGACATTCTTGCACCGGTTTCCAACGGTGTCTCTGTGCTAATGCGTCCAGATCCAATGACTTGAGTCTGGCTGCCACTTTCAACTCGCGCGACCGCACCGTTGCCGACTGGAAGGCTCTGCTGCAGGAGGCTGACCCGGGCTTCGTGTTCAAGAGCGTTGTGGAGCCCCAAGGTGCTGCTTTGGGCATTCTCGAGTTTGTTTACCAAGCTTAGGTAGGCCGATGTGAGCGAGCAGGTACCAACCACTTGGGAAGGGTTTGAGAAAGGGAAGGGTTTCACGTGCGAATGTTTATACCTACCTACAGTCAGGGTTCAAAAGTCTGTCACGCCCCTCCAAAATCCCCGCAAAAATCCCGAAAACTTGATATATGTACTCGCCAGAAATGCATTTCTAGCCACTCTATCTTATTATACAGAAAGCTTCATTTGATAAAGAAATGCATTATCCTTCTAATGCATTAAATATATTTAAAGGATTTCTTAAAACCTAGGTACTATACCTGCTTATTCTCAATGTAGGGTACCTGGTTTTACTATAGGGCACTTATAGTAGTGAACTGGTGGTCGAACTCTCAACACACTAAACCACCCTCAACAGGATGGGTTTTGTAACGCATGGGAAGAGCGAGCTGTCCGGACGGACGAATGGACAAACGCAACTACAGTGCCTCAACAGGCCCGTAGAAAACAATTAAAAGAAGTCCCCGTCTGGTCAGACGGAGAGGAACCCCAGGAGCTCAACAGCATCCGTCGGGAAGAAGAGAAAGAAGCTTCGTTGCTTGCCCCCCTTGCTCTCTGAGCGGTGGGCGGTGGTTCTATCTAAAATACAGTACATGGCGCGCCAGGGCCATGTGCCAAGGCTGAAAAACACAAAAATGTGACCCCTTGTCAGCTCCCCTGAATGGATGCGTGCAATCCACCCCAGTTCAGTATACTAGCTAGCAAGGTGGTATTGCGCGGCCAAGATAATGAACGGAGGGATGGCCCAGCCAAGTGCGTTAACGCCCTAGCTTACCGTCGCCTATTCGCGGTTGCTAGGCTAGGCTAGCTTCGCCTTGCTACGGCTATCCGAGGTCGTAACCACCATGCCCGCGAAGATGATGCCCATCATAAACCCTGTCTCGTCGAAGTTGTAGATATCGTCATCCACAATACCGTACTTGGCCTTAACGTTCCGTACAAGGGCAAACCACTCGCCATTGACCTCTGGATCCTCGCACTTGGCCCTCTAGTAGTCGTATCGACGCGACCAACGCGTACGGAGGGCTGGCTGGCGTTTGACGAAGTTGTGAGCCCAGAGCTTGTCGACAGGGGGCGCGTCGCGTACGCGTAGTAGTTGGTTGGCTATATCTTCCACACCACGTAGCGTTGGTAGAAAAGCTCGCTCATATAGCTCAATAACATAGTCAACAATAGCCTTCTCTTTGGAATTCGGAAGGCGACGTGATTTGGGTATAGTGTCATTGCGTGCAGACTTGCCGGCGCGTCGTCGTGAGAGAGTCGTCCGGTCAACGTTGTAGATCTTAGCCGCAGCCCGTATACTTAGTTTTTTGTCATTTTGCAGAGCTTCAAGCGCCAGGTTTACCCTAGCTTCAGATAGTACAGAATGCATGGTTTGTTGTGGCTAATTGAGGTGGTGAAGGTAGAGGGTCGCGTCGCGTGGAAAAAGTGGCTCACTCGCTTATATGGCTCACTCGCTTATAAGATACGTTACTAAAAGCAAGCAAAGCCATTGAAGGTAAGAAAGTCTATTGAAGCTAAGGAACCCGCAAGCCAGATGCATCTATAACAATAAAGGAAGTCATGACCAGCTCATCAGACCCCGGCAGTGCCTCACAGCTTCTTAAACACCTCCACTGCCGCCTGAGCGGTCGACGCCGCGCTGGCCGGGTTCTGGCCCGTGACCAAGCGGCCGTCGACAACGTGGAAGTCATCCCAGATGCCGGGAGCGCGTTCGTCTGCAAGAAGGAGTTAGCACACTGTGTCTTGTCCCCCCCCCCCCCCCCAAAAAAAAACAAAGAGACAGACAACTCACAATTCGCCCCCAGCGTCTCAGCCATCTCATCCACCATCGGCGTGCCCCACGCCCTCAGTTCATCCATAATCCCCATCGTGTTCTCCGCCTCCGTCGTGAACCCCGTGATCCGCTTCCCCTTGATCAGCGGCTCGCCCGTCGCCGTATCCTTAATCCCCGCAAAAATCGCCGGCCCGTGGCACACCGCGGCAACCACACCCCCGTTCGCCCAGACCTGCTCCGCGATGCGGTGCAGTGCGCTCGCGGTCGGGTAGTCGATCAGCGCGGCGTGGCCGGCTGACGCGTAGAAGATGCCGTACTTCGAGCCGTCGACGTCGGCCGCCTTGGGCATGCTGTCCAGCTTGCGGCGGAAGTCGCTGGCCGTGTCGTTCCAGGTCGCCAGCGCGTCGCCGTTGAGGAAGTCGGGCTGCTGCGACAGCCAGTCGGCCGTGTAGCTGCCAGTTTCGGAGGTCAGGTCGACCTCGAAGCCGGCCGCGGTCAGCACGTTGTAGGGGTGCAGGGCTTCGCTGATGAAGAGGCCGGTGGTTTCCTTGCCGTTGAAGAGCGTGGCCGAGGCCGAGGTGATGCTGATGAGGGCGCGGCGGGCGGGAGACATGGCTGTGGTTGGTGGGCGGGTTGGGATGGTGGTGTTTGGGCTGGGTGGAATGGCGTCAAGTGGCAAAGGTTGTTGCTGAAGGAAGCTGTTGAGCTGGATGTGTGAATGTATATGTGAATGTATGTGTGTGTTGTGAGTGTTGAGAGTGTGTGAGTGTGATGATTGTTGTGCTGATGCTGATGGAAAAAAGAGATGACTGACTACGGACATCCAGGCCACTTATATACTCGATGTCGGGGAGCAAGAAACAATGTGACGGCCTCCTCCATCCTCAGGTCGACTCCGGTCGGTCCACCAAGCGCCAGCACGGTCGTGATCCTTCGGCATGCTGTTCGACCGGAGTCTGCTGCACAACACGCACCTTGCGCTCAGCCAGCCCAACTGCGTACTACCGCAGTACACAGCGCATCGGGGCTGCTCCGGGACGCCCCACCCGTCGATCGCTCAGTGTGACGCTGGAGCAACTCCCGTTGGACGCAGCGCGTGGGGACAAGGGTATTGTACAGGGGGTTGGAGTCCTCCCATTGGTCAACCGGTCGTCTGGTCTGGGCGCGTTTCTTTCCGATCCTTTTTCGGTTGGAGTTCCCCGAACATCTTCCTGATCTTTCCACGCGACGGCAGTTCGTTGAGCATCCAGCAGCCCTTTCCGTTTTGACGATGACCTCGATCCTTCAGGCTACGTCACAAGCCTGCAAATTCGACACTTCACTCGCTTAGCGAAAGGGATTGTTGCCTAACGTTTGTTTCCATTCCCGCTTCCCACCCCAGCGCCAGGTGTGCTAAGTTGGTTATCTAAGTCATGCCTTAGAATGTTGCTTATCTAGAGGTCAGGTAATAGGTATCTATTACGCCAGAACGTACTGCTCAGGCAGGATCTGGTCCATGCCCGGCCACAGCGAGTCGAGGTTGCTCCACTCGTCCACGGCAAACGCCATGTTGAAGACGTCCTGCATGGACGCCGCGTTCAAGTCATCAAAACTCAGCGCGCCATCCCATGTCTTTGAAACAGTCGAGACATCGGGCACCAAAACACCACCGCCATCCCCAAACCTTGCAGCACCCGGCAGCATCACAGCCTGAAGTCCCGCAGCGTCTGCCTCCGCCACACCGGCCGAGTTCATTCCGACCTGCTGCTGCTGCCGCTGCTGCTGCAAAAAGTCCACCTTGGCGCCCAAATCCCGCATGATCTTCGCCGCGCTCTTCGCGACCGCAAAGCTCCCACTGAAGATGTCGAACACGGCCACGGCCAGGTCGATCGCCTTCCTCGCCTCCGCCGCGGCCTCCGCCGACCCGCCGCCGGCATGCGCGGCCAGCACAAACCCGACCAGCGTCAGCGCGGCATTCCACTGCGCCTGGAACGACTCGTGCCAGCCCGCCAGGATCGCCGTGGTCGAGAACACCTGGTGCGTGATGCGCGTGACCGTCATGGCGTGCCGCGCGCACTGCGCCGCCGCCTCCTCGGCCGCGGCGCACGCCGGGCCGAACGTGATGAAGGGCCGGTACAGGTTCGTGCACAGGTGATGGTACATGAGCTCGAGCAGCAGGCGCTGGCGCTGCAGCCACAGCGGCGCGAAGGGCTCGATGTCGAGCGGCGCCGGGTGCGTGGACAGCGGCGGTGCCGCGTCGTGCTGCCGCCGCGTCTGCAGCGCCGCCGGCACCCCCGCCGCCCACTCGTCCAGCCCCTTCATGCACGCGCCGATGAACTCGGCGTGGCCCGCCAGCGCCCGCGGGTCGTCCCACATGGTCTGCCCCTCGTCGAGGCTGTTGGGGCTGCGGTCGTAGAAGGCCGTGTGCACCGTGCGCGCGGCCTGGAAGAGCTTGGAGTGCTGCAGGTTGAAGCTCAGCCAGGTGACGTTGTCGCCGAGCGGGGCGAAGTGCGAGCCCGACTGCAGGGCGGCGTCCGGGTGGTCGCCGGGGAGGGAGGGCGTGGAGTGGGAGAGGTGCGGGAGGAGGAACGGCCGGCCGAGCTTCATGCCGATCTTGGAGTCCAGCACGTAGAGCGCCCACCACAGGCGGCGGCGCATCTCGCGCTCGCGCTGCGGCAGGGACGCGGGCGGTTCCAGGTGCAGGCCCAGCATGTAGGCGGCGCGCACGGCGAGCCCGCACGCGCTGTCGGCCATGTTCTGGAACGAGCCGCAGCACAGGTAGATGCAGCACAGCAGGTGGCACTGCAGCGTCGAGACGGTCGGGCTCTCGAGCTCGCGCGCCAGCAGCGTCTGCGACCGCCGGTAGTGCCACCGACCCGCGATGGCCGCGTCCGGGTTGTCCACCAGCACCTGCCGCTTCACGGCCGGCAGCATCGACATGCCGTACTGCATGCACATGGCGACCACGATGTCGACGAGCGCCGACGGCTGCCGTGTGTTGCCCGCCGCCGTCCACAGTGACCTGTAGTGCTCTTTGAAGGCCGCCTCGTCGAGGATGGGGAACAGCGAGGTGTGGTAGGACTGCCAGAACAGATCGAGAAAATACTCCTCCTGCGTCGGGCTCAGATAGGTGGCCCTCGCGGCCGAGTCGGCGGTGAGGGTGGCGTCGGCCGGATGGACCCCGTGCGCGGGCTGCTCCGGGGCCGCCGTCGGCTCGTCCATGCGCCTGCTAGTGGAGTCGAGCAGCATGTGGTCGGGCGAGTGCGGCTGCTGCAGCAGGGTGCCGTCCAGGAAGGTGTTGATGCGGCCGATGAAGAAGAACAGCGACGAGGGCCCGTACCACGTCTTGTGCGGCGACCGGGCCGTGCTCATGCGGATGCCGCCCCAGGCGTTGATGCGCGACGAGTCGCCGTATTCGGACCCCAGACACACGCTCAGCGCCGGCGGCGACAGGCTGCTGCTGGCCAGGTGGTGGAGGTGGTGGTGTTGGTGGAGCTGGCTGGAGGAGGAGCTCCGTTCCTGACGGAGCTCCTCTTCCAGGTCCTGCACCTTGCGCCGCAGCCGGTCGATCTCGCGCTGCGCGAGTGCGGGTGATGCCGCCATCGATGCGTTGCTGCACTCGCCGCCGCGGTTGGCGCAGTTGGAGCAGGGCGAGTGGCTGTCGCATTTGACGCGCTGCTTGCGGCACCAGTCGCAGGCCCGGACCACCTGGCTGCGCTTCTTCCGCTGCGGCCGTGCTGTCGTCTGCGACCCGGAGCTGCCGGCCATGGCAACGTCCGGCTCGGACGCGCCCGGGCTGGGATTTGTAAACGGAGCGGACATGACCGGCGGTTCCAGCTTGTCTCAGGGCTGCTGACTCGACTCGGAGTCGTGCACCGGAGGCATTCCTGACGTACTCCCGGAGTCGAATCTGAGAGGGGCTATCTCAGACGATCTCGGACTCGGCTCGGTCTGGATGAGGTAAGGCGCAATGAACGCCAAGGTAGCATTCTGCCGGCCTGGGTGCGTCTGCAGGGCGCACGGCCTGGTGGGGTCACTGGAGTCGTCAGTCGTCAGTCAGTTTGGTGGCGGCCACTGTCACCCCCTGTCGGTCTAACATGAACTGCTGCGTACACGACTATCCCGGAGTTGTCCGAGGAGCTGTCCGGGCCGGCAGAGCCCGACCGGGAGTTACTGAGACACAACACACTCACAGCGACGGCTTGCTGAGTGCTCCGAAATCAGAAAACTTGATCAAGCAAGAGACAATTCTTGATCCACGATGGCTTTGGAAAGCATAAAACAATGGAAGAATCCTGTCGAGACTTGCCAGCATGACATCCAGTCTCAACATCAAACTCCAGCATCTCAACTGCTAACACCAACACCAACACCAACACCAAACATCTCCCCGAGGTCCCACTTCCATCAGATCATATCGAACACCAGCATCTCAACTACTCAACAGTCCAGATTTCCCCAAGTCAGACGGAACTACCGGATCTCCCGCAAACACTTGCCAACACTTCACGCACACCACCACCACCACCACCACCACCACCACCATGCCGCAGTTCACCGTCTTCAAGGGTGCCAAGGATGGCGTGCCCAAGCAGTCCATCACCCAGAAGCCCGACCAGCTCGTGGGCGACCAGGTTCTCGTGAAAGTCACCGCATCCGGCGTCTGCGGAACTGGTATGTCCCATTCTCCCTCCAACAAACCTCCACTACCTCAGATCATCAACTAACACCCTCCATCTAGATCTCCACTATGTCAGTACAACCCTTACCCACCCACAACCTTAACTCTCACCCCCCCGTTTCCGCCCCGCCCCCCTGGACCTCAAACCTCACTTGCTAACCCACCCCAGCTCCACAACGACATGGTCCTCGGCCACGAAGGCGTCGGCATCGTCCAAGGCCTCGGCCCGCTCACCACCCACCTGCGGATCGGCGACCGCGTCGGGTGGGGCTACGCGACCGACAGCTGCGGGCACTGCGACGAGTGCCTGCGCGGGGAGGACGTCTTCTGCGCGCAGCGCGCGCTGTACGGCGAAGCGCACCCCGACCAAGGCAGCTTCAGCAGCGGCGCGGTCTGGCGCGAGGCTTTCCTGCACCGGCTGCCGGACGCGCTGGCCGACACGGATGCGGCGCCGCTGCAGTGCGGCGGCGCGACCGTGTACACGGCGCTGGGCGGCGTGCGGCCGAACGACGTGGTCGGTGTGATGGGGGTCGGCGGGCTGGGGCACTTGGCGATTCAGTTCGCGGCGAAGATGGGGTGTCGCGTGGTGGTGCTGTCCGGGTCGAGCGGCAAGCGCGCGCAGGCGCTGGAACTGGGCGCGCATAAATTTGTGGCGATGGCGGAGGAGGGCAGCGAGGAGGAGCTGGCGAGCTTGTGGCCGATCGACCGGCTGCTGGTGACGACGTCGGCGCAGCCGGCGTGGGACACGCTGCTGGCGCTGCTGGCGCCGCGCGCGAGCATCTACCCGCTGTCGGTGGCGGCGGGCGATCTGGTGATCCCTTACATGCCGTTGATTCTCAAGGGGATTACGGTGCAGGGCTCGCTGGTGGCGACGCGGACGGTGCACCGTGATATGCTGGCGTTTGCGGCGGACCATGGGGTGCGGCCGGTCGTGCAGACGTTCCCCATGACTGAGGAGGGGATCAAGGAGGCGCTGGAGAGGCTGGAGAAGGGCAAGGTGCAGTACCGGGCGGTTCTGGTGCCGCAGTGAGAAATGGGCTTGACAATTGTTTTTCCTTGGGTTTGTTTGTTTGTACTTGGGGTCAGGGGTGGGTTAGGCATGCATCATCATCGCGGGTATCACTAGAACCAGTAGACGGAGAGAAGATGGGCCAATAGCCCGAATTATATTGCAACTTCAATATCTTGCATTGTAAAGAACGGTAGCTGAATTGTTCATTCTGTGTGTGTTGTTGTTAAGCCTTAAACCGTCAGGTTCCATTCAGCAGCCAGCACTGGAATACGGGTCGTGTCAAATCCTGCGGGAATCAAGGCCGTCAACAATCCGCCATACAAGGCAAAATGGCAGTGGCGCATGACAGTAAACTTCAACAACCATACCTGCACCACTGCTCGCTCTTCCCAGTGCTCGATAGTGTAATGGCGCTTCCAGGCGACGGGATCAGATGGTGGGGATCAAATGGTGGGGATCATGTTTTGGGCAGCGAGAGTCTCTCTTCGGACCAGAAATTGAGAAAGGCTTGTTGGTCGCTGGCCTTCGCCAAGGCCGCTCCGATTGTCTGCCGAACCCACGATCTGAGCCACAAGTCACATTGTTCCATCCGAGACAAATGTGCACGTGCATTCTTGTGAGGCACAGGTTGAGGTGGCCCTTGCAGGCCAAGAAGCGGACACGCCGGAGTACGCCCCGACGAGCGGCTGGGTCTTCCGCACAGGGTTCAACGTCTTCAGCATCTACTGTACCTCTGCCGACCTCGGCTGAAGAATACTAGTCTTGGAGCGACAAATATCAGAAGTGGTACCATTTGAACGAGAACTAGAGTTGTATTAAGGAAGACGGGGAGTAGTGATGTGAAAGTGCTTGTGGTATCCACGGACTTGGATGGGCGTTCCTAGTGTAGCTTAACTGTTGTTGCGTTCTCGGATAGCATCTCTATAATGTTCGTATCCCTGGGGCCGTTTGGATTGACTACCTCGCATTGGTTGATACCAGTTGTGTAATGCGCTTTGGTAAGCAAATACAGACAACTGTTCCTATGTGAATCCCGAAGGCCTGCGGTCACCGGTCTCACCCATCCATGTCCATCAAACGTATCTCGGATTCTTTTTAGCCACCCCTGCGCCGACTCGTGGCTGTTTTAGGTGCAGGGCGCCCCAGAAAGAAACACACATTTTTAGCCTCTCAAATGTACACTGCTTTCGGCTCCTCAAGTCGATTGCGCTTGTAGCATGAGACATCGGGCGTCGTGCGCTTATTTCGGCGCAGCATGCGCCAAGGATTTAGCTGCCTTTGCACCAGGAAGGGGGAGTTCTCCCCGGCCGAAATCCAATCCTTTCTGGAGGAACACAGAGCCTCTGCTCGGCCCGTGTGGTGGTGAAGGATGGACAGGGCCTGCGAAGGCGTGCCGATGCACCAACATCGGTCATGAAGCTCCTCAGCATGGAGCTCTCAAGGGTTTCGGCCTTCGTATGTTATTCGCGCAACCGCACGCCAAAAACCTTGCGAATTTGGTATTGCCGAGCCCGGTAGCTAACGGGGAGCCGTCTAACCAGGAGCTCGTCGGCAGTCTGTTCCGCCTTGGCAACCCGAAGCGCGTATCTCTCCTCCGCCTGCCGGATGGGCGGCACCTGCTGTACCGGGTGAAGCGGCGGCTGACAAATTTGTGTCATCTCGTCGCGACACAAAGCATGCCGTGGTAGCGGTGTCTCAGTTACTACCGACCGCGGCCGGCACAGGACGATTCTCACTTGTGTCTGGCCAACTAGTAGACATCGGGCTGGAAAATGAGAAATGAAGTGCACAGCGTGGGTCCCTTCTGGGCCACGAGCAACCTGATTGCTAAGTATGTTCGTTGTAGATACCGAGTCTGACACGAGCCTGGATTGCTATACGGAGCAACGTGGCGAGCAAGTGAGAGCAATTCATGGCCTTGTAGTGCAGCGCGGCCAGTCGGTCGCATATTGGTATGTTTAGACAACCTCGCGGGTGCCATCCTCGTAGATCTTAATCGTGGGTTTCTGCAGGAAGTAGTCAGCAAACCGTGGGCGCTTACGTTGCGCTTCCCGGAAACTTACAATATCCATGCCGTGCATGTCAGCGAAGCGGCAGTTGCTCCCAAAGTAGCAAGAGCCCGGGTTCGAGCAGTGGTGGCCGAGGTTGCACGCGATGTCGCGGCAAGCGTGTCCGCCGCCGCAGACCAAGTTACGCGTCTTGTGGCGCAGCACGAGCATCTCGGCCGGGCTCAGGCGCTCGCCGTGGTAGAAGCTGCAGTTGGCGCTCTTGCAGTTGCCGTTCATCAGGTAGTATCTGTTGCAAAAGTTCTTGCCGTTCTCGTACATGCGGTCCTCGAACGACCTGACGGCGTTGGGGTCCGTCTTCGCCAGCGGCACGTCGACGCGTTCGTCGTCCTTGTTGAGCTGATAGTAGGGACGAGCGGCAGCCGTCTTCTTCTGGCTGGCAATGTTGATGGTCAGAGGCGCAGCGGCCCGTCCCACCGCGGCGTAGCTGTTCGACTGACCCTCCGGCTTGCTTGCCACGAGCGATGCCGCAAGCGAAGGCGGGGGTGCCATGTTCGGAGACGGTGTTGGGGCCGGACTAGGCAAGCTAGGGCGTCCATTGGCGCCGTTGAGAACAGGCGTAGGAGAGACGGTTGATGGCGTATAGAGCGGGGCTGCCGTCTGGGTCTGTACGAACCCAGGGGGCAGGGTGGGCCGGGACGGCACCGGTTCCGAGCGAAAGACGGAAGGGAAGTAAACACGCTTGAAGCTCAGCTTCCTGAAGTCGGCAGCTGGGGGCGTCGTCTCGAGGAGGCAGATCTTCTGGTTGCTGCGGAAGGATTCCAAGAAGGTGGCGTAGCCATTGTCGTGGCAGCCGCCCAGGATAAGGCAACGGCACTGAATATTCTTCTCCATAACCTCAAAAAGCTTGCGCACTTTATGATCGGCCTGCTCCTTTCCGTAACCCACATCAGTGAAACAGAAAAGCGGCTGCGCGCGGCAGAAGCCGCGGCCAAACTTGGTCAGGGCCGCATAGTCGGCTACGGGGAGCGTGCCCGAAGCATTGAGCGCGCGTGACAGGCCCTCGACGCTAAGAACGACATGGACAAAAATGGTGTCGATGGTGGCAAAGTTCGGATTGTCGTGAAAGTAGGCCTTAAGTTGTTGATGCAGCTCGTGGGCGGCCTCGCCGCCGCCGTCCTCGCCGCGGGCAATAAGGTCCTCTCGAAAGACGGCGCCGTCGCCGTCAATAACGACAAAAGCAAAGGGAGATGATTCCTGAGAGGGTTATCAAACGGCGCAAGGGCTGACCGTCTGGCTTTGAATGTGGACGGACGGGGGCACTTACTGCAGCAGACCGAAGACCACTTAGTTCTCTCTCAGACATGCGCTGCTCCTTCTCCCATATCATGGCATTACGCTTCTCGCGATCGCACTCGGCGCACTTCTCGCGGTAACGGTTAATCAGATCCACGTAGCTGGCGGCGAGTTCGTGCTCGACGCGCACACGCTCATTGTTGAGCAGGTTTTCCCAGGCTTGGAAGGCGGCGATATGGCGCTGGGCCGGATCCACGGCCTCGGGCGTGTCGTACCCGCTCATGATGGCGGTGATGATGATGGCTGAGGATGAAGGAAAATGCACCGCAGAGCGATGAGGCAGCAGCCTGTGGGGCCTCAACGTTGCCAGTTGGGGTGTTTCGAGAACGGCAAGAGCAGGCGAAAAAAAAAGCGGCAAGCAAGTGCTGAGCAAGTGCTGAGCAAGTGCTGAGCAAGTGCTGAGCAACCCGATGGGAAAAGCTGCGTAGTAGCAAAAAAGCAGACCTCGAGTGGCTTTTATTGTGGTCCGAAGTGCTGCTTCAGCAGTCGCCTCAGAAAACAGAATCGGAAACGCAAACGAGAGAAGCTGTGTTCTAGATTCGGCTGCTTCTTTCTGGCTTCTGGGGGCAAAGTGTACAACGCAGAACGCAAAGGCGCTGACCGCGGCCCGTCTCACCCCAGAATAAGCCTGAGGCACGTGACTTGGCTGGCGCAGACTGTACCTAAAACGCGTTCTCGGAACGAATGGAGAAAGCGCTCTTTGGCTCGGGGTGTGCAACCGACTTCGTCGACACCCGAGGCGCCCCAAAACCTGTTTGGGGCGGCAATGCAAGATGTACATGATCCTAGCGGTGCAAACTGACGCCTCACTCATCGAGGCAGTTTGCAGGCATTTGGCTCATATTATTGTTTGCTTCTTTTCGGACCGACTCACTCAAGTTAGGCACTCACCCGGTTCACTCACTCGGTTACCCAGCTTGTACAGCTGAGACAGGACATGGAATCACCACCAGCAACAACCCGGACGTCAAGTCATGGTCATGGACATGAGACTGACCTGCCCTTCCAATCGCGCACTTCGGCCCCATACCTGTGCATACACACATCGTCCATGTAAATCTTCCATCACCATCGAGGCCCGGAAGCCTCCCTCAAGACTTCAGAACCGTAACGTGCACCGACCTGAACCCAGGCACAGACACCTTGAGGCAATGGTGCACCAAATCACGCGCAGCCAGGTTGGGATGCTTGTCCGTGACCAGGGCATCGGCAAGCGGCACGGTCACGTTTGCATCGACCCCCCTCTGTTCCTTCGAAGGCGCGCTATTGCAGTCGCGCCAGGGGCTGCCCCAGATGGAATCGCCGTAATCGGGGTCCGGACCTTGGGGCGGCCAGGCAAACAGGGCGGACGCCGCCGGCGCGGGGAGGTTGTAGCAGCCGCCACCCATGCCCGTGTGCGCGAACACCACCGGCCCCGTGCAGCTTGGGTTTCCGTAGCCCACGAGGTACCAGAGCTGGCGGTTCTCGCGCTCGACCAACTCCGCCGGAGACTTGGAGATGGGAAGCCGTCAGCAGGTGCGACCTATGCGAGGAGAAACGGGGTGGAGAAAGGGTGAGATTGTACGGGACCGGAGTTCCTGCCACGAGAGAGGCGGCGACCACAGTTAAGAGCGCGGTCATCATTTTGTTGCTCGATGCGGATGAGGGTCCGCGCCTAATGAAGGGGTGTTCCAGTACCGCTGGTGAAGTTGCCGGGGGTGGGGGAACAGGAGGGTGGGCTTGCGAGGGAGGGCAATACCAACATTTATGTGCTTTACACGAGGAGACGATCCCTCGAATCTGGCTTCTGCAATGCCGGTCAGCCAGTATGTCCCTGCCACTGATAGAGGGCCTTTGCGGCTCGATGGTAGGTGCGAGTCCAATGCCATGAAGTTGGATTTTCTGCGTTTCCCTGCATACGAGTAAGCTGCCGGATGATGGACAGTACTCGCATGCTGTTGTGCAAGCGCATTAATTCTAGCAATGTTTGTTAGTGTTGGCATGGGTTGCTGCTCGGCCGAGTCCCGGAGGGGCAGCCAAGCGAGACACGACGACAAACACCGTCTGGCGGTAGTCATTCCTCGTCCTCATGTGCCTGGCACCTCAATCCTTTGCTTCATTAGCTTGAGAGAACGGTACACGACCTACACAAATCAAGTGAGCCATTCGGACAAGAACGCTTGAAATCCACAAGGTACCCATTGCGTTCGCGAAGTAACAGATCATACACGTGCCATCGACACAGCATAGAGATACCAGAAATGAAACCAAGATTGGCACCCCCCATACCATCCTCTCCGTCCAGCCGCTTCCACGAGCGTCGGCGCTCTTGGTCAATAAAAGACCCCATGCTTGATTTTGAAACCCGGGGTGCCGGGAGGCGTAACGTGAAGTGACATGACATTGGGCATGACCGTGCAGACGCCACGGTCCCAGCCGGGGGCGGGGTACTTGGGGCCGTCAGGATCCAGAACGCGGCAGAGGGGTGCATTTTAATTGCTTGGTTCGGATGAGCGGTGCTCGAAAAATGTGAGCGGTACGGATAGCTTCTAGGTGGGAGAGTCTTATACTCCACACGCCTGCTCTACTTGAGGAGTGAGGAGACCGCCCTCCCTTGAATCTGGCTAATCATTGTGCGACCAACGTTTCTTTGACGCCACTGGTATAAACCCTTGAATTTTATTGCGGTTTGCCCTACATGAGGCCGTTAGGTTTGCTCTCACCCTCAGCTCTTTGTGGTGAGTGCGGTCTGGCTGGGTGCCCTGCCCAGACAAACGCAACATATTGACAGACCCGGCTTCAACCACCAGTGATGTCCTCACGTAAACCATGATTTAGGAGCCGCATTCTGTGCTAATCACGGTGAGCGTAGGTGTGGCTGCGATGAATATGCCGGTACAGGTACATGGACATAGATGCTCACCTCACCACTAGTGGGAGGGCGGGATAACACAGGCAGGATGCTAAGCTGCTGACAGACGCAGTGAGCGGAACGACGCGCAGTTCTCTACAACGCGGGTTGCACAGCAGTGCAAGCACGCTATTTGCGGTTTGTCCGTTGTTGCTCCCCGAGATATATTGGTACGAGGGCTCAAGATAGAACAAATGCCATCAGGCGTGATCAATGGCCATGGCCAAGGCTTGAAGTACAGCTCCTAGATGCCGAAACTTCAGTGCGCAGTTTTGAACATCTTGACACCACACGAACAGAACTCAATTTCAATTTCCGGCTGTAGGGTCAGCAAATTTTGGCTTCCTCCCCAAGGCCGCCATTGATCAAGCCGTTGCCCGAATCAAGTCCTGGGACTAACTTATTCATCCTGACAATGGCGAGACCTCGAATGCCTGCCCGGTGAGCGATGAAGAGCGCGTCATCCAGGGAGACCTCAGTGGGACTTAAGACCTGGGCCAAGCATACTTGGTTCTCTGTGTTTTTAAGTTTCAGTTGAAGACGGGAGATGACAGCAGTCCACCCGCGGGCAGACAGGAGGGGCGAAGAGTCACTGCCGGCCCGGGAGTGCGTCGCGTGGAGTTCTATGATGGACAGAACTACGACGTAGGAATCGGGCTATAAGCTTGCTGGCGGCACGTAGCACCTCGTAACCTGAATCGTTGCCAAGTCTGGTGGTAGCGAACCGGGAAAGCCGCATGCGGATCAGAGAGGGACTGTTGCCATTTCGCGTCTCGAGAATCAGGGATGATCCAGAATGCGCACTTGCACCGGTGTCTCCAGTCGGTGCGTGCCGCTGTTGCAAGCCGGCTTGCGGGGCGAAGACGTTTGACATGCCGTGCATGCCCAGTCTCCCAGTTCATTCCACTCGCCCACAATTCCAACTTCCGTGACACTCCACTTCGCCCGTCTCTCCACTTGGTGTATTCGGTAATGTAGCGCAAGAGCGATCTCAATCGGGTTGCTAAGACGAAACTGTCGCGCACACATATCCTTGCAATGGCAGGACTCAAGATACGGGGACCTGAGGTGTTTCCTAAAAAGCAGCGAAGCCGTGCGCCGCCCGAATGCAACCTGATGTTGTCTCATTCCAGGCTGTAGTGTAAATCAGCCGAGTCGGGCACCCGAATCTTGCATCTCTGGTTGGCGTATGGGAGAGGCGCAGCGAGAAAAGCAGAGGGCACAGGCCACCGGCATCCAATCCTAGGCCCTGTGGGGTCGGCAGGCAAAAGCCCCTTTTCTTCCCTCCTGGCACCAGGCGAGCCAGGCTCGAGCCAGTGCTCCATCCAATCCATTCCGGCGCGGATTTCCGCCACGCGGCTTCCACCGTCCGTTCCAAGATTCTGATCCACCGGCCAAAAACGAACGATTCCGACGCCCGCTCGCTGGGACACAATTCCTGATCGAGCCATGCGCTGCGCCCGTCTCGATCGCTCTCTCCCGCGGGTTGGCGACGACTTCGAGCATCACGATGCCCGGCGACTTGGAAGGCTCGATTGAGCTCAAGCGGGACAGCGGTGCGCTGCTGGGTCCGGGGGACGTTGTCGCCAGGGCCATGGCCGCTGCCGCGTCGTGGCTGGCCTCGATCCAGCTCACCAGCGCCCTCGCCCGCCTGCTCTCACCATGGCCGCCGAAATCCAACACCAACAACAACAATAACGAAAAACTCCGACCGACCGCGTATCTCGACGGCCTCCGCGGCTTCGCCGCCTTCCTCGTCTACTGGCACCACCACGAGCTTTGGGCGCACGTGCCCGTGCAGACGCAGTACATCGAGTCGAGCTTCGGCTACCGAGGGCGGCACCACTTCGCCGCGCTGCCCGTCGTGCGCATCTTCTTCCACGGCGGCCACTTCGCCGTCGCCACCTTCTTCGTCATCTCGGGGTACGTGCTGTCGGCCAAGCCCATCAGCCTGATCCACGCGGGGGAGCAGGCCAAGCTGGCCGACAACCTGGGGTCCGCCCTCTTCCGCCGCTGGCTGCGCCTCTACATCCCCATCATCGCGACCACCTTCATCTACATGACCGTGCTACACACCTTCAACATCTGGGTCGACCACCTGGGCGACAAGCAGCCGCGCGCGAGCTACGCCGCAGCCATCTGGGCATGGTACGCGGAGCTGAAGAACTTCACCTTTGTCTTCAACACGGGCAAGGTCCCCTGGCTGGACTACAACTTCCACCTGTGGTCCATC
The DNA here is from genome assembly GCA_023628555.1 of Chaetomiaceae sp. R4402. Classification (NCBI taxonomy): domain Eukaryota; kingdom Fungi; phylum Ascomycota; class Sordariomycetes; order Sordariales; family Chaetomiaceae; species Chaetomiaceae sp. R4402. Next base: position 40,008 of record JAMAKO010000060.1, on the reverse strand, counting down.
CCCGTCGAGTTCAAGGGGTCGGTGGCCATCTACACGGCGGCGCTGGCGCTGGCGCGCTGCGGCCGCAACGCGCGCCTGTGGTGCGAGGCCGGGCTCGTCTTCTACTTCATGTACATCGCCGACGGCTGGTTCTGCGCGGCCTTCGTCGCCGGCATGCTGCTCGGCGACCTGGAGCAGCTGGCCGCGCGCAACGACCTGCCCGCGTGGCTCGCCCGCCTGCGCCCGCACAAGCAGCGCATCTTCTACGCCATGCTCGCCGCCGCCGCCTACCTCGGCGGCTGCCCGGGGCATAGCTCGGATGTCGACGAGCTGCGCAAGAACCCGGGATGGTACCTGCTGTCGTTCCTCAAGCCGCAGGCCGTGCTCGACGCGAAGTGGTTCTTCCTCTTCCTGGCGGCCGTGTTCCTGGTAGCCAGCACGCCGCACGTCGGGTGGCTGAAGCGGTTCTTCGAGACGCGCTTCTGCCAGTACCTGGGCCGCATCTCGTTCTCGCTGTACCTGGTGCACGGCCCCGTGCTGTGGACGCTGGGCGACCGCATGTACGCCGCCGTCGGCTGGCCCAAGGACTCGCGCATGGCGCACATCCCGCAGTGGGTGGGCGCGTTCCCGCTGTCGACGGCGGGCCCGCTGGGGCTGGAGCCGGCGTTCCTGCTGCCGCACATCGTGCTGCTGCCACTAACGCTCTACTTGGCGGAGGTGGTCACGCGCGCGTTTGACGAGCCCAGCGTGCGGTTCCCGCAGTGGCTGTACAGGACGGTCACGTCGACGCCGCGGCCGGTGAGGTTACCAGCGTGAGATTTCCTTCTCCCTTTTGTTTCTTGTTGCTACAGATCTCTTTTTGCAATATGGATGGGTTCTTGGGTCAATCTTGGGCTTCCCTCTTCCATGTTCCCATTTGATGGAGGGGCAGATAGAAGCAGCGATCTATTAGTGCCTAGGTTCGGCACGGCTTGTCGCGGGGAAAAACGGCCATTTCTGTATTTTGGGCGGACTGCATCCGGTTGAGCGTTGTACTGTATATTAGGAAAACACGAAGCTATCTTCAAAACCGTTCGTCGTCCGGACGCATCGTGTGCGACGCGTTCATCGTGAACATCGCGTTTGCTAGACGGTTGTTGCGTGTTGCTGCAACCAGCCAATGACGTCAAGGCCACACGGTGTCTGGCATTCTTTTTTTGCTTCTGGCCCGTTGACCCCTGAACAGCCGTTTCTGCCCCTGAACGCGTGGGCGAGGAAATGGCACGGTCCCGAAACGGCTTAGCGAGCTGCACAGCCTGGGGTTGGACTGGGGGCGCTGAGGCACAGTGGACGCCCGCCCTATCATCGATGAGTTCGACGAGGCACTCAATTTGGACGGCCTCTTATCCGAAGATGCGAGACCAGTCAGCCGCAGCCAGAGTGCTACTTGGTAGAGGGTCGAGGTCAGGATTTTGAACCATCATCTTGACTTGTGCTGTGTCTTGAGCTTCCATTCTCCTTCCAGGCGGACGTACACAGTAACACAGTCTTCCTTTTGCTCCCCGCGCGATCTGCGAACCCCTGCCGCCTTCCGTCTCTTATCACTCGCAGATTCAGAGTCGCCCCCCCCCGGCCAGTCAGCTTTTCGCCATCCCCAGCTCGCCGCGGCGCTTGGCGTGAGGCCGCGCTAGTTCGCCTCGGGCATCGCGTGCCCAGCACCTAGGAGATTTTGGCTCCTTTCTGGCTGCGCATCGCCGTCGTCGCTGCACATCGCTCCGTCCTCCACAACCCGCGACTGCCACCGTCGCCGATAATGCGCGGCGTGCCCTGACGACGGCCGAAGTCGACGCCCGCTGCTCCCGTCCCTCGTTCATCTCCCGAGCCCTTCTCGACACCCTCGCCGCCTCACGCTGCCCGCCATGCTCGTGAGGGACCTTAAGCGACTGGTCTTCGTGGTCGGGCCGCTCGCGGTCCTCCTCATGCTGACCGCGAGTCTCTGGCACTCCAACACCGACTATGTGCGCTCGCGCGTCGGTGCCCTGCTCGGCGGCAGCCGGAAACCAGCCGCGCCCCTGAACCACCGCAAGCCGACGCTCACGCCGAATGGGACGCACTACGAGCTCTACTCGGTCTCCACGGGCGACGGCAAATACTTCGACATCCGCTTCCCCGTCGACGCCTACAACGCCAACATCATTCCACACCAGAAGTTCAACAACACCTGGATTGTCGTCAGCCAGTTGTGGAACGACCCGAACAACAACGGCCCCTTTGGCCAGGACTTCCACGAGATTGGCTGCCTGGCGCAGTTTCTCAACGGCGAGATGATGTGCATTGACTACATCAAGAGCATCCCCTACGAGGCGACCACGAGCGACAAGTGCGAGGGTGACATTGCCTACTTCAGCCTCAACGTCGGCCCCCACGACGCGCGCGTCTTCATGGGCCCACAGAACCCGCTCACGACCTACGGCTCCAACAGCGGCATCACCTGCTTCGGCCAGTTTGTCCGCGACTTCCGCCAGATGGTCGACTGGGAGTACGAGCTGATGACCAACCAAAACTTCAAGTTGGGGACCGAGATGCGGCGCCCCGAGCCCTTGCACGCGGTCGAGAAGAACTACTTCCTCTTCTGGGATATGGACGATCAGTGGCACGCCCACTACGACATCTTCCCGAAGCGCGTGTACGCGAAGCTGGAGCCCGACGGCTCCGCGGGCCCCAACCTCGCGCTGGAGACGACCGAGCAAGACGAGAAATGCCTGGCGCGCTACCTGCCCAAGATGCCGGCCGAACTCGAGTCGATCCACCAAGCGACCAACTCGCTCAAGATTACGCTGTGCAACCGCGCCGACAAGGACTGCAAGGCGACCGACAGCAACACCTTCATCCTGACCATCATCCAGCACAAGACCTTCTACAACTGGCACGGCGAGTACGAGCCCTATGTCGTGCTCTTCCGGCCGCGCGCCCCCTTTGCGCTCTACGCCATCGCCAAGCGCCCCTTCTGGTACCACGGCCGCCGCCACTACGAGGGCCGCAAGACTGACATGATGTACCTCACCTCGGTCAACTGGCGCGACCGCGGCGTCAACTACCACGGTTATCTCGACGACGTGCTCTTCCTGGGCTTTGGCATCGAGGACAAGAGCTCCGCGGGTATCGACGTCATGGCGGCAGACTTGCTGGTCGACATGGGTCTCTGCGACGAGTCATGATCGCCGACGGGACGATTTCTTCTGGAAACGAACCACGCCTCACAACGAACCAGTGGCTGGTTGTTGCTGGCGACGAGTTGCGAAGACTTATGAACGTTTTATGAAGTGGCAAGTAGCCGAGAGTCAGGCTTGTCTTAGACATCTCGCGACCGCCGATCATGCCACCACGCCCAGCAGCCGCTGTCGTATCACGTCCGCCGAGACATGCCGCATAACCTCCTGCGTCCGGCGATTATATCGCCGAATTTACCCTCCACTCGCGCAGAGGAGTATGCGGAGTCCATCACAGAGTGGGCTGTCGACGACCTGCATCATGAACCTCACCGCCGAGCGGACTCTGCCAGCCCCTTTTACTTATCATCTTGTAAATATTTGACCACCTTCTTCATCATGTTGCCTTTTTTTCTTTCTTTTTCTTTTTCATCTAGATGGGCATTGGACACCGTACAGCGTTTGGATCGGGGCTCGGAGAGGAATTGGTTCACGTAGCGATAGTTCCCTGGTACTACATAGTACAAACGCACACACGATGGCTGTCACCTTGCACCGCGCGGAAAAGTTGGTATCCGTAGCACCCGTTTATCCACTCCGTAGACCGGCACACATGCGTAACTTTCACCTTGCATGCCATCGACGTGGTTCCCCAGAGCTTGGATCTCCAGGGTGAATATGCGGCCACCCGGCCGCCATGCAGCTGCCACGTTCTGACCTGCGGAACCTGCAACGAGCAGCAGGCATACTGCAGGCCGTCAGCCGTTGCCCACAGGCGATGCATTCGCGCGTGCGATGTGTGGATGCAAGATCTCGTCCCACCGCGGACGTATGCATACACCTGCCAAGCCAGCAGAACGACCTGCCCATTTCACGAAAACGCCGTGTCTTGATTTACGTCTTTGTCATCCCTTTACCCGTGGCATATCCTTGCTGCAGCAAAGCAAAGCAATAAATAGGCAGCTGCCCATGCCGCATACCACCATCTGAATCGCATCAGAATAGTGTACTTACATCTGTGTCTCCATCACCCCACGCACGCCTCCCCTCCGCATCTCTCCGGCGCAGCGCTGCAGCAGCACCTGCTCTTCCGCGCCAGTTTCCAGGGGCTGGGCCGCGGCCAGGGCGTGCAAAGTCTGGGGCTGGCTGAGGTGGAGTTGGCCCGAGTCCGAGACACGCGCGTGGGAAATGCGCCGCACTGTCCATTGTCAGCTCAGGCAACACAAAGCTGGTCGTGTGGCACGGCGCAGGGGTTGCTGCGCTGGGGTACGGCTTTACCTAGGTGCCTGCCCCATTGCCATGTCGATTGCTTAGACTGAGGGATGGCAGATGTCGATGTGTATGGTCTCTGATTTCGGTGGTGGATGGACCGGTGAACAATGTGTCAATGTTGTTGTCGTGGTTAGGGGTTAGAGCTGAGTGGTGTAAGTGGGGTGAGGGGGGCAGAAGGGATCAGTGTTCACAGCTGGTGTAGAATCGGGAAGGACTGCGGTATAACGCTCTATCATTTGGGTCATTACGATGACAAAAGAAAGATAAACGAACGAATGAAGCGAAACAGGCATCCCGATCTCTCGCCAAGCCTCGAACCGTGGCAGCAACATGAGACCCAAGCCCCTATCCCAGCGCCGACCAAACCGATTACCATACGCCCAACCCCACCAGTCTGACCCGAACCCTTCGAGTACCCAATGCCGTGGATGTGAAAGCAGCAGTCTTTTTCACCCTTCCGGGGCCGGCCCGAGGAGCTCCTACCACAGCACCCGCTCAGTAACGACGGGTACCCGCCCGCTCAATACCTGTACCGATCGTCCGTGTACACCTTGCCCCGCTTGCTCCTCTCCCGGCCAGAAGTCTCCTCGTACCTTCCCCAGCCGCCATCCCACTCGTCCCTACCGCTCGGCTCGCGGTCCCGGCCGTGCGGAATTTCCATGCGCTCGACCGCGCGTCTCAGCTCAGCAATATCATCCACATCCCTTGCCTTGCCCTTGCCCTTGCCCTTCGACTCCCCGCCATGCTTCAGAATCCCTTTCACCTCGGCACCGCCAGCCACAGGACGGCTCGCAATCGCGGCATTCTGCCGCTCCCGCTTCGCGCGCACCTGGTCGTCCCACCGCAGCTGCTTGGGCTTGGCGGCGGACCCGCCCGACGAGGACCCGTCGCCGCCGCTCTGGTGCACGACGGTCGGCGCGTGGTAGGAGCGCGGCACGTACTGGTACGGATCGTAGGCCGCGGCGCCCATGCCCGCCATCATGCCCGCCGCCGAGGTCGAGGGGTCGGTGTTGCTGGACGAGGACAGGCGGCGCGCCTTTTGCTCGCGCCGCTGGCGCCGGCGCTCGTCCTGGTCGTCGACGAGCACGTAGCCCTGGGTCTCGTCGGAGCGGCGGCGGCGGTGCGAGGAGGAGTGGTGGTGGTGGTCGGTGTTGTCGCGGGAGGCAGACCCCTCGCGCGAGCGGGAGTTGGAGGAGTGCCGGCGCCGGCCGTACTCGTCCGCGAGGGGGACCAGCCCCAGGGGGATGTCGCGGGAGTACTCGCGGCTGTTGGAGCGCGAGCGGGAAGACTTGCCCTCGCGGTCCATGTACACAATGTGCGGATTGGTGGTGGGCCGCTTGGTGGAGCGGGGCTCGCGGCCGCGGTCGTGCCGGTCGCGCGGGTCGTGGCGGGTGGAGGAGTGTTGGTAGCCGTACGGGTCGTAGCCGCCGTAGGCGTCGTGGTAGTCGTAGTGCTTGGCCGACTGGGCGCCGCTCATGTACAGGCCCGAGTCGCGCTTGCCCGAGGGTGACGGCGACTTGGAGCCGCGAGACGTGTGGCCTGGGAAGTACGGGGTCGGCTTGCGGTCTGAGACGCTCCTGTGCGGCTCCGGTTGGGCGTCCCCCAGCTTGGTGAAGGGGAACTTGCGGTCATACTTGCGCACCTCCGGGTGCGAGCAGCGTCTGCCGTCCCTACACGGATGGGTCTTCTCGGTGATATCCTGAGCCCCGTCCGCGTAGGTGTTGTAGTAAACCTTGGTGAGACACATGTTGACTGGTGTTGCGCGTTGTACGCAGGTGAGTGGCAGGACGGCCTGAGATCAGGGTTTCTTGGTGATTGTGCCGCGAGAGGCGGATAGTGGCCGACCTGTCGAGCTTCTTAAGAGCGATGATGCTCGAAGCGGCGGCCGGCACCGTCCAAAAAGCTGTCAATCTGCTGAGTCCCAAACAGAGCAGTTGTAGAGGGTCCGTCTTATTTGAGTCAAAGACATGGGGACATATGAAGGACACCGATCAGGCAAACAGAGAAAGACAGACGGAGGAAAGAGATATACCCCAGAAGATGAAATCTGGGGTTGGCAGTGCTGTTCGAGGCCGTGTTTGAGGGCGCCTTTGGAGGGTGCGAGCTGTTTCCGCTGCGCAGTGTGTGTGGTTGCCAGCGAGGGCCGACCGCCGAGGGCGGACAGCCGGCTCTGTTATACAAAATGCGGAGCGAACCTGGGATGGAGGAACGAACCGCAGCCTCGTGGCCGCGTTCCGACTACCCTTGCATGCTTGCCGTCTTCTCGTGCATCCGCGCCCTCCTTTCTTGTCGTCACTCGTGTTGTCTTGCACAATGATGCAACGCAACGCCGCCGACTTGCTCAATTGTGCCACAGCCATGTCCGCTGCCCTGGGGGTGGCCGCAAAGCCGTCTGCGGCGCGTTGGCAGGGGTGTAAGGGCTGGAAGCCAATGAGACGGGAGCCGGTGCAGGGCTGAGCTGGGCTGCTGACCCTGATAGGCCTGTGGCGGTGATGTGGAGGGCCGGGAGGGTAGGGGTCTTGTGATGCTCCCGCACCCGCCGTCCCACTCCCCAGATTGGAGGTCATGGTTGCCAGTCGTTGGAAGTGACATGAAACCCTGCTCGCAGTGAGGCCACCCACTGGCTGTGAGGCGTTCGCGGCGCACCCAGCAGCCTGGATCCGAAGAAACAGAGCTTATTTCGCCGCGAAAACAGTAACAAACCGGGCCCGACGCGGTCGCCCTAATGCAGATTAACGCCGTGTCGGCGACAAGCAGAACTCCAGCGGGGCACTCTGCTCGTGAATCTCTGGAGGAAGCGAGAGTTTTCGGTGAGCGAAGTCGTGGCGTCGGTCGTGCTCCGTTCCCCACGCCTTGTGCTTCCCTGTGTCACCGATGTTGCCTGTTGGGTTGGCCGACTTGGAGTGGTGTGGCGGCTCCGCCAAGCCTGCGGCACGGCGAGGATCGATCGACGCTGCGAGGCAGCCGAGCCTCCGCCGTCAAGCTCCGGGCCCGCCGGCCGTTCGTTACAGGCCAGTCTCACAACGAGGCGCGACCAGTTGGACGCCGATAATGCATGCATCGATGGCTGCAGCCTTGGTGCATGCAAGGACGGCAATGCAAGTCATCCGCACCGTCTCGCCCGGAGCATGAGCAAATCATCGAGGCCAAGTCTCGCAAGGGATGGGCCGACGTCATCCGATCTCGGGTGGCTCACATGGTCAGGACAAACATCGCGAGTCCGAACCGATTCACACTGCCACTTTTGCTCTTTCCCTCTCCTTTGCTTTGTGGTGCCCTGGGCAGCAGTCACCTGCTGTTCCGGTGGAAGTCCCAGACGGAGCGTGCGGAAGCCGGATTGGGCTCTAGATGGTCCCTCGGCTAGCCGAGTTGCATTCACCGACGCTGCATTAGGCGGAGGCAGAATGGGAAGCGGCCGTCGATGAGTCTGCGGCAACAGGGAGAGTGTGCGATACGAGGTATGGTATGCTGTTCTCGACGACCGACGCAGGGGCTGTTGATTGCTCAAATGACCCGTCAACGTTCGCGTCATCAGCCTGACACATGGAAGCGGTTCAGCCTTTCCATCACAATGCGCCTCTGTCGCCGAACAGGACAAAGCTGAGCATGGCGCTTGCTCACCCAGGTGTGCGGGGCCACCACGTTACGCATCTCTTAGGAATACGGGCGCCCGCCACCAGAGCTCTTACGTGTCCGTCATCGTGGTCAAGATGCCGCCGTGCCCAACACGCCAGGCTTCCGGGAGGGTGGCACATCGATAGCGTGGTCCGCGTGCGTATTGCCTGAAGACACCACGATAGATTGGCGGACCCCGCTCGTGAAACTCCGAGAATGGTGCGTGGAGTATTCGGTGTGGCATTGCTGAAAAGCTTCTTGGTCGGTATCTCCGCGATTGTCTATGGTAAACTGTCAGCAGCGTAGCGCTTCAGATAGCGAACGTTGACGTGTCATATCGTACAAGCCTTACGGGCAACTTGACGATAGGTGGGTGTAGAGGCTCATTTGGGCTGATGGGGAACGCAACACGCATTTCGTGAACCCCCATGACGGGCCCGAAGCGACGAGCCAAACCGGGACCGACATCGAAGTGCGAAGAAGGCAAACGCCGGACTAGATCGCTGCATAGAAGAAGAAGCAAGAATTTCCATTTGCACAAACACGGCGAGGCAGGTGCGTTCACAGCGTGCGACAGACGGGATGGATGCCTGGTGGCAGTGAGTGTCGATCGCAACTGCCACGAGCTCTCTAGCCAATCGGATGACGTTAAACAGGCTGCTGTGGAGCTTCCCAGGTGCCTGGAATCCGCTATGCTGGGGCAACTCTGCAATTTCCGGGTCTCAGACACCAAACACCCGCGTCGCGCAGCACACCGAACCGCAGGTGCAACAACATCGAGCCCGTGCGACAAATGCGGGCCCTGCGTCACTCAATGCCTCGTTGCGAGCCTTGTGAATGCCGGTCTCCAAGTTTGAGCCGCCCGCTGGGTCGCCGTGGGCCATGGGAAACCGGCATCCTTCTGCTCGGTGTCCGAAGACTGGAAATGATTGAGATGGCGGCCAGCAACACCGGGCCGGAGCCGAAATTTGCGGAAGAGCAGTAACTTTGTAAGCTCCAATGCCAGGCAGCGTGTCCCATCATGGGGATCTCATATGATGGATCATCGAATGGAAGGTATTAAGTCCAAATTACGCGATGTGTACAGAGAAAGATCCGTGCGGCATCAGACCACGCTGCGCTGGAGTGGGCAGCTACCGGCCATCCGCTCAAACTCCCAAACGCCGGTTCGACGCCAAGAAGCTATGTGCAACAAACAATTCAACGCGAGTGCAAACCCTTGCCAATGCCCCTCACCCTGAAGCCCAGCCTTTGGAGCTCCAGGTGGTCGGTGACATTGCGCCCGTCGAACACCCAGCGCGGCTCTTGCATCAAGCCGGCGACCTCGACCCAGTCTACCGCCTCCTGGCCCAGCGATGCTCTGTTCCCGAGCCCGCAATGGCCGCAGTCCGCCTGACACGGCGGCAGCGGCTTGAGCCTTCCGAGCGGGTCGTCGGACGGGGCGGCGACTTCCTGCCTCGAAAGCCTCTCCAGGTCCATGATGCTCATCTCGCTCAGGCACGCATTCTGGGCTGCGGCGGGGAACCCGTGCTCGCTCGGTTTGGAAGTCTTTCCTGCGGTGCCCGCCGGGCTTCCCAGCTGCCGCCCACGGAACTGCTTCCATTGTGTGAGGATGCAGACTGAGCTGGCGTCCTGGACGCAGGCCCTCCAGTGCGAGCAGATCTTGACTCGCTCCATCTGGGCGCTGCTCAGGCCAATCTTCTCGATTTCCTCGAGAATTTCCGCGGGTGAGCAACCAGGGTCGAACACAGCAATCTCCTTGGGCATCTCGGACGCCAAGTCTCGGATGATGTGCACGGCGATGCTATTCCGGGTGTCGTTGGTGCCGTCCTTGAACGCGAAGCCCAGCACGGCGATCTTCTTGCCGCGGAGAGAGCCATTCAGCTCGCGCACCACGTTGCGGACGAAGCGTTGCCGCTGGTCCTCGTTGATCTTAAGAATCGCCAGCCAATAGTCGGCGACGACGTCGAGATGGAGCTCCCTCGCCAGGTATGCGAGGTTGAGGATGTCCTTCTCGAAGCAGGAGCCTCCGAAGCCGACTCCTGCTTGCAGAAATTTGCGCCCCAACCGCATGTCTTTTCCAATGGCAAGGCTGACGTCGTCGACGTCGGCGCCGAGCCCGATCTCCTCGCACATGGCGCTTACGGCGTTGATGCTGCTGATGCGCTGGGCGAGCATAGTGTTGGCGACTAGTTTGGCGAGCTCGCTGCTGAATGTGTTTACGGTGACGATGCGGGCGGGCGGCACCCAGGCCGCGTACACGTTTTTCAGCGCCGTGGCCGCCCGGAGGCCGGAGAGATTCTGCGCGCTGCCGATCAGGATGCGGTCCGGGTGCATGAGGTTCTCGACTGCTGTCCCTTCAGCCAGGAACTCGGGGTTGGACAAGACTTCGAAGCTTGTGTCCGGACGGTAGTGGCGAAGCTAGGCAAGGTTAGTATGGACCCACGACGGGGTAAAACGCCGGACACGGCTTACAATGTCCTGTATCATCCGGGCGGTGCCGCAAGGAACCGTGCTCTTCTCGACGATGATTGTACCAGGCCTAGCGTGCTTCGCAACAGTCCTCGTCGCGCTCTCCACTGCGCTTACGTCGGCCATCGACCCGGCCCCGAGCCCTTGCACCTTTGTGGGCGTGTTGACGCAGATGAAGATGATGTCCGCCAGGGCGATGACGTCGACAACGTCAGCGGAGAACACCAGGTTTGGTTGGCGGGCTTTGAGATGGACGTGGTGGGCGATGCCGGACAGAGAAACGGCGGTGTCGAGCGTGCCGTCTCGCGCGATCCGCACGACCTTGAGGAGGCCGTCCTCGTGGATTGGGAGGTGGGCGGAGTTCCACGCCGCGACCCGCTGCTCGTTCAAGTCGACGACGTTGACCAGTATCTGCGGGTTGTGGTAGGCTATTACCGCTGCCGTGGGCCCGCCTGTTGCGCCGTCAGTTCAGACATTACGGTGCCGGGGCTGGGCCGCGATCGTACCGACGAAGCCCGCGCCGACGAAGCAAATATTCTTGACGGCCGGTATGGTGGACACATCAACAGAACCATCGACAGGAGACACGCTGCCGTCCTCCGACAGTTGCCTCGCCTTGAGCTCCGGAGAGCCCAAGCCTGAGCTCGGCGGCGACGTGTTTGGTGAGCCTCGAAGCCATTCGTTCGCCGACCATGAGTTCAGAGACGACGCCCCTGGACTGACCGTGGAGGCTATTGAATGAGAGCTTGTATATGTCCTGCTGAGATGGCCACGCATCGAAAGCGCGGCCGGCCCCGACTGCTGCGCATGGCGAGAGTTGTCCATGGCCTCATGAACCGGTCGAGTGTCGGAAACCGGAACGCACGACAAACGGTTCCGAGCGTTCTCTCTCTGCATGGGATCCGGTGATACAAGCCTTGCGTTTCTGTGAGAAGGTTCCTCCTTGGGGAAGGGCGCGCTCCGGTTGATGGCTGAGGCTATATAACGCCTCCCTCCCGGGATGCCGTCGTGCACCCCTGACAACGGCCGGGTCGAGTGCCCGGTTCGGCCGACTTCAGCTTCCCAGTTTCTTTTAGGCCCGCCAGTGGTACGCGCGCTTCACGTCGTAAGCTGAGACCGCCGCCCGCTATCACGATCAACACCCACTCTCGGGCGCCTTCACGCGCTTCCTTGGCAGCAGCGTTCAAACGGCCCCACGCCGTCACCGGCGTGTTGGCGACACAATGTCGACATTTGCACACGCGAGGCAGCAACACGCGCCTGACATGCGACTGGAATCGAGCCGGCGATACAGGTTTCTGTCAAGCCAGCCCGAATGTCACTCGGATACTCACGCTTGCGGCATGATTTCCCCGTGGAATGATAAACTCCGAGCCGCAGCTCTCCGAGGCAAACCCCCGACATGCAACGAGACAGCCGAGCGTTCACCACCCGCAAAGGGCCGACTCTTGCGCGCCACGGTCCTCAGCGCCAAGACATGTCGTCTCATGGTGAGAGCCTGCAGAATGTGCACTTGCCGATCGATATGCAGCACGGGGATTTGAGCCTCAGCCGGCTGCTTCCGCGTCGATCGGTAGTGCAAGGCACCGCCGTAACCCGTCTTGGCGTCCGATGGCAGTAAAAATACGAGACGATCACTGCGCTCCTGGACGCCTCCCCGAACTTTACCTATCTGTGAATTTTGGACCCCGGCCAGCGGACGAGCCGCAGCTCTGGGTTGTGCCCCGACCATTTTGAGAGAGGCAAGGGAGGAATCTCCCTGGCGCCGGCCCGATCAGCATAAACCGTTGTCGGACGTCGTCTCAGCACCTACGTAGGCGGCACACTCTACATGGCTTGAAGTCCGGCGCCGGAGTACCCCAGTGGACGCCTCATTCTGAGGCACTGCGTAAGCCCTGAGGCGATCGCTCAGGCATCTGACCCGCTGAGGCTGGGTGGACGGACGCTCGTCGGCTTTATCAATGGAAAACCATCGGAGCAGGTCAGGCTAATTCCCGGCTCGCCGTCCCAAGCGCTCTCACACGTTCCTGGGCGAATCGCTGAAGATGCGGTACTCGAGACCCGCGCTTCCCGTCCTTGCCCTGTGCGTCCGGCAGGCCGTTGGCAGATACGATGCCAAGCTGTGTGACGACGGCAGCTACTCCAGCGCTGGCAGCGACCTGACGTGTAAGACACCGACTGCAAGTTTTGACCTGGGTGACGAGGCGTTGGCTTACGCGATTATACAGACGTCCCAAACGCATGGAACGCGGACGGCGAAGGGTTTTCCTGCATTGCAGTGAGTGATCAACCATTGGCCTTGCCTTCCGCAATAACCCGCCGAAGCTGAGCAGAAGTTGGCAGGTTCGGGAATCCCCGCCGTCCTTCGACGCGACGTGGAAGTGGTCGTCGGACCCGGGGTCGGTCCATTCTTACCCCCACGTGAAGTTCACAGATCCCGCCCTGCCGGTGCCCCTGTCCAACATATCGGCACTGACAGTGTCGGTGCAATGGTCCATGGGCCCGGGATCGACGCCACGGTCTGTGCCCGGCCTCGACGCGTCCGGCTTGGCAAAGCTCGATGTGTCGGGCAATGCGGCCTTCGACATCTTTGCGGATCGCAATGCTGCCAACTCGCAAAACGAGACGGAAGCAGAGACCGAGATCATGATCTGGCTGGGGAGCGTCGGCCACGCACAGCCTCTGGGCTACGACGGCAGTGAGTCCTGCTGCGCCAAGGTGACGGCTGGTCACGTTGAATTGTAAACATTGACTCGGCTGCGTGCAAATCTCCCGAACCGTTGCTGACGATGGACCTCAGCACCCTGTACCAAGGCACAAACCAGAGGGGCACAGTCGTATTCACATGGGCTGCCCAGTCTGTCGAGGGCAATTTCGCCGCCGAGATCTCACCGCTGCTCCAGTACCTGTGGATGAGCGGCCTGGTATCGGCCGGCTCGAACCTGGGGCTCATCAGCTTTGGCACTGAAGGGTACCACGCTGATGGCAATGTCACCTTCTCGCTGTCCAACTACCACGTTGACGTGGTGGTCGGACCTGCCCCAACGCTGAGCCTCGGACAGATACCGACGGCCTGTCCACCGTCGGCCGCAGGACGCCTCCAGGGGCCGTGGCTGTTTGGCGCGGCGATCAGCGGGATCGTGGGCGCGCTGCTATCCTTCCTCTGACCAGGCAAATACGCGTCTGCGTGTCCTGATCTGGGAAAGCGTACCTGCATCGGGAAGGGGTGTACAGAAACCCTGCGTCGGACCATTTCTTTTGTCTCATCCGGCAAGCTGGTCAAGGGCCGGTTGGCGCTCAGGCTCTGGTTTCAGGCTTCAACGCGCATCTCCGTGGTACCACATGCCGCCATGGGGTGTCTCGCCCAGGGGGCTCATCTTTTCTCTTCACAGACATCGGGATAGACAAACTGCTTGCCCTCATATTCGATGGTACTTCTCTCGGGCAGATCGCTGGGCGGGCGGGGCCGGCATGCCACCGAGACGAACAACGTCATCGCAACGTTCGCCTCCTTTGACAGTTGATTTGATCACTCACGTTCTCTACTGATTTTACTTGCGCTTTATATGGCGGGCGGGCGTCTGAGCTCGCACGGCACCGTCTTGACCGCGTCCTGCCAGCAGCTCCCCCACTGCCACTAGTGATCACTTTCATGAGCCAGCACATAGTTCCAGTCATTCACAGAGGGCCGTCCCGGACACCTGCCCGGATGGCACCGTCGTTCCTTCACCCGTCCCGGCCCACCACGCCGGGCTCGCTCCAGAGCAGGCCTTGGAGTCGGGAGACCAGAGATCCGTTTAGGGACCCGTCGGAAGCATCATCGCCTGGTTCGGGCTCGAGGACGTCCTTCGTACGTGGATTGAGGTGTTTATGCGACCCCAACAGTGACTGACGCGACTCTTAACTAGGAACAACCGTCACTACCAACTGCCCCTGCTCCGACAAGGGCGCCGTCTAGCGTGCAGGGAAGCGATGGCGACACAATTGTGAGCAATGGTAGCTCGTCTGCTGCGGATGTTTCTCCCCACTGACATCACAACAGGCTCCGCTTCCTCAGCAGGAGGATACGGTGAATGAGAAGGCAGAATACTCCTCCAGCACAGATGAGGACGTAGAACGGGGGCCTGGTGTGCCGGTTGTGTCCTCCGCGGCACTAGCAAAGGACCCAGCAGCCGCAAGAGAAGCAGGAGTCACAGCACCAGCAACGGAAGTTCGTCCTAGCAAGAGCCGCAACCCGTTCAAACGCGGCTACGAGGCCTTCCGGAGGACGTACTGCCCGCGCGAGGAACCAGACCTCGTCTTGCCTACCGGCCCCACCGACGACGAGAAGCTCATGTACCTCAGCACCAACCGCATCCCGCTCTACGTGTTCGGCGTCATCTCCTTCCTGACCCTGTCCGCCGGCATGTGGCTGTTTGCCGTCTCGGCGCCCATCTTCTTCTGGTACGGCGTCTTCGTCGGCTTCCTCAACGTCTACCTCGTCATCTCGTACTTTGTCGGCGTCGTCGGCCGCGACTGGGACTACAAGACGCACCAGGCAATCGTGCAGCAGTTCCCTATCGACGAGCGCACGGCACCGACCGTCGACGTCTACCTGCCTTGCTGCTCGGAGCCGCTCGAGATCCTCGAGAACACGTACCGGCACGTGCTGCGCCTCGATTGGCCGGCGGAGCGGCTGCGCGTGTACGTGCTCGACGACGGCGACCAAGCGGCCGTGCGCGATCTTGCGCGCCGCTACGGTTTTGAGTACATCGTGCGCGGCGACCGCCCGCGGCTGCGCAAGGCCGGCAACCTGCGCTGGGCGTTTGCACGCACGGAGGGGGACTACTTTGCCATTTTCGACGCTGACTTCTGCCCGCGTCCGGACTTCCTCCGCGAGCTGGTTGTCGAGCACATGGCCGACGACAAGACGGCTATCGTCCAGAGCCCACAGTTCTTCCGCGTAACGGACGACCAGACCTGGGTTGAGCAGGGCGCGGGTGCCACGCAGGAGCTTTTCTACCGTGTCGTGCAGGTCAATCGGAACCGCTGGGGCGCGTCGATCTGCGTCGGGAGCAATGCGGTCTACCGGCGGGCGGCGCTGGTGGATGTCGGTGGGACGGCGGAGATTGGCTTCTCGGAGGATGTTCATACCGGGTGAGTCCTGATATAACAGTCATTGTCTGAAAATTGGGTTGTCGTTGACATCGCCGCAGGTTTGGGGCCGTTGACCGCGGCTGGAAGGTCAAGTACGTCCCGCTGTGTCTGGCGACGGGCATCTGTCCCAACACACCACGCTCTTTTTTCTCGCAGCAGATGCGCTGGGCGCGCGGCAGCACCACGCTGCTCACCACCAAGCACTTTTGGACTTCGAACCTGACGGGGATGCAGAAGGTCTGCTATCTCTGTGGTAAGTCCCCTCTCGCAACGTATCAACCAGTTTTCATGCTTACTCATGTTTCAGGCCTCCTCTACTACTCGGCCGTCTCGCTCGGCATCTTCATCTCGCCCATCCCGGGCACGCTCCTTCTCTCGTTCCGGCCGGAGTGGTTCAAGTACTACAACCTGGCATTCGCGATCCCGTCCATCGCGTACGGCTCGCTGCTGTTCCGCTTCTGGGCCAAGGCCACGTACGGCTTCAACGTGCAGCACGTCATGGTGGTGCAGTCGTACGCGTACCTGACGGCCATCAAGGACCGCCTGTTTGGCGTCGAGCTGCTGTGGGCCGCCTCGGGCGACAAGAAGGCGCACAAGAGCAACAAGTACCGCAACATGCGCGTGCTCTGCTGGTTGTGGACGCTCGCCACCGTCGGCGGCGCGTTCGCTGCGGTTGGCTACCGCATCTGGACCGGGTTCCCGTGGTACCACACCATTCCGCTGGTGGTGCTGAACGCGTACAACTTTTACATTACACACTATTTCCTGTTTTGCTCGTGGCGGTGGTAGTCCGTCCGACCCGTGGCTCAGGAAGTGCATAGCGCCTCGTGGCTTGTGGTCCGTCGGGGTGTTATTTGATTGGAAATGCAGGGGTTCAAATTGATCATCAAGCGTTTGACGACGGCCGGACCGGGGGAGCCACTGCAGTCTAATTTCTCTACGACATATTCATGGTCATGATGGACATAGATGGCGACTAGAGCTTCTAATCGAAATAGTAAATCTTCTCTTCACTCGGTGTCTGGGTCCCTCCACCGCGTGTGGTAAGTTTCCACGACATCAGTCTTGGAGGAGCCACTGGCAGCCGGCTTCCAAGGCTGTATACACCCGCGGTGGAGCTGTCATCAGGGAACGTTAGACACGGCATCGACCTAACAGGAACAGGCGTACGTGGAAGCCAGAATTGATCTTGTCTATGGAGTAACGATGCTGTTGTTCGCCGCAAAGCGGCTTACGTCTCAGTTAAACCTCCGTCCCATATCCAGGAGTACGTGGGACATCGTGAGCAATCAAAGGATCGGGAGTCTCCGGCTCAGGACTCGTCTCAGGGCTCGCTTCGCGCAACGCCCGCTGTTGCACCCGCCTGTCCATCCGCCTCCGCCACGGGCGGTAAACCAGCGCCGAGCTCAGCCCAACGAACAGAAAGACCCCGCAGATGCAGCCGCCGATGATGTCGTAGTTGTCGCCAATCGCGCTGACACCGTCCCAGAAGCTGCCCTCCGGATCGGCCACGTTCTGTACCAGCGACAGGATCTGGATGATGCCGATGAACGCGGAGACCAGCACCGTGATGCCGGTCAAGACGATGGAGTAGTACAATATGGCGACGATGTCCCTAGAGAAGGCCTTGGACGTGTACAGCGCCATCATCAGGGCGCCGTCGCTCGTGTCCAGAAGACACATGCCGGCTGCGCAGCGTCAGTCAGGTCTGTCCGAAAGCTACCCAGTATCATCCCCTTCCCGAGGGGCACTCACCTGTGAACAAGATCGGAAAGATCAGAATCACCCACATGCTCGTCCCCTGCGCCGCCTGGATGCTCGCAATCCCCAGAATGGCAATCTCCGAGCTGGTGTCAAACCCCAGCCCAAACAGAATCCCCAGCGGAAACATCTTCCACGGCCGGTCCACCATGCGAAACACCCGCCTGAACACATTCGACATGAGCCCGGGCCCGTCGAGCTGCAGCGCCGCGACATGCCTGTCCTCCTCCGCCCTCTCCTGCCTATCCCCACATCCCCCCTTCCCCTCCCGCTGCTCCTCCGCCTGCTCCCTCAACACCGCCCTCAACCGCCCCACCAGCCGCCACAGCACCCACCCATTCCCGCCACAGAGCAGCAGCAAAAACGCAGCGGAGACGCTCGTGCCGATGATGCCGCCGACGCGCTGGAAGTCGGCAAAGCGGTCGCGCAGCGCACCGGCGGTGGCGGCCACGACGATGCACGTCACGATCACGACGGTCGAGTGCCCCAGGCTGAAGAAGGTGCCGACGGCGACGGGCCGCTGCCCCGACGCGATCAGGCGGCGGGTGGTCAGGTCGATGGCGGCGATGTGGTCGGCGTCGAGGGCGTGGCGCAGGCCGAAGGTGTAGGACAGCGCGGCGGGGGTGATGAGGGCCGGGTGGTAGTCTAACCTGCTCAGTTAGTCGAGTAATGTCACCCCAAGGGTTGTGAGTACAGGTGCGAGAGACGCACGCAGGAGGATGCCGGCGGCGGCCCAGACGACGGCGTTGACGAGCACGAGCAGGCCGATCAGCTGCAGGGCGGGCAGCGGGATGGCCGCGAGGAAGCCCGGGCGCCGCCAGTGGGCGGGCCATTTGGGATGGGGCAGGGCGAGTGGCATGGTGTGTGTTCGATGATTTGTCCCAGGTTACCTAGGCTGGAATGTGAAGCTAGGATTTAGACTGAGAATGTTCTGTCTGGTCAAAACGCACATAGGGAGCCAGATACAATAAAAGGTTCTGCAGTATAGGTATGCGGGCAGCCGCGGGTAATCGACGGGGAAATTCAAGATCTCAATGACCTCCACGCCAATGGCATCCTCCCTCGTCGACGGAGTATGTCGCGCAGCGTCTCTAGCCGACATCGCATCGGCGTCAGGCGGTTGCTAGGCCTGTGGACATGACTCGATTTGCATGGCTATAGATACGGGCGCTTGGCTGTTGGTTTAACCCCGCCTAGACGCCCACTTCTTGTCTCGGCGTGCATACAAAATTGCATTAAGATAAGCTTATCATTGCCATGCTAGCATTGTGTGCATATTTGCGATGCCGATTAGTAAAGCCGCATCCCGCGAGCTGTGAGGGTGATGTCTAGCTAGAGTCGCTACGTCAGAACACCCACTTTTCGGCACCCCAAAACTGCATGTATGCCCAACTGACCCAACCACTTCAAACAGCCATAACGTCGTCAATCTTGCTGCTGTAGTCTCCCTACCTGGTATGCAACATTCCCAACCTTCAAAATGAGCGCCTATAACAAAGAGCAGGTTGCCGAGGCCCTTTTGGAGATTCAAAACGGCCGGCCACTCGCGAGGGTAGCCAAAGAATGGCATATCCCGAGGAGCACCTTCGCGTCACGCCTTGCAGGCCGTCAACCCTGAGTAGTAGCCTTCGAAGCTATACAGCTACTTTCCAAGACCTAGGAGAATCGCTTGGTACATGTACAATGGGTCCTTACCTAATCTGACCTTGGCTTGCATCCTTGTCACAGGACAGGCTCAACAACACGTATCAGGGTCCAGGAAGATGACTCTCCTACTTCCCAACGAATGGTGGATGATTAGTTGACGATCAGAAGTGCTTGCATTTCAATCCTGTCTGGATTCCCAGAACTGATCCTTGGAGAAGGAACCCTTCTCCTTCGGATCCCTCTCAGGGACTCAGTACAATATAGCTTAGTCTGTCTCTGATGTCATCCTTGTATCATGCCATCGTCTGCCGTTCGCCTCCTTCTCCACACCAAACACCACGCCCTTCTTCTCCAGGTACCCCTCCTGTACTCAGTACTTCTGACCGTGACACTGTGTCTACGTCTGAGTGTCCGGCTTGGCCGAGTATGTCGGAGGCCGTCAACAGGGCCCAGCCCGTTACACACTTAGCCATCCAATCAACAACACGACGTTTATACTAAGCGCATTCTAACTTAGAAGGGAGGTTATTGCTCTAAATATATAGAAGGTACTACGAGGAAGCTGTCCGTCTCTTTTGCTTCTTTTCTTCTTCAAGTTTAGTATACTCCTGGAGTCGTCACCAGCTAGCGTGTCACGATTTGACCACATGCAGCGACCCGGTTGGCGAGGAGGAAACGCCCCGCCAATCATTTAGTACAGGGGGCAACGGCCTGTTGGGAGGATCATCGCGGGATCCCATCACGATCACCTGGACCACTGATCGCGGGATTGTAGCGCGATCGAAAGGATCACTACCGGACACTATTAGATAGAAACTATATAGTCACTGGCTCTAGGGAGCTCTGGATATCTTCCCCAGTAAGCAATACAAGCAGTTCACTATACCTACCGTCGAGGAAATTGCTTGTGCACTTGTTGTGAACCTTTTGGCTTCACCGAGACCAACCAGTCTATCAACGTATCTTCGACAGAAGAACTCTTACAGAGGCACGACTGCCGGGGTTTCGTCACATAGCGGGAGCCTATATAGATAGCTCGACATTTACCCGAACCTCCTAAGCTTGTAGTAGCGCGATAGAGCTACCTTTATACTGCTGTCCCTAGTCCTTCAACACATTTGAAAGAGACTGGCTCCAGCGAGGCTTTGGGCGCTGGGTTGTTTGTCCGTGAGCCCGGCTTGCGCGATGTGGGCGGGTGTGTAGCTCGGGCGTTGTTCGACTGGTGATCGGGGATGAAGGTGCGTATCCCGCAGCATTTGCGTAGTGGCTGGGCAACATCGGTATCTAGGCTGTACCTTGCGACGCTGTCTTCAATAGGACTGTAGACCCCTCTATTATTGGGACTATACTGACGGCGACGACTTATATCGTGCTGAAGGCAACCCTGGTCTTGCTACCCTCGAACGGCGACATCGGTATGCTTGCCCGACTCTCCTGTGCCTGTGGCGGCGCGGCAAGACCCTCCGTTCAACTCCCCTGCTTCTGTTGCCCACTTTGCCCACCGATTTCCTACCACTCAAAGACTCTGACAACAACAGGAGACCGTGCCGCTTCGCGCGGCCCGTCAAAGGAAGCCTGGAGGAACGGGCCGGTGCAGGGAGCCCGTGGCGGCATTAGAATGTTACGGAGAGATTGATCATTAACAAAAGTTGGGAAAGCATGCATAGCAAAGCAAGCGAAGATGGTATCTGCCCCGCCAATTGGTTTCACCGGGATGAGAAGTCTCATCGCAATTCATGCCTGGCTGCCTTGCCTTGATGAAGCTTCTCCCGGTTGCCGTTGAGAACTTGCCAAAGCGGAACGATGGCGTGTTGCCGTGAATCGGTTGGGTAGCTGAACGTGACAAATGTGATAAACTTTTGTCATTCTGTCCTAGCAGATACAGAATGATAACTACGTCATATCGGCCACGCGATGAATCACTGTAAACTCCAAGACGATGAAAGCAATGTACCCAAGCAACATAGCTCCTCCAATCCAACGATCAAACCTCCCACCAAACCAGACCGTGACTGTAAATGCAAGCGTTGAGGCCCAGAGCACGCACAGCTCCGGAATGGTGACGTTACCGCCATTGAAGTCACCAGAGGTGTCGACCATGATGATGCCCAGGCACAGTGACAGGAGGAACACGTTACTTCCCGCGGTATTAGCCACGAGGATCCCGATATGTCCCCGATTCCCGCTCAGCACAGCCACAAATTTCTCTGGCAGGGTCGTGGCGATGGCGAGGATGATGACGCCAAAGAGCACATCTGAAATGCCGATGGCGTCCGTAAAATTAATTGCGGCGCGCGATAAGACGTAGCCCGCAAGGCAGATGGCCAGAAAGCCAAGGACTAGGTACCCAAAATGGTACCCCAAGTTGTGCCGTCTGCGACCGGTCCTTGGCGATGGATGGACGACCGCCACGGCACCGCCTCCCTGTTGGCGCAAACCGACGTTAACCTCTGGGTTCACGTGTGTGTTGCTGGCAACAGGCGCTTGTGTCGATTCGGCATTGCTGTCGTCATCGCTGCTGCTGTCGTCGTCGGAATCCTCGGGCGCCGTGAGCTTCCCTATGCTGATTGCCCAGCCGATGGAGCCTAAGTATGCCGCGAAAAGCGCGATCAAGACGGCACCGCACACCAGCCAGAGGATCCTACGAGAGAAGTAGGTGACAGGCGTGACAAAGGTGGTGACGAGGAACAAGAACAGCGAGTAGATGCGGGAGCTCCTGTCAAACTGGACTGGCTTCCCCTTGGGACGGAAAAGCAGCCCAAGAGAAAAGGCGCCGAGAATGTTGGAGATGGCAGATCCGATGACATTGCCTACTGCCAGTGAAACCCGTCCCTGCGCAAGAGAGGCAACAACCACGACGAGCTGCAACAATGATGCCACCGATGCTTAGCAAGCCGAAAGAGAGAAGGTAGCCCGTGGGACACAGCGGCACCTACTTCTTCCCATTCCGCGCCGGCCGTGAGCAGCGCAATCACAGTGTCGGGGACTCCGGTCCGCCGCGCAACGACCGCCGTGTGGTCGACAAACTTGTCGGCGCCGAACTCGAGCAGAAACAGAGTGCTGACGAAGGCGGCGACATTGTA
Organism: Chaetomiaceae sp. R4402; assembly: GCA_023628555.1. Taxonomy (NCBI): domain Eukaryota; kingdom Fungi; phylum Ascomycota; class Sordariomycetes; order Sordariales; family Chaetomiaceae; species Chaetomiaceae sp. R4402. Next base: position 17,855 of record JAMAKO010000060.1, on the reverse strand, counting down.
CGCAATGACATTGCCGTCGACCATGCTAGCGGTGTGAATCGAGCACTCAGATAAGGTCCATATTTGTGCTGTTGCGCAAACAAGTCGTCAAATTCAAGCTTCCTCGCGTTCTTGACCTGATTGGTTAAATACAACGCCTCCCGTCGCCGTGCTAACGGTGTATGGGGCACGTTGATTAATCAGCACTAACTAGTCCAGGAGTGGTTATGTCCGCTTTGTCGCCAATTGCTTCCGCAACACCTCGAGTCCGCCTTTATCGGATTTACCCAAGCAAGCACCCCACCATTCAGGAACGACCATCCTTGGGTAGCTCCGTCCTCCCATCGTCATGCCTGAGGGCGCACAATCGAGAGCCACAGCCAGCTTCCATGAGGCGCGTCTCATAAACAGCAAGAACCCTCTTGCCTCCACTCTCTCACCGCACGTGTCCGTCTCCATCGATTCTACTCGGCGGTGTTCTGCCCCGCGGATCGTGATGTTACATAGTACGAAAGGTGGAAACCCGTATTCTGACAGTCTAGCCCTGGTCTGGTCTACACCGCCACGGCTGTGGCGCAGGCGGACACGTCGCCCGAGGGATCTCAGGTAGGGTACCATTGCCAGCATGAATCACAAGCTGTACTTTATGAACCACTCTTCCCCTAGCTTTGCTCTTCCCATCCACGCAACCGCACCACGAAGATCATCCCTCACCCGCAGCCCCGTGGACGACGAGCACGTCGCCCTCTGCGTCTGGAACACTAAACTGGGACAAGAGAGCGCATTTACAATGTGCTTGGACTATACGGTGCAGTTGAGCGACTTATAACACATTACTCTATACAGGCTGGCGTTCTGTTAGAATCTCCGCCCGGGATAGGCGAGCAAATCAACTCAGCTTTACCTTCTTAAACTGGTTTTGTCTTGTCTCTTGCAGATCAAATTTTAAGTGTAAGAGTCAGGTTCTAGGATAACTTGAAGAATTCATAAATACAGAGAAGAGTATTCCGTTGACGTTAATGCTGAATTGGGCACTCTGCATGGTATATGTATAATTATTCCAGAACCGTGGAAGTAGTCGATTGTCTGAGCGAACCATATTGATATCGTGACCTGCACCATCACACAAACCCTGACTGCTTTTCCTGCGAGAACGCCCCTGTGTTAAAGACTCTGTCGGCAGTACTCGCGCGATTGGCCTTGCGTACGTACCTGTAGCTCCTTTTTCTGCCTCTTTCGGCGCAAAATGATGATGGCAACCACCACTAGAATTGACAGCCCAGCTGTGAGAGCAAGTCAACAACGCCCTTTTCCCGACGCCTGGCAGTGTTCTGTAGGAAGTCATACCTGCCACTCCCGCGCCAGCAATAAAAACACCGCCAGTCCCCGAGAGCGTCGCACTGTTCATTTGTGCAGAGTCCGTGATCGTCACAGCGAGTGCAGCGCTAGTCCCTGTGGTGTCCATCCGCGGCTTCTCAGCATCGACTCCCTGACTTGGAGCTGGCGCGGGTGCCCCAGCAGTAGGGATCGCGTTCACGGGCGTTGCCGTTACCGTTGCAGTTACTGGGCTCGCGTCCGCGGCAACGGACTTGGTGATTGTCGTTGTCTGGGTCCGGGCTGTGACTGTGATCGTTGCTGGGGCACCTCCCGGCCCTGCGGGTGTCGCTAGCGATGTTGCCACTGGCGCTGACGTCGTCCCTTGTGCTGGAACGGAGGACGTGCTTGGTTGCACCGTCGTCGTCGTTGATGACGCGGGCGTCTTCCGCCCTCCCCTCTCATCATCGTTATCATCGTGCGCCTTCCGCCCTCCCCGCCGTTCGTCATCGTCATCATCGTCCTTGTCTTGGGGAATGCGAATATCGATGTGCGGCGGAGGCGCTTTCCGCTTGCTGCTTGCAAGGCTACCCATTCTGTCCTGCGATAACTCGCTTGCCGGTGTCGAGCCTATGCGGCTTTGGAATACAAGACCTTGACTTGGGAGAAAGTGGGACCAGGAGTGGATACTGCAAGATAATGAGGAAGGTGAAGAAGCTTTCTACACTAACTATGAAATGAGCAGCACGAGGATTAGCTAGAGACTGTTCGTCCTGGTCGATCTTATGCTTGCTTCCCTGGCATGCCGATGCCGATAGGTCGTGCGCGACATACCTGCGACGCCCAAGCGCCGGCACGACGCCTCGCAGCTGATCACCGAGCATCTGGGCGAGTCAACAGACATATCCTCCGCAACGGGCAGCTGTTGGAACCCGGAACGTAGTTTCAAGGGGGTGCCAAGACGGCTCCTCTATGGTTTGGCGAAGTCGCTGCAGATTTGGCAAGCCGTTTGCCAAGGTTTGGCTATGGTTTCGGACACGGGTATGCGAGTCATAAAAGGTCGAACACCATTCTAAATACTGTAGTTACCCTCACGTTGTTTCAACACCCGTCACTGGCCACAGCGCGTCAGTTTCAGCCTGCTACACAACCTCACACTCTGTTCGTCGTCGAGTGACAAAGAGGGCGACTGGAGATAGGCCCTTTTAGGTCGGTGCAATGACGATCCAGCGGATCCACTCATGGGACGCAGGCTCGAATCCTAGGAGTTGCTCACAGTTCCCTTTAAAGATACCAGATGACCTCCTTGTGATCCCCTTGACTCATCTACCAGGGGCAGTATGTTCAAAGAGTTGACATGGAACGGCAGGACCGTCACAAGCCTCGAGCGGCCGTCGCTCTTCGCGCCTCCCGTCGCCTAACAACCATCGACTTAAGTGGCGTCAGAAGCAGTCTGTACGCTACAGCCGCTGCCGGCGTTCAGCTCATCTCCGTCGATCCCCAGTACGACCCGGAGCGGTATCACGATGACGTGCCGGCCCCAACCCGGCAGTCAAGGGCGATTCACTCCCCGCAGGGTGGGCATTATCAGCCAAGTTGGCAAACTCAGCACGCGTCACCAACTGTTCCACCGGTTGGCGGCTTGAAGGAAGAGCAACGGCAAATCCCGCCAAATCCGTTCGATGATGTTTACAGAGCGGGATCACCGGCGGACGAGAAACAGAACCCTTTCAGTGATGACAATGCGGTACTATCGGCGACCGTTGGGCAAGGGCCGACACCTCCGGGCCCTCAGCCGGAAGAGGCGTACCATGTCTTCTCGACAAGTCGAAAAAGGCTGCTCATTGGCATCGTCGGCGTTGCAGGTCTGTTCTCGGGCCTGTCGTCGAACATCTACTTCCCATCGCTAGACGCCATTGCAAGGGCAAGTCGAGCGAGCGTTTTCCTCCTGAGGCATGGTGGCTAACAAGAGGACAGGATCTCAACGTCAGCCTCGACTCCGTTTCGTTGACCATCACGTCTTACCTGATCATTCAAGGCGTGTCGCCTTTGTTCTGGGGTTCCTTGTCGGACACGGTGGGGCGACGGCCGATATACATCGCTTCCTTCATAGTCTACATTATCTCAAACATCGCCCTCAGCTTCTCACCCAACTTCGCCATTCTACTCATCTTCAGAGGTCTGCAAGCGGCCGGTAGTGCTTCAACTGTTAGCATCGGTAAGTACTCCATTACCCTACCGAGCTTCCAGAGTTACCGGAGCTGATATAGTTATATCAAAAGGCAACGGCGTCATTCAGGACATTTCTGCCCCAGCGGATCGGGGTGCTTTCATCAGCTTCTACCAAGCCAGTAAGTACACGACTGCTATCAGCCTTTATTTATTCAGTCAGTAGTTTCTAACCGGTAATTCCCCGACAGTTCGTAATTTCAGTATCGCTATCGGTCCTGTCCTCGGCGGCCTCTTGGCTAACTTCTTCGGCTTCCGGTCCATCTTTATCTTTCTTGTCATCCTTTCATCCTTGGTCATTATCATGATTGTCTTCTTCCTGCCCGAGACACTGCGTAGCATCGCCGGCAACGGCTCCCTGCGGCTCACTGGCATCTATCAGCCCCTCATCGGACGATTCACCAAGGAACCTCCTTTTATACAGGACCCGGCGGACACGGTAAAGCAGAAAAAGGTGACGCTCATGACGTTTATCGAGCCGTTGAGGCTTCTGGTCGAGAAGGACATCCTCTTGAACCTGTTGTTTGGCGGCGTGGTGTACGCCATTTGGAGTATGGTGACGTCTAGTACTACGGGACTCTTCAAGTCGCGCTTTGGTCTGAGCGAGCTCCTCCTTGGTCTGACGTTCCTGCCCAATGGTACGTAGGCCTCCCACAGAAGCGACTCCGGCGCAATATCCCGCTAATACGGATGGGATACCCTTCACTCTAGGCTTCGGTACTATCTTTGGCTCGACCATCGCCGGCAAGCTCATGACACGCGATTACAAGGCTGCTGAGGCCGCCTATAAGGTCGCAAACAACCTGCCGCCAACGCATAAGCTCCCGGCAAAGAACGTGCCAACCGACTTCCCGATCGAGCATGCGCGCCTGAAAAACCTGCCCTGGATCGCGGGCCTGTTCGCGGCCTCCACGGCCGCATACGGCTTCTCGCTTGCGGATACCACCTTGACGTCGAGGCCCGGCTGGATTGTGGTCCCCTTGGGATTGCAGTTCCTGGTTGCAGCGACGAGCAACGCCGTCTTCGCGCTCAACCAGACGCTTGTGTCGGACCTGTGTCCCGGCAAGGGCGCCAGCAGTACTGCCATCAACAACTTGGTGCGGTGCGGGCTGGGCGCTATCGGTGTTGCCTTTGTTGAGAGCATGGTGGCTGACTTCGGCCCTGGGCCAGCGTTCCTGGGTCTGGCCTTGATCATGGTAGCCATGTCGCCATTTGCCGCGGTGAACTGGTATTGGGGACAGCAGTGGAGAGCCGTCAGGGTCGAGAAGAAGGTGAGGTTGGAGGAGAAGAAGAAAGTGCAGGAAGCTTGATGATGTTTGCATGATGTTTCAGAACATAGAACGTACGGATAGAACGTATACTAGAATGAAGGACTCTGGAGCTGGCCTTTCATCCTGACTAGGCCACTTGTGTACGTTGTAGTCTTGGATAGACAGGATAGAGAGAACTATCGATTGTTACCGCCGTGGCCTCGTCCTTCCCAAAGTGCTGATGGGTCCAACACCATCCGTTCCATCCATCGCTTGCGAGGAAGATTAAATACCATATTCGAGTAGGCGCAGCAGAACTCAACCTAGATTCGCCGTATATGGCTAAGCATCCCGTCTGTAGATAACCGTGGATTGTATTCCTGTCAGGAAAGCTTGTCCGTGGTGAGGCAGCCACCGCCTCGGGTCGTCCTTTTGATGCTTCGTCGCGACAGTGAACAGTGCGTGTCGGACGGAGGAACTCCCAGACCAGGAGTACAATGTCACATGGTGCTCCCCACACAGCCTCGTCGTCATAAGAGTCCAGCTTGGAAAGAGAGAGTGGGACGGACCGGGCCCCTGTCGCGACGTTCGAGGAATGGGCCCTTACAAACACAGTCCTCAAGCGTACTATAATGGACGGCTCACCGCCCACTTTTGTACTGCAGTTCACCTGGGTCTATGTGCAGAAGACTAAGCGGATTACTGTGGAACGGAGAATCGGAGTACGGTTTCCACAGGCAAGACGCTCCACCGGGCGAGACTAAGGAGCGCAGCCGGGGGCTGCAACGGGGAAGGACTGAGAGCATCGAAATATAGCATGTATCTGCTTGCAGCTTGTCTCCCACTCCATTTTTGGCGCTCGACCAGAAACCCAAAAAGATATCTGAACTAATTAATTTTGAAGTGATAACAAGGCGTGTGAGTTTAAAGTAGCGTGAGCTTGCCGCTCGCTTGAGACCCCAACCCCTGAGGCGTGTATTTGTTAACGGAAGAGGGCGGACACCTTCATATTCCTGGAGAACGTGGAGGCGAAACGCGGATAGTGCCGAGAGCTTTTCTCCGATGGCAAACTGAGTCGGTACAAGTTGCAGGAGACTCGTGACACAGTAATGAAACCATAGCGCAATCTGGAGTGGGTGCGGGTGACGTGCCAAGCAGCACTGGAGCCTGAGCTTTCTCTCAACGGTGATGGCCGGCGCAATTACGCCCAGTTGGTTGGCACGAATACATCTTGTAAGACCCGGGAAAGCATACACTAAAATGTCCTTGTCTGCTGGAGGGAGGTGCGATTGCCATTATCTGTGGCTCCCACAGAGTTCGCGCCTTCTCAGTCCGCGTTACATCCTACTCCAGAAAATCCACCACATCTAACTAACTATGCACCTAGCTAACGGAGTGGCAATATCTATAATAGGGGTTTGCGCCCAACAGAGGAGGTTCACCTACATGCACAGCCCAGTGGAGAGATGATTTCCTAGGCTTGAGAAATTTGCCAATAGATCGATCATAACCCTTTCATCTAATATCCAAAGCAAATACCTACTTTCGCCACCTGCGTGTTAGCGCTGTCAAAATGAAGTCCCACAGGAAATTCGCCTTCATTGCTGTCCTTGGCTGTGCTAGCAGCAGACGAAGGGCCGGCCGGCGAGCCCTTTGATGGGAAGCTACGGCCAAGGCTATGGGGCCGGAATTATGAATGGCAAGCGGTCGGTCGGTTGTGTCCGAAGGATGAAAAAGGGGCAGCGACACCTCAGGTTGTTGGACAGCGGAGACGGCATGCAATTGGCCTTGATAGGTGGACGATTCTCAACCCGCAAACCCGTCAACGAAGCAACAACCAACATTGAACCCTGGAAATCCACGTAACTGCAATAGCCAGAACGACAAGCCGCTTTGATAGCTCTTCCAACCCTGCGTCATGGAGGTCAATCACGCCAGCAACCACTCCAGCTCCACGTCATCCTCCGTTGAGTCTCTCCCCCGTAAGGACCCTCTGCCACGAGTTCCCGGCCCGAAACTCCCCCCGTTCTTGACATCGGGGAGTGCCGGGATCTACTTCCTCAACGAGATCGGCGACCCCAGCGAGGCCAACGACGGTAGGGTCTGGAAAGTCACATTTGACGACATAGAGGGGGCCTACGCCCTCAAGATGGTGCCTACCCGTGAACTTCCTCGCGTCGACAGCCGAACAGCGCGCTGATTTTTGCTCCTTTGCCAGTTCTATTTCCACACGTCCCAGGAGCTGCGCGAGACCGAGGGCGGCCAGCTGTACCGCGCGCTCCGAACGCCCGGGCTCTGGACCGAGTACTTCGATCCCTTCAACTGCGAATGCCGTGCTTTTGGGCGCCTGCAGCAAGAGGAGCGTTGTGACCTGGCCAGGCCCGCGTACGGCTACCTGTTCCTGAACGGGGAGCAGGAGGCAGAGGTGGCACTGAGAAGCAACTGCACCGAGGACGGAATCGACAGTTTCTGGAGACGCCGCGTGGAGCACGAAGGTCAGCCCGTCCGCGCCATCGTCAAGCAGCTACCGGACCCCAACCTCCGGGCTTTTGAACCCCGCCACCTCGCAACCATGGAGCAAGACCTCGAAGCACTCCACGACCTGGGCATTCTGGTGCGGCGCATCAACCTGCATAGCTACGCGGACGGCAAGCTGGCCGAGTTCGGGCGGGCGTGGACGGCGCCGCACCCGGCGCTGGAGTTCATCGGCGAGGAGAACCTGCGGCGCGAGCGGGCGGGCGAGCCGATGCAGCTCCTGGACGCCATGGTGCAGATGGGCCTGCACGGCTCGTAGGACTGGGTCGACGAGCACATCCCGGAGGCGCTGCACGCGTGCTCGGCCGGTCGCAGCCCGAACCACGACTACGGCGGCGACCCGCGGCTGTATAACTGGCGCAGGTGGGAGGAAGATCCTAGCGCGGCCGACGCGTTTCTGGAGCATGAGCTTTATGTCGATATTGATCCTGATGCAGGGCTTTGAGTCCAACTGGTGAGGGGAAGGCCGAGAGAAGAAGGGGAAGTGGGAGGAATGTCGCCCATTAACAGGAAACGCATGCATCTTGCGTAGCATGTTATTTCACACGCAAGCACACTTGGGCAGTAGTCGCAAGACAGCAATAGAGACGAAAACGCAAACTAGAACCCGCCATTTTCTTGACGCATCCACGGGGTGTGACGATGGGCTCTCGGAGACTTGGCGTCATTTTGATATTGCCTGCCAGGGAGCGGTCAGCAACTTCAGCCGGCCCACGACAGCTTCCCTGCGCACAACATCAACAATGCAGCATCCAATCCCCTTGCCCAAAGTCCTGCGTGCTCAGCCACGCTTCGTCCAGCGAGTCCGACACCAGGAACTCGTCCAAGCCCTCCATAAGCCCGGGCACCCCCACCGACGGCGGCGTCGGCATCGCATGTGACGCTTGCCACGTCTGCTGCTGCTGGTCTTGCGGAGGAGCCTGTTGAGGGCCGGATTGTGGCTGGACTGTCGGCGGGGATGGTGTGCCGGTCGCGTTCGCTGGAGAGTTGTTAGCCCGGGATCCAATACCTGCAAAATTGGCGTGGGCAAATGGTGATGGCGACATACTTGACCGCGCCCTCGCGCGCTGCGTGATGGACTCGCAATACCGTTGCAGGACCTCCAAGCCGCGGGCGGCCGACGCGACGTGCGGCTTGTGGAAGTCGAAGATGGCCAGCGCGCGGTCCCACGAGGACTTAGTAGGCTCGACGTCGAGGCTGACGCCCAGGTTTGGGGAGAGGGTAGCGACCAGGAGCACCGTCGCTGAGGCGAAGGTGACTGTTGCCGCAATGGCAAGGTGTCAGGGACAAGCTAACACGACCAAACGACGGGAATATGAAAATAGGCTTACAGTGCAGCGCATACCACGCGGAAACGGCCCCGTTAGCCACAAGGCTCGTGTGCACTTCCTCCAGCACGGTGTGCACGGTGGCCAAGCACAGCGAGCAAATCTCGTAGTGCAGCCGCTCCTGCAGCATCGCCGACGCCGTCCGCTTGGAGCCGGCGCCCGGAGCGGCCCATCGCTGCGCCTCGGCAAGCAGAGACGGGCGTAGCAGAAAGACCCGCAGCAGGTTTGTCCTGAAGCGGACCGCCTGGCCCTGAACTCGGAAACATTGCAATGTATCCTCGCTCAAGCCCAGCGCGGATAGATCGGCACCCGCTCGGAGGTGCATCGGCAACCCGTCCAGAAGGTCGTCAACTCTGGAATTCACCTGGAGCAGCGCGCTGGGATCGGGGATAGAGAACTCGCTTCCCGGCTGGCCGATCTTGATGCGGGGGGCGCGTATCGCCGCTCGCATCTCGTCCATCACGGCCACGTACTTCTTGGTGAAAATGATGAAGGCCATGCGGGACGGGAGACCGTCCGGCTGACGGCCCTCGTCAGCTGCAGACAGATACTCCTCGTCAATCTCCTGGGGCAGCGGCGGCTGACTGAGATTTGGTGTGATGATGCCGGGCCGGCCGAAAGTGGTTGCAAAGATTCTGCCACGACGGTTACTACTCGCTCGCACGGGGCGGGGCGGGGATGAGTCGGAGAGCCATACTGATCCAGAGGCACGCAGCCGGCGTACCAAACCCTGCGGCGCACCTCCCGTTCCAGCTGATTGAGGGGCCTCCTCGGAGTGAGGTGCAGACCGAGCCCAATCGCAACGCGAATGGCCGCCCCGGATATCAACCAGCAGCGATCAGCGCGGCCTGAGAAGTAGAGGTACATGGCACGTAGCAGCAGCAGCTGTACCACTGGGATCGATGCCGTGTCGAGCGCCTCGACCGAGACCAGCCGCAGAGACCGCTTGTAGAACTCGTCGGCGTGCTGTTGTCTCTGTGTTAGGGGGATGGCTTCGTAGCGAAAGCACGCCTGGGCTAGAACCATGTTGAGGGTTGCAAGGTACAAACGCTCTTCGAACGCTTGCTGCCCGTGGCCCGGCGGGGTTTGCTGCTTCCACAACGAGCGATACTTGCCCTCGAACATGGGCCAATGCAGGAAGGGGAATACGGGGTGCATGTTTCGCCAGTACCAGCGGAGCAGCTCATCGGCAAAGTGACGCGGAGGGAGAACCATAGCGTGCGGGTCGATCTCGTCCAGGGGCTGGTCGAGGACCTGCATCGAGAAGCCAGCAAGATCGGGGAAGGTGGGTGACTCCGAGTCCGTGTCGGGAGACTCGGAGCCGGCGGTTGGATTGCGATATTGCCGGCTTTCTGGTGCTGGCACTTGAGCCGACGTGGTTGCATCACCTGGTGCTGTTGGTACCTTGAAGTCGACGACATCCATCTGATATCTCGAAGCAGCGGCCGGCGTGCTGCTACCTCCCGAAATTCTCCCACCTAACGCAGGCCTACGGGGCGTGTCAGACTCGGATCGAACATCATGCTCAAGCTTCTGAAGTCGTCGATCAAGGTCGACCAGTGTCCTGAGACAACATTAGCTGCTTGGAGATCGAGTTTGGGTGTGAGGAGCTCGGTTACAGGGCCGCCGAGGGCTGCATGACACTGTCCGGGTAGCCGCATTTGTCGTCCCAGCCCCTCAGCGAGCAGGCCGTACAGACGGGCTTCCTCCCGTCGCATCCCGTCTTGCGCGCCCGGCACGGATTGCAGGCCAGCCGCGCCTTGCGCCGACGCTGCGAAGGTTGGCCTGTCTCGGCGACGAAAGGGTGTTGCACGGGATCCATTGCTGCAGGACGCGCCTGCGAAGAAATGGATTGCCGCGGCTGCCGAACGAGCACCCCTCCAAATTCCCCGTACTGTGGCACAGCGAGCGGGCCGAAGGGCGCGGCTGGGCAAAATTATGTAATGAAGCGAGCGAGCCATGCCGTGCTTGGCGAGGTGTCACTGCGCAAGCAGGGGCTTGATCGGCATTTCGACGCCGGGCAGCACCGTTCCGCATCGTGTGAAGGGACAGGTCTAATCAAGGTGTGTCGGTAACAACTGATCCTGTTGAGCGGCCGGACGGTTCAGATGTAATCAGGAGCTCTACAACGGCAGATGCAGACGGCGGAACCAGGTCCTGAATGACCCCCACGCGTCCAGTTCGCTTGTTCGATGACTCGGGTGATCGACTTTCAGGCGGGGGGAAAGTTGCGACGACGGTGTTAGCCTGATCCTGCAACGTTGTGGTGTTAGCTGTGGAAGAATGTGCGACGGGGTGAATGCAATATATCATCTGCACTTACTGACCGACAAACAACCAAGTGCTGGAATCTGTCGCGACGAATAGTTCTGCGATTCATCGAAGCAACAGTGGGAGAGCGAGACCAGCACAACATCAGTTTCAGGCAGCTGCAAACCGCTGACAATTCCCAAAATCAAAGCGGGAAGGTGCAGGATGCCCGTTGTTCACTTCCCAGTGGCTGGCAGGAGCAACCAACCGCACATTGTCCAACCCACTACCTGATCTCTTGCCCTTCGAACAGGTCCCGTTGGCTTCTCTGATCTCAACGCATCATCCGCAATTCATTGCTAACCGGCCATCAAACAAGACCGTATCCCATCGGACCTTTGCCCGCTCCACCATCCCGTTTTGTTTCCTTGCTACCTGAGAACGCTACATCATCCCACTTCGTCCTTCGCCACCAGCACCGCCCTGCAGGAATCCGTAAAATTGACCGGTGCGTTGATGATGAGTCTGTTTGTTACAGCGTCTTCCCTTCGCCCAACAAGGCCACGAACTGCTCAATCTTCTTCCTTCTCGTCTCCTCCCGCTTCGTTGTTTCGAGGCGCCACAGGAAAGGGTATCGCTTCGTCCTCCCCAAGCCGTCAAAAAACGTCTTGGCCTTCTTGTTTTGGTCCAGAGCTGCCTGAAAGTCGGGAGGCACCTGCATCGTGCTGGCCGACGAGTACGCCTTCTCCCACCGCCCGTCCGCCTTGGCCGCGTCGACCTCGGCCTGCCCCGGCTGCCGCATGCGACCCGCCGCGGTCAGCACGGCCACCTTGTCGACGTTGCGCTTGGACCACATGCTTCTGGGCCGCCGCGGCGTGAAGCGCTGGATGAAGTGGTGCGCATCGTGGCTCCGCTTCTGGCCGTCGATCCAGCCGAAGCAGAGGGCTACGTCGAGGGCTTCGTCGTACGAGACCGAAGGAATGCTGCCACCCTTCTTGCTGAGTTTCAACCACAAGCCCTTCTGGTCGCCATGATTGGTCTCCAGCCACGTTTCCCACGCAACTGCGTCCTCGAAAAGCCGGACCGGTGGTGTTGCGGACGCGGCTGAGGAGGGCGCCAACGCGGGCGTCACTGCTGGCAAAGACGTGGCAATTGACGACGCAGTCTGGACCGCCTTGATGGCTGACCTGAGGCGAGGCGGCATCTTTTGTTGTGGAAGGCTTCGAACAATTGCTGATGATCGGTCAGATCACGCCACCGCGACGCGGTTAGAGGACCAGCGGCACAGTCAAGCATCGCAGCCTGGCAGGGTTAGGGTCACAACACGTCGCTGTCCTCGAGCTTTGCCGTCCAGTCAGCCGTCAACCCTCGTCAGTCGACCTGCAACATGATCCTCGCCTTCCTCACCTCCAAAACAGCGCGACTGGTGCACACCGCTTACAACAAAACTGGGCCGCCCCTCCTCGCCTTCGTCTTTGCGTTGTCCTCCCATACGCCGCCACCTCCACTGACAGAGCAGCCGACATGGCAAAAGATGCAAAAGAGAAACTCACGATCCACCCAGGGGTCGAACCTGGAACCTCCTGATTCGTAGTCAGACGCTCTGCCATTGAGCCAGCGGACCTGCCATTGATGAAAACCAAACGTCAGCAATGGCCCACTTGTACCCCCACAGGCTGGAACGGTGCGGTCCAACCGGCGCGGCTCGTGGTCCGAGGGGTGGCGTATTGGAAAACGACATCGCATACGGAGTACAGCGCTCCCGTCCGACAGGACGTGAGGGCTTAAACGGGGTACGTACCCAACACTCCATATCACCGGCTGTTCTGCGTTCTATGTCGTGGCGTGGGAGCCGTGTGAGCGTAGCCTTGATCCTGTTCGACACGCTGATGCCAAGATCCGGGGTGCTGAGTGCTGTAAACGCCCGTTCCTCTTGCGGGGATAATAGAAACTTGCTCAAAAGCCCCTCCGTGGGCGCCGAACCGTGCTCCTTTCATTCTCGGGCCCTGGTCCCGTTCCCCAGATTGTTGGATATGCCGATCATTTGTGGTTGCCCAGCGCGTGCTGACCGACGTTTCCGGGGCGAATGAGGAAGGCCAGCGCCCTCAGATAGATGAAACGCACCCCACATTCCCAGCAGACGTCCCAAGCCGGCACGATCCGCACTCTACGGCCGCTTTCAACCTGAGCAATGCCTTGTTTATCCGGAACGGCATAACCACGGTGCAGCGCTAACTGGAGGAGGGGGGAAATACCGCACGGTTCATGCTCTTGTTCCTGTGATCGACCATGAGCAGTTCCCCTTCTATGTCCTCGGAAGCTGATGTGGAAGTCAGAAGATCGACAGGCCCGGGGAACCGTTGCGTGAGCAGCAACGCTCGTTTCCACAACCAGGGCCGCGTGGCATGGTTTGAATCCCTGCCTCTCGGCGGCATTCTCAACCGCCAAACGGCCGTCCAACGCATGGAGCAGCGACTTGACGGTCCAGGATTCCAGGGACCGGGCTGCGCCGCGTGCCACAGATGCGCCGAGCACATCTGGGTCCGACCAGGCGAACGCGCTTCCGTGCAATTTGAGCCCAACACGCGGCGGCTGATACGGACCCTGTGTTCCCGGTTTGCCGTTTGCTCGTCCCCGGGGACGACCGCGAGATCAACATAAACCAGCAATCAGGTTAAATGATTCCCGTCTGCACTCCAGAGCTGATTTCCGTCCCGTTGCCTACCTCCCTGCTGAAAGCAGACGGCCGTCATCCGAGCCGTGTTATAGCCTCCCCCATATTAACCCTCGTCATACCCCAAGATCGACGTCTGTCCACCACCATCCTCCTGTACCCCGTTTCATACCATCAAAATCACCGTCGCGACGACGTAACCGACCAACCACCACCATGCCACCCCCGTTACTCACCACCACCACCTTCCTCACCCTACTACTCACCCTCACCCCACCCCCAACCCTCGCGCACTCCCACCTCGCGCACATCCTTATCAACGGCGCGCTCTACCACGGCTTCGACCCGCGCCCGCACCAACCCGACTACCCGTCGCGCGTGGGCTGGTCCAGCGCCGCCACCGATGACGGCTTCGTCTCGCCCGCCAACTACTCCAGCCCGGACATCATCTGCCACGTCGCCGGCGCCAGCCCGCCCGCGCACGCGCCCGTGCGCCCCGGCGACCGCGTGCACGTGCAGTGGAACGGCTGGCCGGTCGGCCATGTCGGGCCCGTGCTGACGTATATTGCGCCCTGTGCCAGTGAGACGGGGTGCACGGGGCAGGAGAAGACGGCGCTGCGGTGGACGAAGGTCGATGACGCGGCGCCGGCGATGCAGGTGCTCAGTGGGGCGGGGGAGGCGGGGGAGGGGACGCCCGGCAGGAAGTGGGCCACCGATGTGCTCATTGCGGCGAATAATAGCTGGCAGGTGGCCGTGCCGGCTGGGTTGAAGACGGGACCGTACGTGCTGCGGCAGGAGATCATTGCGCTGCATTTTGCGGGGAGGAGGGATGGGGCGCAGAATTATCCGGTGTGTGTGAATCTGTGGGTGGAGGGGGATGATCAGAGTGCCAGCAGCGGGGGGCTGCAGATGGATGCGTATGACGCGAGGGGGTTTTATAAGGATACGGACCCGGGCGTGCTCGTCAATGTCACAGCCGGGCTGACGTCGTATGTCGTGCCCGGGCCGACGGTTGCGGTGGGGGCCACGCCGGTGCCGGATGCGCAGCAGAAGCCGAGCATCTCGAGGGCGGTGGGGACGCCGGTGGTTGTGACGAAGAGTACCGAGACGGCGCCGTATACCGGGGCGACGACGCCGACGGTAGCGGCGAGACTGAAGGGGAGGTATGATGCACGGCGGTAGAGGGTGTTGGGGGGTTGGGCATTGTTTCTTGTACATATCATCCAAAGACGTTCATAACCTTGGTTACCTACGTAAAGTGCCTTGCATAAGCTGGCGTTACTATGCCTCTTTCCTTGACGCCGTTCTACTCACTCACTTGCGGACAGTTGTTAGTATGGGGTGACACAGTGACAGTAAGGTGGTATGCACCGTTCCGGCTTCGTGCATAAGCTCCTAGACCCAAATATGTACTTTGGAGCATACATATGAGTAAAATGCGTGGACTATGAATGTCGATACTCGAAGAATGGGTAGACGTCCTGACCCCCTGTCTCTTCACCATTCCCTTCCCACACTCACGAGCACCCATTGCAGTCCGGATCCGGGTTATTCCCCCAGGTGCGCTTTGCCAACCCGCGCGCCGTCCGGCTGGCCGACTTGGGCTCCAGCTCGAGCACCAACACCTCATTGGAATCCTTCAGCCACGCGCCCGGCACAAACAGCTGCTGCTGCGGGCCAATCGTCCAGTACCTCCCCAGATTATGCCCATTGACAAACACCACCCCCTTAATCCCACCGGGCAACTCCAGCAGCGTATCCGCCGCCATGCCCGACTTGGAGTTCGCAAACGTGCCCCGGTACCACACCGGCGGGCCATTATTGCTGCTCACGGCCTTGGCTGCCGTCCCCAGCGCCGGCGCGCTGTCCAGCGGGAAGGTATAATGCGTCCAGTCGGTCAGCGTCTGGCCCCCCACCGTCACCGCACCCGACACGCCCTTGGTCTGGTCCGAGAAGCCGTTGTTGACGCGGCCGAGGTTCTCGACCAGCAGCCAGAGCTTGTCGCCGCTCTTAAGGCTGACGCTGACGCTCGCCGGGTTCTTGTAGATCGAGTCGATGACCCCCTGGCGCACGCCGTTGACATAGACAATCACCCGGTCGCGCGCGCCGCCGCTGCCTGGGGAGAGCTTGCCCGATGCGGAGGCGGTGGCCACGTGCTCGTACAGGATGTAGCCGAAGACTTGGCCGACGGCTTCCATGGTCTTGGGGGAGGTGGATTTGGTGCCGTTGGCGAGGTTGTCGAACCAACCTGCCACCGGGGTCAGCGCGAAGTCGGGGATGGACTGCAGCGGTGGGTTGGAGGGCACGGTGGGGATGTTGGAGACGTGCTTGGCGATGGCGTTGCGCATGTTGTTGTAGGTGCTCGCGACGCGGCCGGTCTCGTCCAGCACGGCACCGTAGTCGTACGACGTGACCTGCGGCTGCGTGGGGTTGGGCCCGCCGGCGCCGTTGCCAAAGTTCCAGCTGGTGCCGCCGTGGAACATGTACAGGCTGAAGTGGTAGCCCTGGCCGATCATCCAGTCGATGTCGCCGGACGCGTCGGCTGCGCCGGCGTGGCCGCTCTTGGGGCCCCACGCGTCGAACCAGGTGATCCAAACCTCGCCGTCCATCAGCGGGCCGAGGCTGCTGCTGTCGGTGATGGCCTTATCGCACTGCGGGATGGCGTTCTTGGGGCCCGAGCCGTCGACTACGGACAGCGCGCCGGGCAGGTAGCCCGACTTGAGCCCGCTGGCGCCGTCGTTGGTGTACTGCTTGACGCCGGGGAAGGCAGTCGACAGCGCCTGGGAGAGTGCCTTCTTGTAGTTCATGTCGCTGCCGACGTAGCCGTACTCGTTCTCGACCTGGACCAGGAGGATGGGCCCGCCGTTGGTGACGAGGTACTTGGACAGCTGGGCGCCGACCTTGTTGAGGTAGTTGGCACCGGCGGTGAGGAAGGGTTGGTTGTTGGACCGGATCTTGAGGCCTGAGATCTGCGTGAGCCAGCCCGGCAGGCCGCCCCAGTCGCGCTCGGCGCACACATACGGGCCGGGCCGGAGCACCGCCTTCAAGCCGGCGTCCTGGACGGCTTGGAACCAGGCCGCCACGTCGTTGCGGTCGCCGAAGTCGAAGTGTCCCTGGTACTTCTCGATCTCGTGCCAGTACAGGTACGAGAAGATGGTGTTCAGGCCCATGGATTTGGCCATCTGCAAACGCTGCGCCCAGTACTCGCGCGGCACGCGCTGGGGGTCGATCTGGCCGCCGATGATCTGGTACTTGGCGCCATTGAGGTAGAAGTTGTTCCTATCCCAGGTGAAGGTGCCGCTGGCGGCCACAGCTCGCGGGGTCTCCGGCACTGCCACGGTGCCTGGGCGCTCGACGATATGTGGTCAGCAGGATTCCTGATGGCAGCTGTGTAGATGTGATCCACTTACCGGCAAGGCACTGCAGGCCGGCCGACAGCAGCAGGATCGAGGAGAGGAGCTGCATGATGGACGGAGGGAGATGCTCGCTCGGGCGCAAACCTATCCGCAGAGCATGCGAGAACTTCCATGAACTGGTGGCATGCTGCCTTGATATTTACATCAGAAACGTACATTGGGCGCAGCGTATCATTTTGGCCGCTGACACAAGACGCCCGACTTCGCTCGGCGCGCCGCTCCGAACAATACAACATCAGCAACGGCGAACAGCGGAACGTGCAACGCTACCAAGGTTCCCATTCTCAGCCAGTGAGAATCCGGTTACCACCTCAATTAGCTGGCACACAATCTATATGGCGGCTGGACGTAGTTGTTGAGTTCCTCCGCCCGGAGGTCATTGGCGGCATATTGTTGTAGCTCGGTCCTACTCCTCGGAAACAAGAAACTGCTGAGCTAGGAACGACAGAGTATGCGCCCCAATCATTTCTTGCCCATGTAGTCGATCATGCGGTCCAGTTGGTCGAGAAAGCCGGGGCTGGTCACGTCGGAAGCACGGCTCCGCGCCGAACCGGGGCCGGTTTGGGCCGGAAATAGGGGTCAGGGGAGATGTCTGTGGTGCGTGTAAGGTAGGGTTAGGGTGCCCAACTCTGCGTCAAGATTGATGCAATGTCTTAACTTTCAAACGGTAACTACAGAGAGTTGTCTAGGAAGGGTGTGCTCTGAGTGAGTCGCTTGTTTGACAAACCAGGGTGCATGACATTGTCTGGCCGTTCCTCCGTCAAACCAACCTGAACTCATTCAGGTTTGAGACTAACTAACGTTAACGTATATTATATGCGAGCCGAACATATAAGCGAGTCGAACACTGGTAAGGGCTGCACAGTTATGTCGCTGTAAT